>JAOYMR010000163.1:674-11262 GCA_025802075.1 Tenebrosternarchus preto
TGATCTCCAGTGTGTGTTGTTCTCTAATTTTGATCTCCAGTGTGTGTTGTTCTCTAATTTTGATCTCCAGTGTGTGTTGTTCTCTAATTTTGATCTCCAGTGTGTGTACTCAGACATCATATATAAATAATGTATCAAGTGTTTTTTTTTCTTTAACCATTTTGTTTGTTTGTTTGTTTTGTTATCATGGGTTTTTGTGAAGTCAGCCTTGGCCTAAGTTTTGTAGATAGGTGGAGATGTGTATTGCAGTGTTCCGACTGATTGTTCGGTTAATGCTCATATAAGGGTATGTAGTACAAACGAAGATTGGTTATTTTCTTTATACATGAAATCAAAAGCGACTCAAATCCTCACATTTATGAAAACTGTGTTGCTCTCCGGACTACTGTCTTCTTCCCACAGCCCAAGCCATAAACTACCACACCCCTAAACCCGAGCGCGAGCCCCTCCATGAAGGGTTACCTTTTCCTTAAAGTGACAGTACATGACAACAAAGAATAATTATAAATACAATTTGTACACATATACAGTGTCTTGGCTCCCACAGGGTATTTTATTATATTCGATGTTAAAATATGTGACTTAATGAATAAAACTTAATGAACTTAATGAATAAATATAAGGAATGTTTCGAGTAATGAAAACATTTTTGTATATATATATATATATATATATATATATATATAGTATGATGAATGTGAATACTCAGTGCAGTGTGAATACTGTTCACAGTTCCTTCACTGACTCCTTCAGTGTGAATGTATCACACTGAATGTATCACACCTGTTGTCTTTTTTTTTTATTATTATTTTTCAAAAAAATACTTTATCAACATACTCTGATAATAGCATAAGAAAAAATATGCTCTAACGTAAGACAAAACAAGGCTTTCAAGCTTCCAGAGAGAGCAGTAAGTGCATCGAAAGGAACAGGAAAGAGCACGAGTTTATGAAAACTAGGGTCACCATCGTGGTTGGATCTATTCATGGGACATTTACATTTAGGGCATTTAGCAGATACTCTTATCCAAAGTGACTTTCAAAGGCATAGAATCGCTTAGCATGTGTGAACATCTTATGCTCTCTTTGATCAGTCCTGGACTAAGAGGCAGCAGTCACCTCTATGTTTTTGTTATGGTCATATAGAGCTGTTATGAGGTTACAAAACTGGTTTAACCTCACAAAAGCTGTAATCTGTGATCCCAGAAAGTACTGGTGTGTGTGTGTGCGCGCGCTCATGCGGACATGCATGTTTCAAATGAAGGCTATTTACCAAAAATATCATCTTTCAGTGAAGTCATGTGGGCAAGTCCACATGAACTTATATTTTGCATGTTAAAACAAACTTCGTCACTACATGGCTTCCAGCTAAACCAGTTGAACGAGACAAAGATAGGAAGAAGGATTGGTAGCTGGAACAATTGAGGACGGATTAAAGCAGTTGGTGATATTGCGAGAGAAAGAGAGAGAGTTTTTAATGCTTGTTGTGTTCTGACTTCAGAACCTTTCTGTACACTTCTGATGGAGGACACACAGCCACAATTACAGGTACGGCTTCATTATTAAATATCAGTACTTTAGTACTTTGGTACTCCTGCAGACAGATGGACCACTTTGTGTAGAGAATATGGTGAGCATAGAGTCTCATAGACTCTGTGAGTCTGGATGCTGTGACTCAGTAGCTAGTCTAGGTGGTGGACAGGTGTTTGGAAGTAGTAAGGTTAATACAAGAAAAAAAACTAATTGAACATTAGAATTATATTAAATTAGATGCTAGTTGACATGTTCAGATCTGAATCTACACCAAACCGAATTGGAAAAAACTGGATTCTCCTATTCGGCATCTTGGGGATGGAATAATTTACAGAATATGTTTAAAATAGAAACATTTATGTCCTTAAATGAATTTAAAGCTACCATAAAAAAGTTGTGATGGAGACTTGTGCTTGTTTTTCCTGAGAGTTTTATTGTATTATGTTTGTTTTATTGTACGTGTTGTTTTTATGTAAATGTTAAATGTTTTATATGTTGTATATTTTTGTTCTGTGGTTTGGCTGCTTCCTTGGCCAGGTCTCTCTTGAAAAAGAGATTTTGAATCTCAAAGTGATTTAAATAAAGGTTAAATAAAAATAAAAAAAAATAAAATTCATAATCAGAGCAAATTAATGATTAGCTTCTGTTGTCAACGCAACATCAAAGACAAATGTCACAGAAACGTTTTAGACAATTTTCGGTGATTTTAGCATTATGTAGTACATAATGGTCAACAATCAGCATACTGGATATTAGAATATTTTCCCCCTCATATCTGATAAGAATTTCCCACAAAACAGTGGAAAAAACTGAAACAGGTTGTTTTTAAGTAGTTATTTTGTTGAACAACAGCAGTTTGTGATCATGTTAGATTATGATTATGTAGTGTGTATCGGTGGACATCAAGTTATTGTCAGTTATTATCAGTTAAGATGATTGGTGGGAACAGAAATTTGGTTTCCCATTAGCCTATGCTGGATTTGTAGAGCTCTGACGTTGGCCACAGAGCACACATTAGCAGCACTAGTCCTGCAGGGCCACACCTGGTTACAGCTCACACACAGTGAAAGCACATACATGTTTACTGAAGTATATACATTAGTAAAGACGTAAGAGAAGAACTGGTGATTAATCAAGTGCTTTTTAAAGCCCCATTTACTCTTAACACCAGATCACTCCAGTATTAGAACTGACAGACATTACTGTAGAACACCTACTGTAGATTACACCTAATCTGACTAACTGCCTTGTTACTGATCTTCTTGTTAATTATCTAGTGAACGCACCAGAAGTTACTGACCTCTTGACCACATCAAGTACTTTTCCCTTTATTTTTGTCACTGGCGTTAACATCAGGAGCACAAAGGCTCTGGTGTGTAAGGATGTGAAACTGTTGTTGTTTCTGATTTTTTTAACAATCTTTGTGGTCTTAAGCGCTGTGAGTTGTGGGATTGCAGTCATTTGGAGGACACAGTGATCCATGCTTGTGTTGGAAAGCATCTTGCTGGGAGTGAATTTTTTATTTCATTATCACATGGAGTTTCAGAAAACATCCATAGTGCAGAATTTTACAGTTTGTTTAAAAATGTTCAGAAATGCTCCCTGTGGGGATGTATTTTAGTTGTGTTCCACACACACCTGAGACAGTTATGTCTGTGCTTGAAAGTGGAGATTATCTGGGTGTGAGAGGCAGGAATCGTGCGCACTTGCGCACTGGCTTGTATATTAGGCACTGGTATATATTAGGCATGTGCTAAAATTAGTCAGGTCTTGTGTCTTTTCTCGATGATGTGAGGTGTGAAATGCGTGTCAGTATGAGTCAGCAAAGGTGCTGGTGTGTGTGGGTGTGTGTGTGTGTATCAGGAAAAGAGACTCTGAACAAACCATGGTACATTGTTATCATATACACATACGCTGTACTTTAAGTATTATTCTGGACCTCAAGTGTGATACAGGTTTGTTTATTTCCAAATCAAGGCACAAGAAACCATTCACACACGTCAATGTCAGTACCATTAAGAAAGAGGTACTTCTAGCTTAGAATGAAATATGATAGATGACTGCTTTACTTTGCAAATTGTGAGCACACACAAAATATTTTCATTAATTAGCATTTTTTAAATTAACAATTTTCTGAACAAAAGCAACATTTGAACTAATTTATTTGTTAGAAAAAAAACACATCACAAAGATGGATTATACATACATCAGAATATGCTCACACAAATCCTGTAGTTTCTGTGTGATACATGTTTTCTAGGAAAGTCACATGACGCATATGAGAAATAATGTGGCATAGCTGTACATTTGTTGGAATACAATGTTCTGTATGAGTCAGTTGTTATTTTCATCCAAAGGGCTTTATCACTCGTTCAACTGATTGGTCGAAATTCCTTGATTGTTGATGGTTCCACACTGTGATGTAATGAAACTCATTAAGTTCAGGGTGTTCCCCATTCCATACAACAAGAACATGGTTGCTAGGCACCATTGATCATTACAAATTATACCAAACCCAAGCCAGTATTCAAGGATCAACATTATACTGTGATACTTCACCAAACTAGGCAGTGTAAGGAAAAAAATGTGCAGTTATACCATAAAAATGGGGTCTGGTGTAGCACTGCTCTGTGTTAGTGTGTAAGATTGAGTAGCCCTTTCCCCACACCTCTGAGCCAAGATTTTAAAAGAGTTGCCATTCCATTTTCAGATATTTTGCTGACAGTTTTTTTCCCCAGTTTTCTGTCGTTGTGGGTTGTTGCCACATTTTAGAGGTAAGACTGAGAGAAACTGCTTAACCTTGACAACAAAAACCATGGAGAATTTCCCACCAAGATTCATGGCACATTCTAGAAGTTGTAGTTTGTGTACACCGTACGTTTCCCCGGATCTTAATGAATATTTCTGAGCTGAATCCCTCTTGCTACCCTGTCCTAACACAGTTGATTCACTTTTCAAATGAATTATTCCATGATATTATACTAAGTGTATGTTCTTAGTATTTTTCAAGTAATACTGGCAGAGTTGGTAATATCTGAGATAATCTGGGTTAGTTGGGTCATAATTAAGTCTTTCCTGTCCTGGGACATGCAAACGGCCCCATACCTAAAACACAGTCTACATCCTGTTACCTGGAAAACGTTCAAAGGTCTTATTCTCACTTCCTCCGTGGGATGACTTTTATTTGTTTGTACTTTGGTTTGATAAACTTGCTGTATTGGATGGGTAAAGAAAACCACTGAACATTGTATAAAAGGTTTAAAAGTGTTTCCTTTTGTTTAGGGTGATGAAAACCCTCCCCCATATTTCTTGGTGGTGGAGCCGACCGCCCCTCCACCTTCTTACTCTGGCCTCCACACACACCCGAGCAGCCAGCCGTTTGAACCATTCTACATAAACCAGCCTTCACCTCAAATACCTCCACCCAACATATCTCCACTCGTAGCAGCTCCACCTCCACAGCGAGGTACCCAACACACCCAGTCCAGGCCAAAACACCCACCCAAACACACACACACACACATAAACACACACCTGCACACATGCACGCATATACACACACACAAAGTGACATGTGCTCATAACACATGCTAACAGTGAATTTATGCCCAACCACCCAGTCCTATATACAATCACCCAGTCCTATATACAATAACCCAGTTCTATATACAACCACCCAGTCCTATATACAACCACCCAGTCCTATATACAACCACCCAGTTCTATATACAATAACCCAGTCCTATATACAATAACCCAGTCCTATATACAACCACCCAGTCCTATATACAACCACCCAGTCCTATATACAATAACCCAGTCCTATATACAATCACCCAGTCCTATATACAACCACCCAGTCCTATATACAATCACCCAGTCCTATATACAACCACCCAGTTCTATATACAATAACCCAGTCCTATATACAACCACCCAGTCCTATATACAACCACCCAGTCCTATATACAATCACCCAGTCCTATATACAACCACCCAGTCCTATATACAATAACCCAGTCCTATATACAACCACCCAGTCCTATATACAACCACCCAGTCCTAAAAAAGTCCCATATATTCATGACCTACTGTAAATATTAACAGCTGTTTTTGATTAAATAACATATTGGGCTTGTATTGCCAGTTTATTCACTTCTCAACACATAGTCCCTCCCCTACCAGCAGCCCCGCCCCCGACTAGGCTAGTGGTGACACGGAACAAGAGGGCTCGTTGCTTTGGAGGCTCAGGAGGGTCCATCCTTATTCTTGTCATTGTTGGAATTGTCATCTGGGTGGGAGGTAAGACACCAGTTTCCTTGCTGACATGCAGCCATGAGTAGATTCATTATGCTTGCAGTGTGAACGCCCTTTGACCCGCCCCTGCCCCGCCCCTGCCACGCCCCTCTTTAGTGCGGTATGGGCCGTCTCTGTTGCTGCGGGGGAGCAACACAGAAGGGGACACGTGTCCGTCCACGACCGTCAAGTGCGATGGACGATTCGACTGCACTCGGGGCTCCGACGAAGCCACCTGTGGTCAGTGTCAATTAAACTGTTAATTAAACAGTGTCAATTAAACTGTTAATTAAACAGTGTCAATTAAACTGTTAATTAAACAGTGTCAATTAAACTGCTATGACCAACTGAAAGCATTACAGTCACTAGTGTGGGAGAGGTTTCCTGAACAACGCTGAAGGGACACCCAGCTCCTGTCCTGGACAGCTGGAGTCTAGCACAGTCTGAATGGACATTCCTGATTAAACACGCATGAATTCACTCGTCTGCTGATGACCAGGTTTAGTAAGTGTGTTAAAGCAGGGAAACATTACAGGACTGACTCTCAGGACTGGACGTAGCAGACGTGCAGACGAGCTCCCATATGGGTGGAGGAGCCTCGCCGCGTGGTTGATCCCGCTGAACAGGCTCCCATTTCTGTTGTTGTCTGCAGTGCGGTTCGGAGCAGGGAATGAACTGCAGGTCATGACCTCCAGCTCCAGTGTTTTCCTCCCGATATGTTCCATGGGGTGGAATGAGAGTCTGGCTGACCAAACCTGCAAGCAGCTCGGGTTTAGAGGGTGTGTGAAAGATTTTCTCTTTCTCTCATAGACACACATACACACACAGTTAAAATATACAGCTATACATAGTCATGTCTATGTTAAATAAACGTAGAAAAGCACTACTGATAAACCCAAACACCTTGTGTGTGTGTATGTTTGTGGGTGTGTGTATATGTTTGTGTGTGTATACATGTTTGTGGTTGTGTGAATGTGTGTCTATGTGTGTGTGTCTGTGTGTGTTTGTGTGTGTATGTGTGTATATGTTTGTGGTTGCGTGAATGTATGTTTGTGTGTGTGTATGTATGTGTGTGTATGTGTGTGTATGTATGTGTGGGTGCATATGTGTGTGTGTGTGCATGCATGTGTGTGTCTGTGTGTGTATGTATGTGTGTGTTTGTGTGTGTGTGTGTTTGTGTGTGTGTGTTTGTGTGTGTGTGTATGTATGTGTGTTTTTGTGTGTGTGCGTGTATGTGTGCGTGTATGTGTGCGTGTGTGTGTTTGTGTGTGTGTGTTTGTGTGTGTTTGTGTGTGTGCGTGTGTGTATGTGTGTGTGTGTTTGTGTGTGTGTGTGTGTGTATGTGTGTTTTTGTGTGTGCGTGTGTGTGCGTGTGTGTGCGTGTGTGTGTGTGTTTGTGTGTGTGTGTGTGTGTGCTACAGGAGTTACCAATTCAACACCCAGCCGTCGACCTCGTTGTCGTTTCTCTCCTTGAGCAGTCAGTCCTCAGCCACCATCCAGGGCAGAGTTAACGTCAGGTAAGAACTAGAGGAAGAACCTGCAGGAGCTTCAGAGCACCACAGACACACCCACCCACCACAGACACACACACCCAACACAGGCACACACACACCCAACACAGACACACACACATGCCCTTAAAAAGCCTTAGAATAATTAATACAGATCACACTTACTAACAGATGTGCTCTCGGTTAGTGAACAAAAGCACAGTTAGCGCTTTGGTCCTGCCTGTCCTGATGAGGCAGTACACAGTGATTATTAGGGCTGGGTCAAAGGTCAAGGATCGAGGATTTGTTAGTGTCTGCTATCTAGGGCATGAACTTCATCCTCAAAAACACAAACAGAGTATGTGTGTGTGTGTTCTCAGCTCATCATGTCCTGGGCAACAGGTGGTCACTCTTCAGTGTACCAGTGAGTTTCTTTCACCTCCACCTCCCCACACCTCCCAACGCACCTCCACACATATTTTTGTTATGTAAAGGACTGAATTATCTTTGTACAAGTAATCATGCTATGCTTTCTTTTTGTTCTCTGGTCAGACTGTGGAGTTCCGTATACCTCCAAGATCATAGGGGGCACTGTGGCAAAACTTGGTCAGTGGCCTTGGCAGGCCAGCCTGCACTTCCAGGGCTCCCACACGTGTGGAGGATCTTTGGTGTCTCAGGACTTCATAGTGACTGCCGCACACTGCTTCCCTAAGTAGGCAGGGGTGGAGGGAGGGAAGGAGGGATGGAAGGAAGGATAGAAGGATTGAGAGATGAATAGGTAGAGGGATGGAGGGATGGATGGAGGGAGGGATGGATGGAGGGAGGTAGGAAGAGATGAAAGGAAGGATACAGGGATGGAGAAATGAATGGATAGAGGGAGGGAGGTATAAATGACTCAAGAAACATACAGACAGAAACACTTTAAGTAAAATATTATTCAGGGATTGTCTTTTTCAACAGAAAAGAAGATTAAATGTTTATGTAAATGAAGGGTCCGTTTACCGACTGCTGTATTTTGCTTTTGCAGAAGCACCACCTCTACGCAGTTGCCTAGTAACTGGGTGGTGTATGTGGGTACAGTGTCACAGTACACGCTCCCGAAGCCGTCGTACGTGTCACAGATCACCTTGCATGAACAGTACGACCAAAATACCAACGACTACGACATCGCCCTGATCAAACTCAGCCAACCTGTCACCTTGTCCAGTCAGTCTGTCTGTGCACACACACACACACACACACACACACACACGCACGCACGCACGCATGCACACACACACACACACACGTGCATATACAATGTACATATACATACTTGTACATGCATGTAGACACACACAAGTACATGCACATACATGCATAAACACACGTGCATGTACACACACACAGACAACGGTTGTAAAAAGCACTATATAAATACATTTGGACTTGACACATACATACATTTGCAAGCACATGCATACACACACACATTTACTGTGAATGCACACAGAAACACAGGTCATTTTAGATCATTCTTCATTGTTCACGTAGATGTCAGTGGACTGTTGTACCACTGTTGAGCAGGACAGAAGCTGTGTAGAAGAACGCAGAGTGTGTGCTGCTTATCAGTGTGTGTGTGTGTGTGTGTGCTTATCAGAGTGTGTGTGCTAATCAGAGTGTGTGCTGCTTATCAGAGTGTGTGGTGCTTATCAGAGTGTGTGTGTGTGCTTATCAGAGTGTGTGCTGCTTATCAGAGTGTGTGTGTGCTTATCAGAGTGTGTGCTGCTTATCAGAGTGTGTGTGTGTGTGCTTATCAGAGTGTGTGTGTGCTTATCAGAGTGTGTGTGTGTGTGCTTATCAGAGTGTGTGTGTGCTTATCAGAGTGTGTGCTGTTTATCAGAGTGTTTGTGTGCTGATTATCAGAGTGTTTGTGTGCTGATTATCAGAGTGTGTGTGTGCTTATCAGAGTGTGTGCTGATTATCAGAGTGTTTGTGTGCTGATTATCAGAGTGTGTGCTGATTATCTTTCCAGATGCCGTGCAGCCGGTGTGTCTCCCTGCGTTTGATGACACGGTCTCTGCTGGCACCCAGTGCTGGACCACTGGATTTGGAACCACAAAGGAAGGGGCAGGTGTGTATGTGCGCACAGTTGTGTGTGTGTGTGTGTGTGTGTGTGTGTGTGTGTGAATATTTCTTTGTGAATATACTTTGATCATGTAAGTATAAAAATAAATGTGGCTCCTAATATATGTGTGTATGCATCTGTGTCTGTATGTATGTGTGTATATATGTGTGTGCATGTATCCACAGATTCTGGTTCCAGTCAGCTGATGCAGGTGGATGTAAAAATAATAGACTCTGGCGTGTGTAAAAGTGCTGCTGTCTACAGTGGACGCATCACTCAAAATATGCTGTGTGCAGGATATCTGAGTGGAGGCAAAGACTCCTGCCAGGTATTGCACGCGCAGACACACACACACACACACACACACACACACATACTTACTAAATATCTTCTAAGAAAAATTATACACTTTGTGGATAAAATGGTCCTGATTAAAAACGTTGTTTCTTCTTCTCTGCATCTCCTGCCATCTTGTGGTTAAAACCTATATTACATGCTGACATTCCACATAAAGTTGCACTCATTTAGTTACATTTTTAGTAGTGTTTCATAGATTTCTAAGTAGGTTTTCTAAGTAAGTTTAATAAACCAATCAATAAATATTCCACTCTTCTCCCACCATCTCTCTGCCCGTCTCCCTGCCTCTCTCTGTCTCTCTGACTCTCCTGTCTGCCTCCCTACTTCTCTCTGTCTTGTTTGCCTCTGCAGGGGGACAGTGGTGGTCCTCTGGTGTGTAAGGAGAGCGACAGTCGCTGGTATCTTACTGGCGTGACGAGCTGGGGCGATGGCTGCGGTCAAGTCAACAGCCCCGGTGTCTACAGCAACATACACAGCCTTCTGGCATGGACATACAGCAAGATGGAGGTGACATACACACATGTGATTGAGGTGACATACACACATGTGATGGAAGTTAGTAAGTGCTGTAAAATAAGTAATTAACCAGCAAGACTGGCTGGCTGCCTTATTTTACAGCACTTGCTAACGTGATGTTTCCCTTAGATAGCTGGGGTGTGACAGAAATATCAGAAAGACTTGTACATATACATTAGTACTGAATCCTAAATAACAAAGACTTGTAGATACACATTAGTACTGAATCCTAAATAACAAAGACTTGTAGATATACATTAGTACTGAATCTTAAATAACAAAGACTTGTA
>JAOYMR010000164.1:0-14152 GCA_025802075.1 Tenebrosternarchus preto
TACGCTCCAGTAGGAAGCACCACTCAACCACTGACGTGAGAAGAGAGCCTCGTCCCGCTGGTCCCGCAGGTGAACCTTTTGAAGACATATAATGTTAACGGGGGTGGCTGCGAGGTCTCGCAACACAGCAGCACGTTTGACCGCATTCCTTAGCCCTCTGACGTTCACGGTTAAGATCTTAAAATCTGCCATGATGGAAGTAAAAACAAGAGACATAAGAAACACCCTAAAAAACAGCTAAACATCCATTAAAAGTGACCTAGGGGAACCCCCAGGCTCCCCTCCCCCCCGCAAAGCTACCCTCCGCAGGGCCAGCAGACTCAACACTAGGGGGGGGATCGGTAAGATTTAAGGCACTAGCATCCAGGGAGATCACGGGCCCCGGCCACCATTGTGGGCCTCCCTCCCTTTCCTTACCACCTGAGGGGGTCCCCTCTCCGGACGCCGCCAGCTGGGGGGCACCCGCCACCTGGCCCGCCAGTGTCCCTTTCTCCTCCTGGTCCCTGTGCCTCCTCTTCCTCCTTTTGGCATTTTTGGAAGGAGGGGACTCGGCGTCTCCAGACCGAGGAGGCCGGACCTCAGCGGGGGACACGGCGCTGGGCTGCAGGGTGTTGGGTGGGGGGGTCACCGTGACAAGGGGGCCGGACAGGGGGGCCTCCAAGGCCCCCGCCGATGCGGGGGCCACAAGTCCATCTGAAAAGTCCAGAGCGTCCAACAAGTTCTGTAACGCCTCCCCCTGCCGCCTCCCCTGTGGGTCCATCAAATCCATTGGGTCCGCCCCCACCCCAGCCAGCACCGTAGCGTATGATCTTGTGCGGCTAGGGCAGGAGGCGGCCACATGTCCCTCCCCCTTACATACCCTGCAGCGTCTTGGTCCTTTGCACTGACGGGCCCCGTGCCCCTTCTCCAGGCAGTTCAGACACTGAAGATCCGGACACTACTCTGCCCTATGTCCAACGCACCGGCAGGCTCTACAATAGGCGGGCTACCCCCTGTAAAACAAGTACCCTTTGTTATTTTGTATGGAGAAATAGGCGGGGGGGGTGAACAAACCCCCCGCCACCATCTCTCCTCAACTTTACCATAAACTGGCGGCGCCCGTTCCAAACGCCCAGCTCATCCCAGACCATACGATCCCCCGGTAGGACCTCCACAAAACACTGCAGAAAATTGGCATCTGCTGGCACATAAGGATTATAAATATGCACGGTCACCATCCGCCGGCTATCATCCCATAAAGACTCTACAATAAAATTCTTGGCCAGCGGATGGCTCCCCAGGAGGTTCCTGCCCTCCAGGACCCTCCTATAGACCCCCTCACTGGCCAGGGTCACATCATAAGCTTTCAAAGATATGTTCGACTGGGCACAGATCAAGTCCTCCCCAAAAAAGAGGGCCCCCCCTCCGGGTTCCCCCACCGGAAGCGAACGGAGTTTAGCAGGCCACTGCCTGCCCCACTCCGCGCCCCGGTAGGGAAGGTCCCTCCGGGCTCCAGGGCCGCCGCCAGAGGCTTACCTGTCCCAGCCGAGTCACCAGACTGACCCCGCACTGGAGGAGGCCATCAGCGTAATCCGGGGGTCCTGGAGCTCCTCCGCCAGCAGATGCCAATGGAGATCCTCCCCGGGTCCTGGTCGTCCTGGAAGCCGATCCGGGAGAGCTGGACTAAAATCCCTAAAACCACTAAAAAAGAAAATACTTAAAGACTATAAAACAAAAAGATAAAAAAGGAGAACAGGGGATCCCCTGCGGCAGCGGTGGACAAGCCACCCACTGCTGCACATGCGTTCACCCCTGAACTCCTTCTAAAAACTAGGCAGCTCCAGGCACGGCAAAAATCAGCATAAAATCCAAGTTCGTGGTATCTGTAAACAAATGCCCTCTACTGATAAGAACGGATTCTACACTTGATCTTAGCCAAAAGGCAGAGAAGAGATAACCCCAATAGCGCGCCTGCCAGACGCCTGGCCCTTCCGGCGCCGTGCGCACCTCCGTGGCACGGGTTTGCCCCTGCCCGGCTGGCTAACGGGAGGTTATTTATTGATAATTCTGTTGGTAGATATTGCTTCATGTCGCTACACTTGCTTACAAAGCCAAAAAAATGGCCAAAGCCCAATCCATACCTCAAATATTTCAAACACGAAACATGGCATGTAAGCCAAACTATACTTGAAGTCCAGTGGTAGACAAGCTCCTAGGCCATTCTCTGTCCTGGCTCCAAGATGGTGGAATGAACTTCCACTGTCCCATGCAGTCCCATGCAGTCTTCAAACGCAGAATAAAGACTCAACGAGCATTTTATTCTTCATTACTGTGTCATTCTTTAATAGATCTTATACTAGAACCATCATGATTCGTGTATTTTATCAGCATTCTAGCTCAATAATAAAAAAGCTTGTGTTAATAAACTATTTAGCTAGCTGGTTAGTTAGAACTTGCTAATGTAACCATGAAGTTACTAGCTACCTACCAAACGACAGGAAATAGCTTGTAAATTTCTTGGCTCCGACCATTTCTAATAAAAAAAGTAAAGTGAACCTCCATGGAGTTGTCATACGAGACCATTTGGACTGGCAACATTCTGATTATTATATAACTTAACCATTGAGCTACGACTGCCCCAAAAGCAAGTGAATTTTGGAGTTCAGCTCAAATATATAGCCATTCATATATACGTGCCAACATTGGCAGGCTTGTTTCTGAGTTTTGGAAGAGTAGGAGAGGAAGGGAAATGTTTTGCTCATTTTACTTTCTTTTTGGCAAGTTAGACCATGTTGAATTTAATACATTTTAGGGGTATTACCATCTTGGTTTGGATCACACCAGAAGTTCTCACACCTTTTTTGTTGCTTATTTACATCCTTGCACCATTAAAAAAGAACACATGCAGAGTTAAACGTGTCTTTACAGCAAATTTGAGCTCTGGGTCTCCTTTTAGGTATTGTTATTGTGTCTGTTCAAAAATATACACTAATCATGAGATTCACTGGCTTACGTTTTACAGAGTGCACTAAATGGCAAGCATAACTCTTTCCCTGTTACCTCATATGGCTAGTCAAGAAGTATGATTCCCTGCTAAATTTATCATATACATATACCCCATTAAAAAAATGCATTCAGTGATAATTAACTCACCATACATTTATTAACAAATCCCGCAATAAACAAATTAAAGAAAGGATGAAACAATTTAAACAAACCAATCTCAGAGACACTGGAAATGTGCCAAATGCTCACTCAACCTGTCTCTTCCCTTCCTGTTGAAGGCCTGTTCGTTATTTAGGAGCAGCATGGTTGTAAACCAAAACAGACTGGCTGCTTAGCACATGAGGAGCAAAATAACATGGGGAAAATGCCACAAAACCTCCTCATCGCATAATGGTTTCTTACGTGCTGAATATCCTCTTTCTCTCTCTCTGTGTCACTCACTCCGGGAGTCGTTCGCAAGCAGTCTAGTTTCTCCAGTCAAGCCGACCAAAGTTCATCCTTTCACACGACAAGGGTCTCTACCTCATCAATAAAATGTGAGCTCTCAGCTACCCAAGCACCCTGAGCAGATCTTCGTTTAGATTACTTCTTGGTGTGCTGGCTTCACACTCAACAATCAGAATTTCAAGAAATATGCAATAAAATGGTACTGCACAGCACACTTGCCGCAAGCAACCTCTACTCTTTATCCAAAAGCCTCAAAGTAGCTTCAAAAGTTCAATCTTGCTGCTCGAGAATCTTCTCCTCCAGTCCTACTGAAGTTGCAGCAGCAATTTTGGAAAGTAGTGATGACGATGATTACAGAACTTCAGAGCCTGTGGGGGAAGTTCTGTAATCATCAGAACTGGTGAGGATATGAAAATATACAGAAGGTGTGTAAATCAATTCTATTTTGCAATAACACTAGAATGGTTGACTTAGATATGATCACACTTAGGAACAAAGTCAGCTGCTAGTTACCTAGCTAAATTAATTGCATTGTGCAGCTGCTAACTAGCTAGCTGCATAATTGCTGCATTGTAAAAAATGAGTTTGATTCCTTTGAAGAAAAGTACAAAAAGAGACCTATATGAACAAGGGCAAATAAATATTATTTTATATTTCTATAATGGTTTACTTTTAGGCACAAAGTCATGAACTGCTAGCTAGCTAGATGCTACTTTGTACAAGGTGTGTAAAATTGATATTTTGCTACGATATTCCTAAATTTTGTTTTAGGAAATCGGAATCCAACAGTAAATTTTTCCTTTATAAAAGTTTATGTGCATGAAAGTATAAACTTCACTTAGAAATAGTATAGTATAAATTTTGCTTATTTCATGCTTTATTTTGCTTATAACTTTTTTTTTTTTTTTGGTGACATTTGCTATAATGTTCATTTTCACTTCCAATCAAAAAAAATACAAATACAAATGTTACATTTTTACGAATACAAAGGGATATGGGTGCAGGGATAGATGGAATGCATTGATATATGTTTTTAAGCCTAAAACTCAACTCTTTGTATAAATAAAGCTGATGAGACATCTGCAACAATTTATAAAAAAAAAATTAAAACTCACATACAAATGAACTACAAAACAAAGAAATTTAAGAACTATATACACAAGACATGTATTGAAATAACTCAATGACTAAAACCTTCAAAAAACACAAAAAGCAAACTCAATAGACTTTTTTACTTTAAAAACTTTCAATGGTGAAAACAATGGCCATTTATAATAGAACACAGGGCACTTTCCTTGAAGGTCAGCACTAGAGCATTTGTAGTTTTTTCTTTGTCCTTGTCATCAGACTCTTTCTCCTGGAAAATTGCATTGTATATCATATATGTGTATGTTTAATTTAATTATTGTTCTTATTTCTTGTAAGCATAACAGCAGCACAACATACGTTTTCAAAGGAAGAACTCTCCTAGTATGAAGGTCCTGTTATGTCAAAGCAGCATTTACATAGCTAGCTAGCAGCTGCCCAATGCAATTAATTTAGCTAGGTAACTACCAGCTGACTTTGTGCCTAAATGTAACCATATCTAAGTCAATTGTGATATTGCAAAATAGAATTGATTTACACATCTTCAAATCTGTATATTTTCACCCTCCCCCACACTCACTGGACTCTAACCCCTCAGGCTCTAAAGTCCTGTAGTCATCATCACTACTTTCCAAAATTGTTTCTGTCAGTTCCTGTCAGTATTTTTTTCTGTCACATTTGATTGGATGCTTTCTGTATGTTGTGTTTCAAAATGTTACATTATTTGTTTCTGAAAAGGGGGACGGAACATGATAGAGATGTAGATGCATGGTGGAGGAGGTAGCTCACAGCAAGGTAGAGGTTGCTCACAGCAAGTGTGCTTTGTAGTACCATTGCATCATACATCTTGTAGTTCTGATTGTTCAGCGTGAAGCTAGTACATTGAGAAGTAATCTGAGTGAAGTTGCTAGCTCAGCAGATCTGCTCAGGGTGCTTAGGTAACTGAGAGCTAACATTTTGTCAATGACCCTTGTCATGGGAAAGGATGTTTAGTTGGCTTGACTGAAGAAACCGCTCACAAATGACTCTACGAGTGAGTGCCAACGAGCGAGTGATGGAGAGAGAGAGAATGGATATTCAGCAGGTAAGAAACCATCATACGAAGAAGAGGTATTGTGACATTGTTCCTGATCGAGTGTTTGCATGATTCGAGTGTGAGTGAGATTGATTTGTTTATTTCATCTATTGAATTATTTCATCTTTTCTTTCCTTAATTTGTTTATTGGGGGGTTTGTTCATAAATGTATGTTGAGTTTATCATCAGTGAATGCATACTTTTGAATGGGGTATATCCTACAGCATGTGACAAATTTAGCATCAAATCATACTGCTCATCTAGAAATATGAGGCAATGGGGAGAGAAAGTTATGCTGGCCATAACCATAACAAGAGAGCACATGATAACTGAACCCAGGGTCTTATCCCATTAACCTCGTGGACAGCCTTTCAAGCAATCTTCCTAAAGTGGGATAGGGTCACTTCATTATGATTTTCTAATTGTCAGTTTCACACAAACTGACACAAAATAACCAGTCCCATATGGTGACAGTAAGCGGGTAAGACCTTATTGTCAGAAGAATCACACAGTGAGCTGAAAAAAAAACTTTTTGTTTGTAAGCGCATCCCAGTAACTTTCATAATATGGATGTTCAGTGCCTGTACCAGTGTCAGGATAACAGTTTCAGTGAGGCTAACAGGTCATTGATAATGCAGAGGTTAATCTGTGAAGTACGCTCAGGCTAACATAACCTGGAGTGTGGGCTTTTCCTTTATGCAAGGACAGACATTTATCGTGAGTCGAAACAACGTTCACCAGCAAAGTAAATCCCTGAAACACATCTTTGATACATTCACCTTCAGAGATGTCCCTGTCTTGTGCTCAAGAGCATAGGAGTTTGATTTTATGGGCAACATATTTGCTGAATGAAATCCCACCCCGTACCCAAAATTAGCTAGCTATATACTGTAGCTAAGGCAGTAAGGTACTGTATTTATTTATATTGATGTGGAAAAACATTTGTAGAATTACAATAATTAGGTAATAAATAAATTCCACCATTATTTGTACTTATTTATTAGACTAATCTAACCCTAAACCTATTTTATCATAAAATATTTTTGGGCTCTGCTTTATGTGCAAAATGTTTGATACAGACAAACTTACTAATTATTTTCATTACTAATCTATTTTACACCTCATCTCAATCCCCCATGTTTCCTACAACAATGATTGCGCTCCATATTTAATTCCCAGTTATTTAATTTCCTTTCCCTTATTCCACAGTTCAGGCAGGTTAGAATCTTATCCCCTTTTTTAGTATTTTCCCCCATTTCTGTTATTTAGGTTAACAGTTTGGTTTTCTATTTGTTTTTCATTTCTTGTTGTTTTTTTACAATTGGTTTGAGCCCAGGTCATTTGGTGCATAGTTTAGTCATTTCTAATGAATTTTGCTACTGTACTATGTTGTCTTAGTACACCCGGTCATGTGATCATATTCTATTACACCTGAGTTTTGTTGGTTAATCTATTAACCATGTTTTTATTCATTAGGCTTGTGTTTGCCACATTGTTTGGCCAACAGAGGCTGGGCATATCAAGTAAGATCACAGTGGGTGAGACAGATTGACAAAGCTTGTCTGAAAGTTTGAGATAAAGTTGAAAATAAATATACTGATGCTGCCATATCTACTCCAATGGCTGCAGAAACTACTTGCCTACCATAGAGCTTAAGCAGTTGTGGCAAGGTTGTAATATCTATCAGTTTAGAAATCTATTCTGACCACACACATATTCCAGGTGTGATCCAGTTATTTTGCTTTGGATCAAAAAGGTTGATCCATAGAAATCATGTAGCTTTCCTGAACTTGGTCTGAAACACCTGCTTGGTCACCAGAGGGAAGCACTGAGTAATTAAGTGCTCTCTGTAATTAAGGTTAATTGTTGCACCTGTGTCTGTTCCTGCTTACATTACATTTACATTTCTGGCATTTGGCAGACGCTCTTATCCAGAGCGACTTACAGAGTGCTTAGGGATACTTGTTATATCTAGTGTAGCTCAGATAGACCCGAATTCATGTACTCCAAGCTGGAATACTACCAGAAGATAGTCTTATGGTACCAAGCCTTTCCTATGCAGCTAACTTGTAGCCGGAATATACAATCAAGTTACACGACACCAGAATATACAACCAAGTTACAATACAACTGCTTAAGAGATCTCCCACAACTTTGTTGTCAGTCTTGGGTTTTAGAATGTGGGCAAGGTTGGTATGTAATGAGGTTGAGTTCTTTTGAGACTTGACACGTGTCTCTTGATAGTCTTTTTTTTGTTTAATTTTTTCACACTTTGTCCCCAAGTTTCGTTCTGAGCTTAATAGTGTGTTTTTTTTTAGAAGTTCTTTTGTTCTTATCTACTATCAAAGTTGTTCTTTGTGTTTTCTTATCCTTAACTTAAGGAGTAAAAAAATGCATCTTTTGCATTTTTTTGTGCTTGCCAGAGTCTATCAGAACCTATTGAATTCCTTAGTTTGGAAGGAATAATGTAACCATGTGATAAAGCATTATGTTCTTCCACGTTGAAGTCAGTAGTAGAATAAGTGCTCTTTTCTTTAGCTTTCCTGCCTGAAACTCTTGGGAGTAACCAAGTCACAAGGAGATGGGCAAAACTTGGTGAATGTTCATTAGTAGTAGACGATTTGACAGGAAAGGCTGAGGCAATCCACATCAAGTTTTGTATAAAATTCTCAGAACAAAGGAAAAGACTTTTTGCTTCTGCCATTGCTCAATGGACCAAGAAACCAAGAGATTTTGTTTTACATCCTTGCACGTATCCAATAGTGTGCATCATGCAGTCTCATTTTAGTTGTCTTTCATCAAGTTGAAGTTAGTTTTGTTTTGGCCACTGCAACTAATTTTCAAGTCTACATCAGAAAAAGTGACATCTAACTTGGCCTAGGTGGACTGTGGCAAGTCATCTCAAATTTCTTCAAGATTACATCAAAGGCTATTAACTTCGGTTCTCCATTGGTGCGGTTCCAATAGGGGCTGGCTCACAACCTCATTGCAGCAGGCATCAAATGCTTGGTATTGTGATCAGTTGGGCTGGGGGCTGTGCCAAGGGAATCTGAAACAACTTCGGGTCCAACAGATCAACATGGTCTGACGCGCACGGACAATTTGGGTTTCAACCCCTGGCAATGCCACAGTAAGGCTTAATACACGTCTCTATTTCTGATGTGGCTGCTCATTAATTCCACAAATAGCTTGCTGAATGCTGACGGACACCTCACTTATGCATGGTGTGTAAATAACTGCAATAACTGTATGGAAGCATATAAAGTATGCACAGGAGGTAGGGCCTATTGCAAGATGGGCTGTAAGAAATCATTGTATGTAAACCATATTAAAGCATAACATTTGTCTAATAAAAATATCTTAATGTTTAGATAAAACAGTAAGTAGCACATTTTTGTTTTAAAGACATTGAACAGGGTAGCTCCAAGCTAGCTTACTGAGCTCCTGCAGCCTTATGTTCCATCTAGGCCTCTCAGATCAACTGATCAGCTTCAACTGGTTACTCCTAAGTCTAGGCTAAAAAAACAGGTGATCGTGCCTTCACAGTTTTGGCTTCCAAATTATGGAATGGGAAAATTTTTTAAACTCTGCCATTAATTTATATTAGTGCCACCTTCTCCCGCTCTTGGGCGTTCAAGCAGTTGCGTGCCCATTAAGAGAGAAAAAAAAAATACAAGTCAGACCACTGGACAAAATTAGATACATCGCCGCTCTCACACACAGACACGCGCCATCCTCTTACATGTGTGGCGATTGAGCTCCTTTTGTCGGTCCTTTCTGGCAGCCCCATGGCCTTCCAGGCCTGCTGCAAATACTCGTTCAAGTTCTTGCACGAGTTGGTGGTTGATTTAGAAAAGAAATAGCTCGACACATGAGCTGCTGCTTCATGCCCAGATGTGTCTTCATCCAGCCATATTCCTCTGTATTTAATGAAGAGCTGGGCAACCCCGAAGGCCTCATTGGTCTTATGAGTCTCCATCTGTTTAAATGAAGTGATGTTCAGAAGCATGTCAATGCAGCATTTATTTTGCAGCTCAAATCCAGTAGTACAATAGGGAGACGAAGCAGCGCTCACGTTGATCAAATAGACTCCCTAGGCCTCGTCACACTGGGCCTTGACAACCTCCTCCACCTTGATGTTCTGATACACCCCAGTCCGATGTCCATAAATGACAGCCATGTAGGCTGTCACGTAGCCATAGAACATCCTCTGGGTCTTCAGCGACCGGTTTCTGGACAGACTCTCTGTAGGAAAAGAAACGGAAGAATGAAAAATGGCATCACTGAATATGCAGAGCAACAGAGGTATAAACCAATTCATGTCTTATGACTCACCCAGAATCTTGGGGATCTCTTCCCTGGCCTTCATGCGGCAAGCCAGAAGCATCTCGATGGAGATGGCCTTTGCATCTTTTCCCGCCTTAATGCGGATCTGAGCAGAAAGAACAGGGAGCACAAGATCAACTGTAATTAAAGCACATGCAAAACAACCAGCGCTACATCCTTGCTGAACTTACTGATTTGAGGCATGTGATCAAGGAAGACCAGCATCTCCACAGGATCTGGCAAAGAGGTTTCTGCCTCCACTTTAGGCAGTGGTGCCTGCAAATTGTAAAGAAACCTTAATGTTGGTCTAGAAGCATCTTCTGACTGAGCAGAATCTCTGAATAAAGAGACACAAAGCATCAAGTATACTCACACTAGCTTCAGTTCTCTCTTTGCGTTGAGACCTGGGGACATACGCCCTTGCTACTAGGGGTTGTTTCTTGAGACGCCTCCTCAGAAGAGTGTTTTGTCTTCTCTGAAGGTGAACCTCTCTCATGATGGCAGCCACTTCGTCCACCGGGTCCTTTGCCTTCTTGACGCAGGTTTGGAGTTATATTTCACATTAAAGATTGTGTGAGCCATCAGCCAGACATAACAATCAACCCCCTGTGTTGTAAAAATATGTACATGATTCAAACTTGTATAACAAAGTGCAAATTAACAGGTGATGAACATTCAAGTAACTGCTCAGTGAGCTAGTTCAGTTCTTCTCCAGCAAAAGACTTCCTATTCATGCCGTAAACAAATAACAGTTCCTCATTCACCCTAATGTCCCTCAGGGCCAAAAAGAGAATGTCCTTGCCATACACACTGTATAGTCTCAGCCTAAGGTTCGCCTTCCAGAATGATTGATCAGGCATCCAAAGGTGACCATCCCCAGATGACGGGAACACTCCTCCTCATGTGTGTCAATGCACTTGGCCTGGCCTGACATGTTCTTGTAGAAAAACATGTAGCCACTGTCACCTTCGCCAGTGGAACGATGAGTCTTGAGGCCTTCCTGCTGTGACGCCACCCTGCCGTGGTAGTCGCAGATGACCTCTCCAGCGCTGAAAATGCTGGAGGTGAACCCCCCCATGCTTTCCCTTCTACGTCCATCTTCACCAGACCCTTCCACTTCTGTGTCCTGGTCATCTTCTGCACAGTAACACTGTCCATGGCAGTGTCTACCTCCCCAGAAAGCTTCCCCTTCACAATTTGCTTGGCATCTGGGATGTTCAGTCCAACCTTGTTTCAGCATCCAGCTGCACACCCTGCTTGTTGAAGGGAATCGCCAGCCAAAGTGCTCTGTGAAGAAGGGATTGGTCAACATACTGACACATAACTAGAATGTGTACAACATTCAAGGCATGCGGTTTGGGTTTGGGCCTAGGACTGGTGTTCATACAACTCACCTAGAACATGCTGAATGCGCAGCTGAAGCTGTTCACTGCATCAACGGTCATAGCAGTAGCACTTGTGCAGATCTGTCAGGGACATGCGCACAGAGCGCTTTGGCGGCGTGCCATCCACCGTCACTGGATGAGTCTTCACCAAATAACAGGCAGCTTGATCATCAAGATGAGTGCAGCCACCACAGTTTTGGACTGCCGTCTCCTCACCACTGGAACTAGAGAACACGAGGAAAGATGTGTACAACAAACACCACAATGGGAGGCCATACTATAGAGGACACAGGAACACTCACGCTGAATCACTGATTAGCCTCTTGAGGAGGTGACTAGCTGACACGACGCTCTCAGGGAGCTTCATGAGGTAGTGCTGCTCCACATTGGTCATACTGTGTGTGAGGGTGGTCTGCAGCCATGCGCTGGAAAATGGGCTGAAAAATATTAATCAAAATCTGTATGTTGGCCAGCTCACCACTCCCTCACTGATGGAATGTGACTTCTGATAATCATGCAGCATTAAAATCAAACAAAACTATTGTATGAACACGCAGATCACACACAGGTTGCAACTTTTTTTTTTTTCCTTGCAGAGGTAACTGGTAGCTAATTACAACCATTAGTATCTGGGTCCAACCAGAACACCTGTCCTGAGTAATCCTCATGGTCCAAAACCTCACCTTGAAAACCTTAAGAGGAACTAGAAGAGCTTGTAGTTGAGGAATAAGGGAGCACTCCTTAACTGTTATAACTGGGTACACTACAGCAGCAGGACAGCATGGCTGAGGAGATGCAGGAAATGAAGGAAAAAATCCCCAATTTTTCCTAGAAATGATGTGACCATTCAAAATGATTTCTATCTTATATACAGCAGCTTAAAACATTTTCAATTTAATTTCAGAGGCAGTTTTCTTTACATTATCACCTTCTGCTGCTCCTGTAACATGGCTACTATACTGCAGTCCAGTATGTTGCATTATAGTTTTACAATAGTGTTGACATGGAACATGATAATGTTTATTGTAAAGCCAAAGCTGACAAACAAGATAAAATAGAATCAAATTTATCCAAACACTAAACCATAAACCTGTAAAATTATAAATGGGAAAACTACTGGACAAAAGAGAATCTAAACCACATATTGCTAAAAGTATTCGCTCACACATCCAACTGACTGTGCACAAAGCAAGGTCCATAAAGACATGGATGGCAGAGTCTGGTGTGGATGAACTTGACTGACCTCAACCCAATAGAACACCTTTGGGATGAATTAGAGTGGAGACTGAGAGCCAGGCCTTCTTGTCCAACATCAAAATGTGACCCCTCACATGTGCTTCTGGAAGAATGGTCAAAAATCCCCATATACACACTCCTAAACCTTGTGGACAGCCTTCCCAGAAGAGTGGAAGGTGGTCCACCCTTTGCAGCTAGAATAGCATCATATTGAACCCTATGGATTAGGAATGGGATGTCACTTTATCTCATATTTGAGTCGAGGAAGGTGAGCAAATACTTTTGGCAATATAGTGTAGTTCAAACACAGTCACAGGATTCAAGGATTCAAGGAGACTTTATTGTCATTCACATCACATGTGGTACATGAGGTGGAATGAAACTAAGTACCCAAGGTCCCGGTTTAACCCCAAAAGCAGCATGAGACATAGACTAAAATAAAATAAAATAGAATAGAATAAGCTAAAATATACTATGATAGAAACAAAATATACTATAATAAAACACTATGTAAAATGAATGAATAAACCTATGTAAAGTGGCTATGGAGGTAAGTGGCTGTGCGTAAAGTATCAAGTGTCCGACTGAGTACTGATTCTCATTGGGAGTTTGAGTTCCTCAGTCAGGTAGTCCTGGACGTAATGCTCTGCAGTCTCCTGCTTGAGGGGAGCGGGACAAAAAGTGAGTGTGCTGGGTGGGTGGAGTCCTTCATGATGCAGGTGGCCCTCCACCTGCATCTGGAGGTGTAGATGTCCATGGTGGTGGGGAGGCTGACCCCGACAGTCCTCTGTGCAGCCTTCACCACGCTCTGCAGAGCTTTCCTCTCTGCAGCAGAGCAGCTTCTGTGCCACACACTGATGCTGGAGTACAGAACGCTCTCTACTACACATCTATAGTAGATTTGAGGACTGTAATAATAATAATAATAATAATAATAATAATACATTTTATTTCATGGCTCTTTTCAAAAACCCAAGGTCACCTTACAAAAAAACAGGTAAAAGCAACAATAATAAAGGTGAATCAGCAATCATTAGAATAGATCAAGATAAAACACTATAGAAAAGAATCACGATAAAACAACAAACCAGTTTAAAAAGAATAAGCTTGCTTGAACAGGTATGTTTTCAATAAAGATTTAAAAGAGAGAAGAGAGTCTGCATTCCTAATAACTGGGGGGAGGGAATTCCAGAGCTGAGGGGCACAGCGACTAAAGGCTCTGTTGCCCATAGTGACGAGATGGGCAGAAGGAACAATAAGATGAGTGGAGGATGAGGAAGGGACGGAGTGGAGATATGTAGCAGTTCACACAAGTAAGGTGGAGCAAGGTTATGAATGGATTTAAATGTGAGATTTAAAATTTTAAAATTAATTCTAGCTTCAATAGGTAACCAGTGGAGCTGTTGCAGAACCAGGGTGATGTGTTCTCTAGATGGAGTACGAGTAATGACCCAGGCAGCAGAGTTCTGGAGAAGTTTTAGTTTATGGAGAGTCTTATTCGGGAGACCAAAGAGAAGAGAGTTGCAGTAATCTATCTTGGATGTGATAAGATTATGAACTAGGACAGCAGCAGCGTGAGGAGTAAGAAAGGGACGGAGTCGGTTAATGTTAC
>JAOYMR010000166.1:3239-14077 GCA_025802075.1 Tenebrosternarchus preto
GGCTGAGGTCACTGAAAAAGTCCTGAAGAGTCAGCCCCTATCTGAGGCTGAGGTCACTGAAAAAGTCCTGAAGAGTCAGTCCCTATCTGAGGCTGAGGTCACTGAAAAAGTCCTGAAGAGTCAGTCACTATCTGAGGCTGAGGTCACTGAAAAAGTCCTGAAGAGTCCAGCCCCTATCTGAGGCTGAGGTCACTGAAAAAGTCCTGAAGAGTCCAGCCCCTATCTGAGGCTGAGGTCACTGAAAATCCACAGATAATAACAGACCTCTGCAGTCTTTTCTATCATTGCCAAGTGGAGTTTCTTATCTGAGCTTGTCTTTATTCAATAAGCCTTCCAACGCTGTGACCGCACACTGTTATTCCCTAGACAACAGCAGAGAAATGTTTGCGTATGGGCATGAGGTGGATGTCTGTTCTCAACACCTGTGCTTCTCCTGAGGAGAGAGTATTTAGTTAGAACAATGGAGAGAGTGAGAGAAGAAACAGTTCAAAAGAACCAGATATGTGTGAAGACACCACTTCATAGGCCAATATCCCTCTTAGAGCTGCAGAGAGAGAGAGAGAGAGAGAGAGAGAGAGAGACCTGTCTGATTGTGGCCAAAAGGATTAAAGTCTTTTGAACCTGCAGAAACCAAACTCAAAGTCTGACTTCCCCCCCTCTATGGTGAAACAGGTATCATAAGTCCCGAATGATGACCTACACCTTCGTGTGGAATTGCATGTCTTTGTCTACAGACACTGTTAGTTTAGTTGTGTTGTTAGTAATATAGGAAATGTGTACAACTGTAATATAACAGAAAGTACGAGAACGAGAGTCTATAATAGGAGATCGGTTTATTTTAACTTTGTCCCCAAACCGTCCTTTTCCCGTGGCTAAAGTCGAGTTTAACGTTTCAGAAAAAAAATCATGTCTACTATCAATTACATTAATTTTGACATTAAATAAAACGGCGGATATATTAAAATCAAGTCCGATTATTTACGCTGTACAGTGACTCATACTTGACCTTGTCAAACTGAACACTACACTTCATCCAAACCCTCTGGCAGTGAGGAACGCAGTCGAGTTCCAACAGGACTAAACTGCGCCGTTCATCTAATGTGACAAAACTTGAGCTGAACATTCAGTAATGGAAGTTCGCAATCAAGTCGACCGTCCCGGTTGATCCACACCCCTGGCCCCTCCTCAGTCTCCCCAAAGCGGTGTGCATGTTTCGACTTCGGTATGATGCGCGCGCTGTGAAGAAAGAAACGGACACCTCAAATGCAGCCGTTTATGAAACATCAGTGAGGCTCGGCGGAAGCCGTCAAGTTGCCACGACTTTTTATGCCCGTTTTCCGATTGTGCGAGGACTCGAATTTACGGCCAGAACTGTTAGAAATGTGCACTTTGTGAACGCGGACCGCACTTGAACTTCGAGTGTTTCATAGATTTCTGTCGCACTTGAGCTGCGACGTAAACGCGATCGTCGTGTTGGACAGTGGTGATCGTTCTTTCATTTTTTTCGCCTTTATGGATTCGTGAATGCTGAAGATCATAAGGTGAAGACTCGTTTTGCACCAATAAACTGGACTGTATAGAAACAGTAACAATGAGTAGACATCTCTCTGTCTTCTGCACAGTTACCCTTCTCGCAGTACTACCAGTAGTGACCTTTGGTGAGTCTCGGTTCTTCATTCATACGTTCGATATTTTTAGACTCATGTAGGTAAAAACTAAAGAAGTTAATGTCATAAAAAGACAAATCGTACTGAATGTTGATTATTGGCAAAACATAGCGGCACAACAGAAAGTATAACTATTTGCGTATAACCATTTAATATACTCTCTAAATGTTATTTACATGCAAAACACATTTGGATATATAAATATATATATAATCTATATACTCTAAATATAAATGACATTCATGTTTTGTTTTGTGTGTGTAGAATTAATTCAGCAAAGTTTCTTGCATATTTTAAATGTTGCTCTATGGTTGTACTTGTGTGTGTGTGTGTGTGTGTGTATGTGCGTGTGTGTGTGTATGTGCGTGTGTGTGTGTGTGTTGGGGATTGCCTTGTTTTAATGTGCATGTGTGTGGGGGAGCAATGTTTTTGTGTCTTTATAGGGCAAACAAAAGTAAACTGCTGGTATATGAACATATTCAACCTTTGTTTATGCTTCTGTTACACTGTTTATACACAATACATAGTTGTAGTTCTAGAGTCAAAAGCAGGTAAGCATGTAACAGAATGGACAGCATTTTTTCCTTAAGTTAAGCTATATACGATAAGCAACCTGTTGCATTTTCTATTATTTGAGAAAGTCCTTTGGAAATACAGTGAACTTTTACAGTGCTGAAAGTGTTCAATGAACAGCTGCACAATGACTTTCTCTTCCTCCTGATAAACAGCTATCTTCAGCCTCCTCCAGGTTCACCACTAAGTACCATGGTCCATTCTTATCTTTTCACTGAGATGATTGGATTAGGAAAACTGGTTACTCATCTTTACACTGAGATAACTGGATTAGGAGAACTGGGTACTAGGGTGTCCCAGAGGGTCAAGTCACAACAGCATTTACAAAGCAAACAGAAGTCAAGAATGCCACAGCATTAAGTCAGTGGAAAAATACATTTAGAACACAAAACACAGAAATGACGCATTCCAAAATTGCTGCATATGCTGTAAACACAATAACATTTGCAAAGCAAACAAAAATTGGGAACACAAATACATACGCAGAACACAACAGCATTAAATGATATGTGAAACAATTTCCAAAATGGTGCATCTCACTTCTCACATAGCTTTACACCAAAAGTGCTGCAGGCCGCTAGGGGTCGACGTTTTACATCTGAAAGATGTATGCATGCAGGCTTTGAATTGCTGAAGCAATTGTTGGCATTTTCAATATATTTACCTATAAGTTATTGATATAGATAACTAAACGTAAGAAAATAAGAAGTTGAAAAAGCAGAGGAAAAGTAGAGCATCTAACATTCCTACCAAAAAGTTTCACTAATGATCTAACTCTATTTAACAGTTAGTTAACTTAGTGTACTGAAACTCAGTAGCTAGCTACCCAAGTTAGTCAAACTTCTAACAAAAGTTCACTTTAGGAATGTTAAATGAAATTGCATATCTTTACAGGTGCCCATATTTTACCCCTTTTGTGGAAAAAAAAAGTGGTTCCAATGTGCACAGACTGTGGCATGGGAAATGGAACAGTGGTAATCCACCATAGCTTACCCTGTAGACTGAGATCAGAACATTCTGTTGATTTTACAGGAGGTACAAATCATATGTATGGACCCTCAGCTTCAAATCAATTAACTGAGAGATGGTGGACATACTTTAGAAACCATGTCTTATGTTCATAATCATTTTAATGTCAGCCATTAGCACATGTGCTTAGTACAGTTTTTGGTTTTTTAGCTGTGTTTCAGAGGGACCTCAATGAATACAGAAAAATGTGGAGCACTCACACTATCAGACCAGTTCTACAACCTTACTGCCCGTTTGGAAATCAGACAAAAGGTTGACAACAGGCAGAGGTAATCAATGAAACCGCTTGGTATGCAAGACACTAGGGAATTGGCAATACTTCACAATGTCTAGGCAAAGCAGGTGAGTATATAAAGGGTGTGTGTAATAAGGAACAGGTGCTCAATAATCAGGAGAGGAGGATCTAGCAAATCTTTGCGTGACAGTCACCTGCCTCGCATGTTTGTTTCTTCCATGCATCATTATGTTAAT
Organism: Tenebrosternarchus preto; assembly: GCA_025802075.1. Taxonomy (NCBI): domain Eukaryota; kingdom Metazoa; phylum Chordata; class Actinopteri; order Gymnotiformes; family Apteronotidae; genus Tenebrosternarchus; species Tenebrosternarchus preto. Next base: position 6,980 of record JAOYMR010000166.1, read on the forward strand.
AGTGCAGCAATGGATTTTACCACATTTTTTAAATTTTAAATTACCTTTAAATATATATGATGCATTTTTTGATTCAGATTTTGAAAACACTGTATAAGAATACGTTCAACTTAAAAAGCATGATTCTGTATTTGTTAATTGAATTGAAGAGAAATTTGCTGATTTCTTTGCAAAGTATGTAAACTAAAGGTAAACACTTTATTGCATTCAGTGTTATTGGCTTGAAAATATCTGTACAGGATATTTTTAACTTTTTAATATTTTTACTGTATATACTGTTCGCTGGAAGAGACTGTAGCTTTCCAGTCTGACAGGACAAACATTTTGTTGCAGAACAGTCCCTGAGTCCATACGGAGATGATGGCCTCCAGGCATATTATGTCTGCTTTGAATTTGAAATGGGTGTCCTCGTTGTGTTGCAACATAAGAAGCATAATGTAAGCTTTGGTTGGGTTGGATACCAGGTGGGTTTTTTTTTGTTGATTACTCTATAAAAGACAAAGTTCACATACAAATACAATAATGGTTACATGTGTATGGATATATTTCTACTGCCAACATGTTCTAGAAAAGGCATCATTAAAATCACAGATGAATGCTAGTTTGTCAGGACCACTGGTACTCCTTTATCCAGCCACCAGAGGTCTCACTTGTAAAATGATCAAGTGGTAGTTTACCTTACAACGTAGCTTTATTGAACAAGTTAGCAGCAATGCTGGCATGACACAGGCATAATACAAAGTTCACTCTGGGTGCATCTACATCAGCCCTCAAGTAGTATCATGCCATAGAGCAAAACAGCCGTTCGCAAGGCAACAGCTCAAGGTACACTTCCACCCAAATCCACACATGACATCACTCACTTGAATACTACTGTAGATGCTGCCAGCTGTTTGTGATTTTTCCAACAGCCTATCTATTTAAAGTTACTCTGCTGAGGCTCTCATTGTGAAGTATTGTCAAACTTTTTGCGAAAGCATACAGAGTGTTATTTCCTGCCTGTTATTCTGATTATGTGTCAGGATTTTTTAGTCCAGTGTTCGCTGTATTTTAGCTTAAGGTCTCAGGCTTTCCCCACGGATGCTACCAAGATGACTTTTGTGATTACTTTGCTCAAGGGCAGAGCATTACAGTGGGCCACCAAGATTTGAAATTCCAATTTGACATTAAGAAATTCATATGCCGCATTTGAAGTCAGTTTTAAGAGGTTTTTGATCACTCAGCTATAGGAGAGGATCCAGGGTCCTAAACTGCTTAAACAAAGGCAAGGAAGGAGTTCAGCCTCAGATCACACCCTGCGGTTCCACACTCTCGCATCTGCCAGTGGCTGAGATGATAAGGCTCTCATGACAGTCTACAATCTAAGTCTAAATGACGCTCTCTGTTCGGAGACGGCCTGTAAGGATGACACTCGTTCTTTGAACAAGCTTATACAACTGTCAATCAGACTGTACAGTCTGATTCAAGAGGGAAACATGGAGCACATTATGAATACGTAAGTCAATGGTTAGCTCGAGACGTTAAGTGATGTCGTTAATTTGGGCTAAAATATTGAATGGGCCGATATATCTCAGCTGCATTTTCTTGTTTGCACCAATGACCCTGAGGTTCTTTGTAGACAACCAAATGCAGTCTCCAGGTTGGTACTGGAGAGAATGCGCCCTTAGAAGTGGCTCTATAGCTACTCAGTCCATGCCAATGTTCCTCTTTTCGGCGTGCTGCCAACAAGTGATCTAGACGAATCGACAGAGCCATTAATTCGTTTAGGTCTAGATCTTCATCCTTGCATGCTAGCTCATGCCTTATCTCGGTGGAGAGGCCGTTGCAGTATGCAACAAGTAGGGCTGGCTCATTCCACTTGCTGCTGGTCACTAAGGTTTGGAATTCCAGGGTGTAGTCAGCAACAGTCCTGTCCTCCTGGCGTGGCTTGGTAAGCATTTCCCCACTCGATCTACCCTCATGTGGATGCTCAAATACAGTGCAGAACTCCCACTGAAAATCCACATAAGACCAAGTCTGCGCCTCTGTCCATGCAGCTGTAGCCTAATCCAGTGCCTTCCCCGCCAGGTGAGACACAACAAATGAAATCCTGGACGAATTGGATGTAGGAGGAGTGTTCTGAAAATATAGCGAACATTGTAGTGGGAACCCCTTGCACTCATCGGGTCATCCGGCTTACTCATGGCATAGAACCCTCCTGCATGTTCCGAAGCACCTGTACTGGGGCTAGGTGATTCAGTAGGAGAGCGTAGTGGGATAATCCCTTTAAACCACCTGTTGCAGCTGCAATTGTTGTGCATTCTGTTGCTGGGAGACAATACATGCTTGTCTGTAACAAGAGTGAATAAAGTAGAATTTAATCTAGTATTAACATGAGTACCAAGTTATTGGCTAGCTAAGCTCCAAAAAGCTTAATGTAACATTCATTTTTTAATCTTTATGAAGTTTATGAAAAATGAAGTGAAAAGCATTATGATTTTTACCTGGAAAATCACTAAACAATGAACTTACTTGGTAGCGATTCTGTAAGCAATGATTGCTTTGTAAATGTTGTTGTGTTTTCACTAAATGCAGCATTTTTGAACTGCTTCATTTTTGGAAAAATGTTCTGTGTTTATGTTGTTGTGTTCTTCCTTAATGAATTTCTGCTCTGACTTAATGCTGTTGCATTCTTGACTTTTGTTTGACTTCTAAATGCTATTGTTTGACCATCTGTACCACCGTAAGTTATTCATTTTTACATTGAGACAACTGGATTAGGAGAACAGGTTACTCATTAGTCAGTTTGATGCAGTTATCCAGTAAAGATGTGCAGTTATTCAATAAAGTTTTGCAAAAAGTTTGAAACGTGGTGAAAGTAAAGTGCTTTCATCTGTGTCTGACGGATGTATCGGGGTCCTCTGTATTTCTCTCTGAGCAGTCCCCTACACACATCCATGTCTGGTGTTATGGCCATATTTTAAACTAGTCCTGGCAGTCACCACAAGCAGTGTGGTTGAAAGTGCATCACTTTTTTCAATACTAAAAAATGTTTCTGAGGGAGTCGTGGAAGCGCTTGCAGAAGTGGGAGGAGATAAGTGATAACAGAAGACACAGAAAGCTGGCCCCAGTTGGTGGTGGGCTAAGGATCAGGTCCTAACAAAAGTGTTTGGATGCTTTGGTGATTCTAGGGATGCCCTTTACGGTGACCTCCTGTTGACCCTAGTCAATCGAAGAGGATGTTGCTATTGAAGTCAGCAGTTAGAGTGAAAGCAAAGGGACACATGGAAATCTTTATGAAATATGAGGTTATCCTCACTGCCCAGATTTTGCTCTGCATTTTCAAACATACCTCACCTCTATCCAAGTATCTACAGATGCATGGGATGGATATTTTGGCAGCTCAGCATTTGGGTGAGGGGACAGAGAATAGCCTCAATAAATATGTCAGGGACTTTGAGGGAGTTAAAGTAGCAGAAACTGGAAGAGGCAGATGGTGAACTTGTTGTGGAAACCTGCTCTTCCACAAAAAAGTATGCCAGGTGAGCTCCTGGAAGATGATCCAGAAGCCTCACTTGATAATGTATTTCTGGATTTTGCTTGCCTAGTTTCCAGAGATAAGGGCAAATTGACTCTTCAATACAGCACTCCAAGAGATTAGCAAGTGTCTATTGAGGCGTGATGACAGAGCAACTGTTAGTACATTACATATCGAGCTGTATAACCAGGCATCCCAGTGGGAGAGACTGAAAAAGTCTCTTCTGGAGGATTACATTGTCAGGACAGGAAGAGAGGTGACAGATAATTGAGGAGGATAGTGGGCTGGCATATAGGGAGCCAGAGTTTGAACTTGAGAGTAGGACCTGCTCTTCTTGCAAAAACTGTACCATCTGTGTTTATCTGATCCTCTCACAGTATAACCTCCTTATAAATGCTTACGATGTAATTGGGCTGGCATATACGTTTCTGTTGACCATTTCAATCACTCAGGTTGCATGCAAGCAGAGTTTCTCTGTATTAAAATGTGTAAAAAATAGGCTACGAAATTTACTGACTCTTGGAAGCCTTCATGTTAATGTACACAGAGAACTAAATTCTCACGTCTATAGACAATGACACCATCATTAATAAAGTTGCAGAAACCAGTGCACTGCTTAGGAGACTTTTGATGCTGTAGGTGTCCTACTAAATATGCATGTAGTGAAGCTACATAAGAGTTTAGTGTAAACCTAACAATAGAGCACCTGTTGGGAGGAAAAATTTCAAATTATTTTAATTTCAACTCATTGCTGTGGTAAAAAGATAAATATTCAGCTTTATCACATTTTTTACTTTTTAAATCTTTATCTGATTTAAATTTGAATAAAACATTTTGTATAAATGAATTGATTTCTGTTAACTTACCAACATACAATTGAACTTATACCCAATAAAAAGGCACTATAAGAGTTGTTGTTTCATTTATTCAGATTCCTCCTGGAAAAAGTGGGCCGGGTTTGGGCATGAAACCCCTGAGCTGAAAAACGGGCCCACTCTGATGTGTCAGAACAACAAAAACAATCAGCAATCAGTATACAGCTTCTATTTAAAACTAAAAGAGTCAAACTGGTTACTGAGCATTACATCTCAGTGGAAAATCCATTAAGACTATAAAATGTGTGTGTATATGTGTGTGTGTGCGAGACAGAGAGGGAGAGAGACAGATGGAGAGAGAGACAGAGATAGTAATGAACTGTTGTTATCTCCCGCTCATCTGTCACACGTGTGTATGTGTGAGTGTGTGTGTCATTCCAGTGAGCTGGTATGAAGCTGAGCTTGCTAACCCTGGGGTGGACGAATGGACATAATTCTATTATGCATTAACTCTTATAGAAGATGACATGCTGTTGTTATCTTGCTGACCAGTCAGAATATCTTACGCACTCAGATGGATGCACAGATAACACAAGTCAGGTGCTGAAGGTCACTATTAATGGAGTGCACATACCACACACACATACACGCAGGTGCACGCCTACACACACAAACACATGCACATATACTCAGAGAGGCAGTCTCCCATCCCTGAGTGAGGACGCAGTGGTTCTGCTTGTCTTGAGCTGCAGAGAGCAGGCATGAAGCTGCAACTTCCTAACCCAGGTCTGGAGGACCGTATCCCCTCCCACGCAGAGCTGGAGGAGATGGAGGAGGCCCAGACTGGAGAACGGCCACAATGGGATAACAAAGCCCAGTACATGCTCACCTGCGTGGGCTTCTGTGTGGGTCTGGGCAACGTGTGGAGGTTCCCCTACCTCTGCCAGAGTCACGGAGGAGGTAGGGCTCAGCGAGGAAACTTATCACACTCATTAACAAACTGAAACTAAAAGGAGATTCAGAGCAGGTGTTTGACCAAATCAACCTCTGCTTTTTATGCTCAATGATTTAACATATAATCAACACCCTGTTCATGCTTATGATGGGTATTATATATTCATTCTACACAGAAATCTATTCTATTGGAATATGATGTGTGTATGTAGAGTCTCATTTATATGTGATTCCTACTTTAAGTTTAAAAAAATCTCTTGGTTTTGTGAATGAGAGGCGATGTCACTTATGGTTAATTATTAACACTATATATGAGCATTCACCTATGAGTGTTAATAGTTACACGTCTCCTGCCAAACATTTGGCTGTTCTCCTGCAGTCTGTGATGGAGCACTTTATGGTTTCCTGTGTTCAAAGAAGAGGTCGTTAAAGCACAGAGGAAATTACTAGGAAAGAACAGAACAGAAGCAACAAAAACATGTGATGTATGAAGTCAAACAGCACAGACAAGAGATACAGAGAGAGACAGAGACAAAGAGAGAAATGGAGAGAGACAGACAGACAGACAGAAACAGAGAGAGACCAATGGAGAGAGACAGAGACAGGTAGAGAGAGAGAGACAGAGACAAAGAGAGAAATGGAGAGAGACAGACAGACAGACAGACAGAAACAGAGAGAGACCAATGGAGTGAGACAGAGACAGGTGGAGAGAGAGAGACAGAGAGAGTGACAGAGACAAACAGGAACAGACAGAAAGATGAGATTTTAGGAGAAGGGAATACTTCACATCTCTTTATCCTGGTCCCATCTGGAGCTGCTTCACTGTTAGCAGTTACCTTCTGCCTGGGGTTAATTATCTAATGTGGACATAAATTCACTCTCAGTAAAACAAGTCGTTAGAGAAGCAGAGTAATGGGAAATTTACAGGTACCTATTACAATGAAATGCATAATGTGTTTTTTTTACTCTGACATGAGCTTAGTGCCTTGTAGTCAGTGAAGTAACACTCTAACTTCGACATTCACATGTATGTTCACTTCATCTCTGTGTTCAACTCTGTCTCTCAGAGCATATGGACTTATTGCCACCTAGTGGTAACAGAGAGTTTTGGGCCAGAGATATTGCACATATTGAATTTTGGACAGCTCAAATCAGTGTACTAATCATATTAGTAAATATCATAACATATCAGTATATCATATTAGTTGTATCAGTTTACCAATATGAATTTTAGCATCTGTAAAATTGTATCTTTATATTATTACTCCCATGTTTTATAAAATAATTCACTTCAAGAAGGTTTTGAAGGTTGGGGCATCATCTACTTTTACACCACATTTAAATAAACTAATGTTAGCAATATATGATATATATTTAATATGTATGACCAGTGAAGGTAAAATATTCTGTACAAATTCATTTCATTATCATTAAAATGCATTTGCAGGTAATTACAATATTACATAACATTAGCTAACCGCCTGAATATGTTAATGGTTATTCAGTAATTAATGCTCTCTCTAATAATTAATAATCTCCTGTCTATTATTTATTACAACATTTATGAGTTCTAATCCTGTGACAAAGATCAGCCAAGCAATACTGATTAACCACAGTTACATGTGAGGTAACAAGAGAACACGGAGTTACATGTGAGGTGACAACAGAACACATGGAGTTACATGTGAGGTAACAATAAAAAACAATGAGTTAGATAGATAGATAGATAGATAGATAGATAGATAGATAGATAGATAGATAGATAGATTCAACTTTGTCATTACTCAGTACAAGTACATGGCAATGAAATGC
>JAOYMR010000168.1:2808-14076 GCA_025802075.1 Tenebrosternarchus preto
GTTTGAGGAGTGTATCTCTGCAGTGGAGTGTGTATGTGGAGTGAGTTTGAGGAGTGTATCTCTGCAGTGGAGTGTGTATGTGGGCTGTTTTTGCATGATATGTCTATTATTGTAATGTGGAATGAGTGTATGCTTAGGGTGTTTGTGCAGTGTATTTGTCAAGTGTGTGTATGGCAGTAGTGTGTGGCAGCATGTGTGGGGGTAGACTGTGGTAGTTAGGGTGGCAATAGAGTGGCAGTAATATTGGCAGCAGAGGGTGGCAGTAAGAGTGGCAATACAGTGTGGCAGCCGTGTTGGGTAAGAAACAGGCACACGACTATGAGAAGCTCTGTGTGGGAAAGAGACATTATTAAACCGAAATGCCACGAGGGGAATGGGGGATTGGTTCACACAATCTCATTTACATAATTGTAATGTAAATAATTCTAGAATTATTATCATTGCTTGTTTTGTTTTGGTGGGGGGGGCAAAATTCCTGAATTATATCCCAGAGTTCTTAATCCCAGAGTGCTAAATCCCAGAATTTTTTCTTCCCAGAGTTCTTTATTATTTACAATAGGCCATTTGGAGCTTAATCCCTCTGAAGGCTTACTGCAGCTTCTCAAAGTAATGAGTCTTCGATGCAGACATCTCTGAGGTGTGTGTTTGTCTCAGAGGTGTGTGTTTGTCTCAGAGGTGTGCATTTGTGAGGTTTGTCTTTGTAAGGTATGTATTTGTCTGTGATGTGTGTGCTGTTTCTGAGGTGTGTGTTTGTCTGTGAGGTGTGTGTTGTTTGTGAGGTGTGTGTTTCTGAGGTGTGTGTTGGCTCTTGTTGAAGCTGTTGTCACTGCTGCCTTCTCACTTAGCTTCTGTGTCTAACTCACTAATGCCATGACAGCCCTTGACCACAGTCTCCTGAACTGTTTTTAATGAGGGCTTTCCCTTACTGGAGGTTCCAGAGAATTCTGTGAAGCACATAAACTTGTATGACATTGGTGAGCAGTCAGGTGGAACTCCAAGAGATGAAGGAATGGAGGAATGTTTGACAGACGGGGAGAAAGAGGGAGGGAGAAAGAGGGAGGGACAGAGGGCAAGAGGAGAGAGAGAAAGAGAGAGAGAGATATGTAGGGAAGTAGAAAGAATTGGCCTCCAGCCAATGGATGCAGATCTTCCATTTCTCCAGAATTAATGAGAGGAATCAGTCACCTAGTGTTTAGTAAGCCATCCCTATCCATTCCTCCATCCCCATCCAGCCTAATCCTGGGCCCAGCTTCTAAAGGACAGGAAAGAGGACTGGGGGGCATGCACACACACACACACACACACACATATACACACACACACACACACAAACATGCATGCATACTCGCATGCACACTCACACGCATACATACTCACAAGCATAGACACACACACATACACACACACATATACACACGCATACCCACACACACATGCATACCCACACACACGCACACACACACACACACACACACACACACACACAGACACACAGACACACACCGACACTTGGCCTGACCTTTCACCCTGTCTCTCTACTTCGTGATTGTTTTATTATATTTTTTATGTTCCTTTTATTTTTTGTTGTTCTTTTTTGTTTGTTTGTTTGTTTTCGGAAAGAAGTCCAGATCGATTTGGCGGTGGTTCGTCTCCAGAGTGCTGGAACAGAAGCCATGCAGAGAGAGATCATTATCTTTCCCCATCATCGGCACAACAAACACAACGCTAACATCTGACATTCAGCATGACGAAGAGGAGGGAAGATGAAGAGCAGAGAGAGAGAGACAGGGAGGGATAAACTGAAACAGGGATGAGGAGGGGGGAGAAGGAAAAGGATGTGTAATGAAATGCAGTGTGTCAAGGAAGAGAAATTCATTCATGCTGTCATTCCTCAGGTCTGAAGGTCAGTAGGACTGTGAGCATGAGGCCTTGCTGCTTGATGGAGTGTGTGTGTGTGTGTGTGTGTGTGCACACATGTGTCTGAGAGCTAGGGTTAGCCACTCAGTGACTCAAGGATCAGCCGTTGACAAGTTCTCCTCTGGGCACTGGCGCATAACATCTGTAGGAACCCACCATGAGGAGTGAGAGGGTTGCCCCTCTGCCCTCCAGGATGACGCATCCTGGCATGAGGATAAACACTCTGTGGTTCTGTCCAGGTGAGGGAGAGCAGAGGTGCATCTGCCTGCTGAAAGCTTCCACTCCTGCATTTAAGACCCTAACCCTAAGCAAAGCCATTTAATCCCACGTGGACTCGTGGATGTTTGTAGTGGATATTGGCTTGGAGCCAAAACTGCTCGTGCACGTTCTGACAGCTCTGCTGAGGACGGGCCGAGACGTCATCTTACGGTCGTTAAAAGCACGGGTTTTTGTTGGTGGGCTCGTGTTTCACAAGTAAACGCACATGTTTCAGGGACTTTTACAGTCCTGTAGCACCTTCAGCTTTATTAACTCGACAGTCATTTATTCTAATTACAGGGAAGGGTTTTACACTTTTTCCTGATTTTTGTCCAGTATATAATCACTCTGTGCCTCTCTCTGTTTCTCTGCCCCTTTCCCTCTCTCTCTCTCTCTCTCTCTCTCTCTCTCTCTCTCTCTCTCACACTCTCCCCCTTTCTCCATCCTTTTCCTTGTCTAAGCCAGTCTTTGTAATCCAGTCTGACTACACAGACTGTGTGTACACACAGCTTGTGCTGCTTGTTAGTGTGAGATCGAGCCCACTCACTCAAACTGAGAGATTAACACTGCAACTGGAGGATACTGCTGGGTTAAGAACCATCTGAGAAATGTGTGAACACGCGTGTGTGCGTGCACGCATATGTGTGTGCCAGTGTATGTGTGTGTGTGTTTGTGTGTGCGTGTGCACGTGTGTGTACGTGTTCTGTGTGTGTGTGCATGTGGGTGTGTGTATGTGTGTGTGTATGTTTCTAACTCTGGAATTGACCGCCTTGGTGCATATGGGCCTTTACTTGCATAATTCCTTTCTGTATTTGTTGACTTCATCATTATGCAGATTATGTTTTTCTATAAAACAAACAGTCAGTGGATCAGTAAATATATTAGTTACCTTAATCAGTCTCATAACATACTGTCTCCCAGTGAAGAGAATTACAGAAAGTGTTCCTTAAATGCTGTACAGCTTAATGAAACTTTGATTTCTTTCTCATACTCTCTGCTGATTGGCCAGGATCTGTTTCTTCTCTTAATGTAAAGCTTCTTGTCCTGCTTTGGTTCCAATATAACAACACCAAATGCACTGACAGCCTCAACCGTGGCAGGAAGAGAATGGCTACAAATGCTTTGACAAATCAGGCTTCATATGAACAAAAACACATGCAATAATAACAGGGTTTAAGGTTTAAGGTTTGGAATACATCTGAATACATCTGAATACATCTGGCTGCAGCCAATTAGAACGCTTCCCTGCGTCAGAAATGCCTTTGCTATCATGTGCGCGACACCGGCCATTAGGAAGCAAGGCGTGAGCGGCGTGGTTGTTACGTGCATGACAGCGCCTCCTGTTGCTCTTTGCGGGTAGTGCAAACTCTCCTGCCTCTGCTCATCAGAGGAGTGCGGAGAGGAGCTTGATCGCTCTGGCAGTGGGGTGTGGGGAGGCCAGCGTGTGCCTGCCCCTCCACCAGGAGCCTCCGGGTTCGGCAAGGAATTTTTTTGGTTTGTTTGTTTGTTTCAGTTGCTCTTGATTTCGCTTTTCTTGGTTTGTTTCTCTGCTCTTTATGGAAGGTGTTCAGTTCGGGGTTCTTACTGCGAAGACGTCTTGCTACGGCTTTGTCCCCCACACACCTTTGGAACATCGGGAGCTCGTAACATCAGTGGCATCATGGGAGGAATCAGGCAGCGAATGGGGCCCTGAGCGTAGAGTTGAGAGGAGGTTTCAGTTGTTCTGCTGAAACCTGTTTCCAGGTACTAGTGCACACTGGAAAAAAGAAAACCTGGAACAGAATCTGAATGCTGTGAACTGAGGTTAAACAAGTGTGTGTGTGTGTGCACATGCATATGTGCATGTGAGTGTGTTTGTGTGTGTGCGTGTGTATGTATGCATATGTGCGTGTGAGCGTGTGCTTAGAAGCTTTGTAGATGCAGCTGCCATTGCCGGTGTCATTACCATAATGTCTGTGATGTTTTCTTCTCTTTCGATTTCCTCCTTCCTTTTTTGTCCCAATCACTTCACAGCGCTGGCTATCTCCATGACAATGAACAGATCAGATCACTGCGCCGGCCTCTGAAAGGAAGTAATCCAGATTACCCTCGCTGAAGTTCCAAACAAATATCTGTTCGTTGCATTTTGGAAACGTGGAGGGTGCAGCCTTTTAAACCGTTCTGGATTAAGTTCTTTTTAAAACCACAGCACTAATGTTTCCTGCATTTGATTCAAGGTCTTTTTGAGCGGAGTGGCTGTTTAGGGCAAGGGCAAGTACTAAGCTGTGCCGTCATCCCTGGTCTTCCGTGCCCAGTTTTGACTGTGCCATGGTGCAGAGGGTGCGGGGCTTTAGCTGGATCAATGGCAGGCGGTCTGTGTGCACGGACGTTCCCACTCTGAGCCTCCCGAGTGATCCAGCAGTGCGTTGATACTAAGCAACAGTTCTGAGGTGAGAGAGCAGGGAACCGCAGGCGTAAACTGGTTTCTTTTCTTGCTGTCTTTCTCCTTTTAAGTTTGTCTCATTTCTATTTTGAGCTGCATTTCTTAAGGCTGTGCAAACGTAGACGTGGGCTTTGAACGTAAGTGCGCACAGCAGCTCCTCCAATCACGCCGCAGTCCCTCTGGGACCGGCGCGCGTGGCGGCGGGGAGGAAACACATGGTGTCTCGTTGTGCTTTGCGCGCCTGGCTTCAGTCGTTTTGGTGCTGTGGCTCCTCCGCGTTCCTCCGGGGCTGTGTGCGCCTTCCTCGTCAGGGTGAAGCTCGTCAGCCACGAGGGTTCCACACTTCATTACCTACCTGCCAAATGGCAATCTGTGGTGTGTTCTGAACCAGTGTGGAGGAAAAGAGGAGAAGCCATCAACAATGACAGAGAGAGAGAGAGAGAGAGAGAGAGAGAGAGAGAGAGGGAGAGAGAGAGAGAGGAGGAATGACGGGGGGGTGTTGATATAGAGAAACGGTTAATGGTTGATTATATGAACTGTTTTTCTGCTCTTTCTGGCCCATGGTGAACTCTGTACTCTCTGTCTCTTTCGGTTAGCATCCGAAATGCTACATTGCCATCACTGCCATCTCGTTCCTTCCGTAACCCCCAAATCAGCAGGTCTCCGCTCACAGAAGAAAACAGCAATGAACTCTCTTTCTCTCTCTCTTTCTCTCTGTCTCTCTCTCTCTTTCTTTCTCTCTCTCTCTCTCTCTCTCCAGCACAGAGTTGGGAAAGCCCTACGCTGAGGGAATGGCTCATTGCATTGTGTGGTTGGCCCGGTCAGGATTGGGGGTGTTATTAGCAGTCAGCTGTGGGGGCGGGACTCTAATCCACAGTCCCGCGACAGCTGTCACTGTTCCCGCAGCGCCTCACCACTGTCTCGCTGTCAACACAGGCAGGAAAACAGAGGAAAGAGAGCGACGTGGAGTTAAGAGATACCATTCCAGTCTCTGCCATTGTCTGTGCTATGACATCACCGTCTCATGCTAGAATCAGTGTGCCAGTCACTGTCACGGAAGCTGAATTCAATTCATTTCAGCCGAGCCCTTATTGACATCAGCGACTCTGCAAGCGACGGATTTGTCTGCGGTCACGAGAATTCAGATTACCAGCACACAGCATGTTGTCATTTGGTCGCGTTCAGTTTTGTCATAAGTAACATAATAATAATTATGATTAATTATCACAATCAGTTTTATTCGCCAGGTATGCTGCATGTGCCTTAAGCAATTCGGTGAGCAATAATCACCACGTGTTTATTACGTTTACTTTAATCCCTGACACAGAAACCCTGATACCACGACCACAATCCAACAAATGTTTCCACAAAGAAAACTCTTGGTACAATTTTAGATATTTTTATTGACGCAGTCACTGCAGCAGTAACGTCTAACGTGCTAAGCGGGCCCAGTTAACCTCAGCGTTGAATGACAGGTGGAAAAGTGATTGTGGAAGGTGGTTCATCATTGGAACAGCATGTTAACAAAAGCTGCTCGACTGACTGGTGCTTCAGTAGGAACAGTGACTAATTTGTCAATTTGTCATTGAGATGTATGGGGAAGACATGAGTAAATAGTTAGAAATCGTGGTTGATAGTGCACACTCTGTTGGTGCCTTAGGGTAAATATTGAATGAGAAGACAACCCGAAGGGCAATAACAAATCTATATGTATGATCCAGTAAAAGCATGGCATGTTTCTGGGACCACTTGACCCCTTAGAGAGATCATTTGATATTGATACAAATAAATTGATTGCAAATTGCAAATCAATACCAAATCATTCAGACAGTTTAACTTTATCCTTAGAGATTACTGTGCTGGGAATGGTCTCTTCCAGGTTGATAATGCCCCCATCCAAGTAATCACTCAATGAGTATTTGGTTTGATGAGTACAGAAATAAGGAAAATCATAGGCGGTGTCCTTACGTCAGCAGATCTCAGACCAGCTGTATGCTTTTGAGAGGTTTTTGGACTGACGCTTTGACCGGCATCTTCACCACCATCATCTTAACACCAGTTGGGAATATCTTTTGGAAGAATCCTTCGAGTATAGTTTCAGAGACTCGTTTTGGTGGTTTGTGGTGGTGCTTCACCTGTGATGGTATTTCTCAGTGGTGTTTGGGCCCGTTCTGAGCAGAAGCACGGAGAGCAAGAGCGGCCAGAGCTGCCTGCATTCTGGTTTGGGGTAACGCAGGTTACAATATTCACTGCAATATTCCAGTCCATAAACAGCTCAGAGACAATTCACAATTCTCAAATGTGCTCCTTCTGTCTTAAAGGGACATGGCTTTATTGATCAAGGAAAAGATCTTTGGTGCGCCTAAGCCCAGCGATGGGATGCTGTGGCAGAATAAATCTGTTTTTCACTGTTTATATAAACAATTCTTCCCTCTGAACTGATTTGCTCTTTTGTCCCAAAAGCTTCTTCACCTTCATAAATAATGAGTTTACAAATGTTGTTTTTGTACTGCATTGTACCTGCTCTTACTATTTACATACATTTGTGCATATGCATTTTTATACTTTATACCCCCTTATATAATTGTTATCAATTCATTCAATGTATTAAATTCATTAGCATATTTGATTAGTGTTTTTTAATTGAGTGTTTCATTTAAAGTCAGTAGCATATATGTATTTGATTGAAAGTTTCTTTGTGAGTCAATAGTTCCCTATTGTCAGTCAGAGATGCATTGTGGGAATTTTTGGGTTTGTGTTTACGCTTTTGAAAAAGTGGGATACAATTTCAGACAAAAAGTGTTTTTGCAGTTTTAAAAAAAACGTACATAAAAGGAGAGAAAAGACAGAGCTGGCAGTATCTGGAGGGTTAGCAGGCATCCTATTGTAACTTCCAGCGAGTCTGCCAGTGTCAGTCCCCAAGGAACCAGTGCAGGGAGGGAGTTATTATAGAAGCAGTAGGTGACAGGTCAAAAGCTCGATTCACCAGGATACTGAGAGACTGTGGCAGGCGGTACCACTAAAGGATTAAAGGGAACAACGGAGGGCCTGTGCGCGCTGCAGCCGAGGGGAGATGCTCGGGCCCCTAATGAAAAGCAATGAGTGAGATCTGAACACTCCTGTGAAAGCCCTAGACACCTTTCAGAGAGATAACAGACCACAGCGGCATTTCAGAGCAAAAGAAAGAAAGAGAGAAAGAAAGAGAGACACGAGCTGCAAAAAAAAGAGAGGAACAGCTTCTAATTATCACTACAAATTGTCTGGACCTGGGGTATTTATAAAGCGTGTTAGCATGTGCAAACACACACAGACCCACACGCACAAGGAGCAGGTGCAGACCTGCTCATATTCGAGTGTTACATGTGATCAGACAGAGATGGATCGGAAAAAAAAAAAAAAACAGATCTATCGCCTATGTTCAGGAAATCTAGTCCTCGTAGTTACTCAGATCTGGTTGTGGCTAGAAGCAGCAGTCCCGTTTAGCGCTCGTCTCTCTTCGGCTCTGACTAAATCCGTCGTTGTCTCATCGGATCGCTAAACTGTGGAGTTCTGGAGCCTCCCAAGTCTGAATTTGAGTAATGGGTTCATATACTATATGAGTAGAGAATCACACAGAACCTTCTAGAAATGGAGAAAAAAAATGGCAAGAGAGAAGAGAGATTGGTAAGAGAAAAGAAAGGGAAAGAGAGATGGAGAGAGAGAGAGAGAAAGGAGGAGAGGGAGAGAGCGGCAGAGGGGAAAACGTGACAGTGGCAGAATGAGAACCGGTGTACAGGATTTACTCCAAGCACTGTCATCTCCTCTCACCAGTGCTATTTACATCCTGACAGTCGCTGTGCTTGCATAAGCTAACGTCATGTTTCTTTCTGCCTCTCTCTATCTCTCTCTCTCTCTCTCTCTCTCTTTCTGCCATATCTCGGTGAAGAAATATCACCTGTTTGAGTAGGGGACAGTCAATGATCCTGTACCAGCGTAAGGTCACTCAAACTGTCTGTGTGGTTACAGCTGTGAAATGACACTAGCGCTAAGCTAATGCTCAGAGCTAGCATGGCTCAGGCAGCAGCAGTGGTTACTGCTGAGCAGTGATGTCAGCGTGATAATTACTAGTGGCATGCTAGCTAGCAGTTAACGGAGCCGCCTTGGTCCTGTGGTTCTCGGAAAAGACAGGAAGCATGTGTTCACTTTTATCCTGAGGACTTGTGACAGTGTCAAGGATGTTCCTGCAGCTACAGCGTGGCATTTGGCCACAACCCAAACAATACTAAATCCCAAACTTGGCTCCCTGCAGTCTTGAAAGAATGTGAAATTTGGGAAAACTGGTAAAACTTTCTCTTCTAAGCCGTTTATAGGCAAACGGCACATTTTTGATTTTCCAGCTTAACCTTGACTTCATAAGTAAACACATGCATGTAGTGTGTCTTGACCGTTTTGCAAGGTACAACCCTTGAGCATATTCTCCCACTTTGTTGCATTCTCGTTCACCTTCGTTTTTGCTCTCTGTTCATCTCGGATGTACCCTCTCCAAAAACAATGCCCGAGTGTTGTTTTCACTATTTTTTCTTCCTCCTTTTTTCTGAAGTGTGTTACCACAGCAACAGGGCTGGTTCTGTCTTTTGACTGAGAAATCCTCACCGAGTTCCGTCGCTGGCGGCAACGGCAGGGGAAAAGCCTCTTTGTGTGGCTAGCATATCGACGTGCGCTAATGAGTGTTTAATCAAAGGACTCCTCAGAACTTCACCAAGAACATGTTTTTTTTTTTTAACACAGCTAAACAAATCATATACCCACAGTATAGGCTGAAGCCAACAGTGATAAATTATTTATTGAATTTTTATTTCTGATTAAACATCTAGCAAAATGCTGAGGAAGTCTTGTTTGTTCTTGCATGGAAGTTGAGTTCTTTTGCTGTTATTTTTCACGTGCTCTAAAGGTGGACACAAACTTTTTGATTGGATGTAAAGATTTTCAGCCAGACACCAAAGTTTCCAACCAGTTTTGTCAGCGCATTGAGCAAATAACCATCCCTGCCAGCATCCACACTTATGACACCAACCCACGTAGCTCATAAACACGTTAGATCCAGTCATCACTGCAAGATCCTCCTCTCTACCCAGAATGCTCAGAGATGGAGGTGGCCCCTGTCGGCAGAAAACGCATGGGGACGCAAAATTCCGGGAATGACCTCCATGACTTTTGTTCAAATACTGATTTTAATGCTCTGAACGGAATAATGGTTTATTGGAGTCTGTGACTGGTTCGCAAAAGCCAGCCAGTGCTGACACAAGCACTACTTAGTTCAAAGTAAATGAGAGGTGAACATTGACTGGTGGCTTATCACTCTGGGGCATAAATACAATGAATACAGTGGACCTTATTTGCATATTTATTAGAATGACTGAAAGCATTGTTTAGGGCCCTGACTTTGAGCAGCATCCAGCTCAGCTGGCTGTTTTGGAATAAAAACACACTCTTGTCATTCTCATAACCTGAATGTAGCCTTAAGGACTATTCAGTATGGGGCATTAGAGCAATAATACATTTAATATACAATGCCAGACCATCAGTGTTTGGGTCTGTATGTATGTTTGTGGTCAGTGTATTCATTAATCATGGATGTCAAGGCAACGACATCTGGGTTTATTTGCTGTAATTGTAGTGTTGTCTCTTAACCCACCGAATCACACATCGCGTCACTCAAGCCTCCCATGTCAGCCATTTTAACATCTACAGGACCAGAGTGGAGACACTGCATTAGTTTTGTGTGCCACATTGTTGGTGTTTGCGCGTGGGAGAGAGTTGCACTAATGACATTAGCACTTCTGAAATGACTAGAAGCCCTGCAGCACGCCATCAACTCCCTGTAATGCTCTCCATTAACTTTATTTAAAAAAAAGAAAAAAAAACCAACCGTTGCCATGGAGATCATAGATCAGAGTGCTCATATGAGCATGTCACCACGGAAACAATGGTAGCCCTGTAGATGGTATGTGCCACTATAGATCATGTCAAGGAACTTCATTCCATTAGAAAAAAACACTGAAAGATTTTAAGATGCGATTGCCCCAGTTTGACAGTTATAATATAGGTTTGATTGATTTTAGGTTTTTTGAAATACAACATATCTCATTCCAAAATATCATTCTGTGAACATTTGGACTCATTTGAGCATTTCTTTTAAACAGAAATGTTTTTTCCTAAATAAATTTATCGCTCATTGTCTTTGTACAATTTAATTGTAACTAAAATGTAAATAAAGAAGGTGTACCACAGCTATTCAGTTAGACATATAACCAGACATGGCCTCGTCAAACAGAATCATAATCACAGAAATGTCAGTTGTCGTCTCAGAGATTATGTGTCCAACCCAGAGCACCTATGGAATGCTTGGCGGTGACTATATCTGCTCGTGACTTCAGGCAGAGGTAAGAGGCTTTTTTAGCCAACAGCCTCTCAAAACT
Source organism: Tenebrosternarchus preto (assembly GCA_025802075.1). Taxonomy (NCBI): domain Eukaryota; kingdom Metazoa; phylum Chordata; class Actinopteri; order Gymnotiformes; family Apteronotidae; genus Tenebrosternarchus; species Tenebrosternarchus preto. The sequence continues at coordinate 13,864 of JAOYMR010000168.1, forward strand.
CTGCCTGTGGTAATTCCTAATTAAATATCCATGCTCTTCTCACTCTCTGCAAATGAGTTTACCGGCCCTCTGCCAGAGTCAGGGGTTGTGGGGGGGGGGGGGGGGGGGTTTGTTGTTAAGGCTTCAGTCACTGCCGCATTGGCTATGGTCCCTTCCCCATTTCTGTGGGGGTGGGGGTGTGTGTTTGTGTTGTATGTGTGAATTGGAGTCTTG
>JAOYMR010000169.1:0-14063 GCA_025802075.1 Tenebrosternarchus preto
GACCTTTTAAGCGAGGGGGAAAAAAGGAGGGGTGGCGTGACCTCTTGACCTTTTTTATGACCCTAGGGTCATAAATTATTTTGACAGAAGTGGTAGTGTATATCTCTCTCTCACAATGTATAAATGCAAGTTAATGGATGCATGCAGATTTAATGCTAGTGTAGTATGCCATATTTAGATTTAGTAATTGTTTAACCACTAGATGGGGATGTTTACCGATGTATACTGATAATATGCCTATCATTTGTATGCACATTCCTTTGTATTTCTTAGGACCACAATTATACATCCCACACACCCTAATGCAGAAACAGATTTATCTTACATCTATCTACCATCCAAACAAACAGAAGACAATTCAGTTTGGAAGTTCATCTGGTATTCTTGGGTCACTAGAAGTCATTCATTATGATTGGATGACCAGGTTTCACAACTACATTCTGTAACCTCACCATCGAGATGTTGAGATGTAGATCAACCACACAGCTCTTATCACAGAACATTCAAAGACTAGATCCTCAGAGATTAAGTCACCAAAGGCAGCAAAGGATTACTGCATATACTGTGACATTATGCATTGTCTCATTCAGTGATAACTTCTCATAATTTACCCTTGTGGATTAAGGGACCAGAATCCCTTAATCCACCCTTGTGGAGATGTGACCAGAAACATCAAGACGTATTTCAGACTGGATGCAGACTGAACGCTACTTGTCAGACCTGTAAAGATAGACATGGAATTGTGCTTCGTGAATTCATTTATAGGCAAACACATGGCATGTTCAAGTTTATTTATACTGCACTTTTTACAACACAAGTTATCACAAAGCAGTTTTACAGTTCTATGGTTTCATACCCCTAATGAGCAAGCCAGGGGCAAGGAAAAACTCCCTATCAGGATAGGAAGAAACCTTGGGAGAACCAAGACTCAAAAGGGAACCCATCCTCCATTGGCCCAATTAATTTTTTTTAAAACAAATACAGGCATCCACCCTCCTCCACCATAGCATTACTGCATTCACTACAACAAAGTATGTCTTAAATTTAGTCCAAATAACTATTTCTCACATTGAGAAAAAAGTTGTATTATGTAATTTTGATGACTTCAAGCATTTCTGGAAACATTCACATTTATTTGCAATGCAATAAGACAACTTAACCAGGTGTAATTATCCAATAATAATCTTGGAATAGTCCAGCAACAATCTCAAATTAGACTTTTTTACTGCACATACTACACATACAAATATTTGGTTTATTTATTTGGCTTTAGGTCCTATTGTGATGTTTGCTGTGAAGGATAATTAAATATTAATAATGTTCTTACTTCTTCTGTGCATGCTCCATAATTTCAATGTTCCAACTGTACAACCAGCACACATTATTCTGTTATCCTCCCCGGTGGATAGGTCATCCAAAGTGTAAAGGCCCGTGTGATATGCAGGTCATTAAACGTAAGGACCCTGGCCAGGTAGGCCACAAACTAAGGCCTGAAGTTATGCAAAGTAAGATAATGGCCCACAAAGTAAAATAACGGCCCAAGGATGAACGCTGGACATGACACCTAGAAAGAGAGGACCCCAGGCCTGCAAGGTTCATATGGTGAAGTGTTTTTGGACCAAACACTGTGGGAATGTGACCAAGTTATGTAAAAATGTATTAAAAAAGTGGCCTTGTGAGATATTGGCGTATTTCCAAAGAGGCCTTTCAGGGGTCATCAAATCAAAATACAGTATGATTGCATAAGTTGCAGATAGAGAGATATGAAATGTGTATATTTGTGACGGCGGGTTGGAGGGAGCAGAGGCAGACGCTACGGGAAACATGCTAAAGCGTGTTTATTAGCAGGGTTGCCAGTAGCATAAAAGACATACATAAAAACAATGAGCGAAGTAAACAGCAGAGACCGGTATCACCGGCGAGGCTGAGCAAAAGAGCAGTCTGCAACACGCACAGCACAGTGAGACAACACGAGCTGCTGAGAGGCACACGGGCAGACAGGGCTGTAATGTGCAGCAGTGAAGTGTGTTTGGTGTGCGCTTATGTAGTCCGTTGGAATGAGCGCCAGGTGCGCTCAATATGCAGGTGATTGAGAACGCGGCAGTGAATGGCCGGTGGGCGTGGCTTGGGAGGTGGACTCCCGGCGAGACGTGACAATATTAAGGGACCCCTGGTCGGAGGTGTTCAGTTGTTCTTGAGGCAACTCCTTTGTTGTATACTCTGCGTGGTTTGCAATAAAGATCTTAACCTCTATTCTCACTGACCAAGACCTGCTTCAGTCTCTTCATTGCCAACTCATTTTTGATTATTTTTATGCTACAAGACCCAGATGAAAGAACACATGGCTCTAAAGCATTGTTTTAAAACCAAATTCGTTCATATATTGATTCTGTGAATCAATGAGTGAAAGGACAGTATGGTCTGTCTATTGCATTAAATAAGATCATTCTAATATTAGCAAACTACCAATATTAGCAATACTAACTAGCAAACTAAGTTAGCAAAAAGTTAGCAAAAGAAAGTTAGCAAAGACATGGGATATGCAGGACATATTTAGAAAGCTAACTAATATCAAAGTCACTGCTAACCTTGAGTATCTCATGATCAAGTGTCGACCCTTCTATATGCCCAGGGAATTTACAATTACTGTCGTATCTGCAGCCTATGTACCACCGGATGCTAATTCTAAGGAGGCAATGAAAGAACTGCATGCGACCATCTGTAAACAACAGTCTCTATATCCGGAGGCAGCCTTCATTATTGCACGTGACTTTAACCACTCAAACCTGAAGACTGTTCTCCCCAAATACCACCAGCATGTCTCCTGGCATCCAGGCCATCACGGACTACAAACCCATCAATCCTGTTCCTCAAGCCAGTGACGTCACCTTCTCTGATGAACTGAATAGGTTCTATGCCCGTTTCAACAGGGACAATCAGGAGATGGCCATCAAGGCTGGGCTCACTAATGACCACCAGCCCCTCACTCTTTCCCCTACAGACGTGTGCGCTGCACTGAGCTAGCGTGCTGAGCCCTCTGCTATACTCTCTTTTCACCTACGACTGCATACCTGTACATGACTCCAACACAATTGCTAAGTTTGCAGATGATACAATGGTGATTGGCTGCATCAGCAACAATGATGAGTCGGCCTACGGAGAAGAGGTCCAGCACCTGGCAGAGTGGTGCACCACTAACAACCTGGTTCTTAACACTAAGAAGACCAAGGAGCTTATTGAAGACTTTAGGAGAACTAAGCAGGAGAACAGTTTTAAGTTCCTTGGTGTCCACATTTCCAAGAACCTCTCTTGGACCCTCAACACCTCAATCCTTATTAAAAAGGCACACCAACGACTTTTCTTTCTGAGAAGGCTGAGGAAGGCCCACCTGTCCCCTCAGATCCTGGTGAACTTTTACCGCTGCACTATTCAGAGCGTCCTCACCAACTGCATCTCGGTATGGTATGGCAGCTGCATTGTGGCGGACCGAAAGTCACTCCAGAGAGTTGTGAAAACTGCCCAGCGCATCACTGCCTCCTCACTCCCCACCATTGAGACTGTACATCACAAGAGATGCCTGCGGAAGGCTTGCAAAATTACCATGGACTGCTCTCACCCCAGCCACAGACTGTTTGCCCTTCTACCCTCTGGGAGAAGATACAGGGCTCTCCATTCCCGGACCAGCAGGTTCAGGAGCAGCTTCTTTCCGACGGCTGTCACCCTACTGAACTCTGCACCACATTCATGCCCCACCCGGCTACCCCTTACACACCTCCCCTCAGTGAATGTGCTTAACCCCCCCTCCCCCCCCTTTACCTACCTTATGTCTCTAACGTTAGTTTGCCATATACTTTCCAATTTGTGTATATATTCACTGTATTTATCTTCTGTCATGCCATATTTGTACTTTATACTGCTAAATAACAATACTGCTGCTACAGTTTACAGTCCAACTGTACTGCACTCTCCTCTCCTGTGTACATATCTACTGTATATATTTCCTATATCTACTGTACATATATATATATTTATTCACTACCTGCTCATGTTCATATTGCACTTTCTGCTCATTTGCACTACTGGTTAGATACTAAACTGCATTTCGTTGTCCAGTACCAGTACTATGGCAACAACAATAAAGTTGAATCTATTTTGTAAAACACTGTTCTAGTGGCATGGTGTACCCCTTCAAAATCCTTCAAATGTTGATCAAGTGTTCATACATTGTTCTCTAATTTTGATCTCCAGTGTATATATATGTATATATTATATGTCTTTTTGAATAATATTCTCGTGTGTGTATGTGTGAACATACACACACACACAAGATATATATACGAACATGGATTCATAATATATCTGAAATTATCTGAAAGACAAACTCCATAATTGTGATGGTTTGGTGTCCTTTTGACCATACAATTAAAGTAATATTGGTTAAATCAAAAACATGAACTTGTATTGGGGGCTTGAGGACTGGGTTGGGAAAAACTGGCCCAGGTTCTCTCTTCAGAAGCTCATAACACTGCACAATAGCTACGTTAGTGTAAATCTGTAAAGCAGATAATGGGCACAAGTGTATTTCCGTTATGTGATTGTGAAATGTTTGTGTTGATGAATTGTCTATCGTATGATAGACAATCACATTTTCACTACTGGATTCTATAAATACATAATGAACTGTGTTTGAGACACTCAAAACAAATGCATGCTAAAAGCAAATTGCAACAGGGAAGACATATTCACTGCAACGACCGGTTTAATGCATATATAACAAATCATCACTCAGTATGGTAATTTGTGAAGTACGAAAATCAATTGTGCCGCGACTTTAGATAATGAAATAATATAATTAAATGTTAACCAAGGCTAAACTACAGGACGCTGGAATGGAGGAAATAGAATATGACCAGGCTAAGATTTATATTTAGGAACATGGCGAGGCAATAAGCGTAATACTGTGTAAATTATTTGCTTTCACAACCTAGATGTTATCTATTAAGGAAAGTCCTTCATTCGTGCCAGAAAGAAACGTTGCGGAAACAAATCAACAGCAAAGGCGTTGAGGATGACACACGATAATCCGCTCAGGGCGTTATCAGAGCCCCCACAATACAAACAGTTAAATTGGCCACATCCATGTTAACCCAAACAGAGGAAATGTTTTCACTGGAATGCAAGTAATAAAATGAAAGAAGCAAATCCCATGTATCCTTAAAGCACTGAAAGCCACCAGAGCATCGTTGTCTCATCTATACTCAGCAATAAATCAGAGAATTCAGTCTGTCCAGCGTTACGTAGTCAAATGGGATAGCAACCTATTATGAACCGCGCAGAAAATTCACGGCTGTAAAATAGGCTACCTGTGGGTTGCTGGCACGTGTATAATATTGAGAACATAACACATCAATTTACCGGACCTCCCCAGCTAATGCACTTTTACTTTTCTGTTACCAGGTAGCTTTATTTAAATTTAATTTATCATCATTGACAGTAAGCTATATGACTCACTAATAAAATATAAACGGTATCTGTAACAACAAATCACTGCACGAAAAAAGACGAAAGACTACCAACATCTAAAGACAGACGTGTCTGCATCCACCATCATATATTCTATGCCTTCTTGTTGTTCTCACAAAATTGATCGCCAGAAATCCCCAGATTTCGCTTCAAAGCGTTATCAGCCCTTCCCAAACAACATAACTGTACAGCGATTTGAACAAAAGGCACTTTACTTATCAACGGATCCAGGCAACGACGGATGAATTCTCGGAGATAATTTAATGGAACCCATCAGGACAGATTGACAGTACTCCAGAAAAGATTGTCTACGTAGGATTCCCAAGGGGGTAAGGTTCTATGATTCCGATGAAACGCACATCTTCCTCCCTTAAACCTGTCAGTCAGCCGCCCGCTCACCATAGGGGTTAAGCGACTGCATCTCCCTATTGTAATGCCTTTCGTGTACAATATGTAGCGCTGTTTCTTTTCTTTGCGTCTGTATGCTCGAACATCTTAGATTAAGGTCAGTTAAATCCAGCACCAAGGCTATGGGAAAAACAGCGTTCTATAAGGCCAATTTTGGTTTGTACACACAATGAAAGTGCAGCAAATCACTCTTTGTGTTCGAAAATACACTTTAAATAGCTGATTAATTCATTTCAGTGTGTCGTGGGCATGGACAACTGGCAGTCAAATGTAATTCTTAATTGTGTTTGAAATGGTATGTTATTGTACGCTGTGTGTGAGGGTGTGAGCACAGCCACTTGCATCATCAGCACTACTTTTTTTCTGAATATCATTTGTAGCACGGAGGTTTGTATAAGTGAAAATACGCTTAAAAGCATTAATCATTTTATCATTTGTCTACAGAGGTATGTAATTTCCCCAATAGATTTTGCTCATTGTTTATAACAACCGGTTAGTATAGTGTTTTCAGTGGTTGTGTTTACATATGGATGTGGTTTTATTCTATTATGAATATTTGTTTATTTTATTTCCACATTATGTTATATTAACTTTCTCTCATTTAGAGAGGGTGAGGAGCCTGGCGATCTTGAAGAGACTCAGAGAAGAACCACTGCTCTTCCGCGTTGAGACTAGCCAGGTGAGGTGGTTCGTGCTTCTGGTCGAGATGTCCTCATACATCTCCCTAGTGAGGTGCTCCAGGCATGTCCATCCTAAGATACATTGGAGGGATTATATATCTTGAATATTCTGGGAATGCCTCAGTATCCCCCCAGAAGAGCTGGAAGAGGTGACAGTGTGCCCCCGTGATCAGGACCCAGATAAGTGGATGGACGAATGTACAATGTCTCACAAAAGTGAGGACACCTCTTACAATTTTGTAAATATTTTTTTCTATCTTTTCATGGGAAAACACTGAAGATAAGACACTTTGATACATTTATGTCTAAACTGCTGGCAATGAAAGTGAGTACACTCCAAAGTGAAAATGGCCAATGCTTATCAGGCCTGTCATCCAAATTACATCCTCCCATCCAAGTGCTGCTTCAACCCCAGCAGACGTGTCTGCTTCAATGGCTCGTTAGACACCACAGACACTGAAATCCGGGTTGGTGCAAGCCGTGCTCAGTGAAATGCAAATATCTTAAACCACGCTAAATAAAGAGCGGAGCTCCTCAATATGAAGACGTGAGACTTTGCAGTGTTAAAGTCTGAATTTTCAAGTATGAAAAATACAGTCTCAGATATCAAACATTCACTGACCACATGTGTAGATGACACAACCACACTTCATACTAAAGTTCATCTCCTTACTAAGAAGGTTAACAAGCTTGAGGCTAAATATGAGGACTTAGAGGAGAGATGCCAACGTCAAAACCTTCATTTTTTGATGTCCATTGCTAATTTTCAAGCTCCTCAAGAATGCATTCGTCATGGATAACAGCCCACAGGTGGAGAGAGCTCACTGTTTTCTGGCACCTAAACCAAGGCCTGTAGAACCACCGCATGCTGTAATAGCGAGGCTTCACAATTATGAAGACTGTATTGGTATTCACAAAAAGGCCAGATGGCAGCAGCGTGTTACAGTCTGCAATATGGTACTCTGTGCTTTTCCAGACTTTAGAGCTAAAACGGCAAAGCCTGCATGTCTTTTAATGAGGCCCATAAACTACTTCGAGCCATGGTCTGTTTTTTCCTGCTTGCTGTTGGATAACACGCGATGGTAGGCATCACGATTTTGTTTCACCCGACGAAGCGATGAAGTTTATTACCACCCTAAACAAATAATCAAACTGGTTCTTTTCTTTTATTACTAGTATTTGTTTTGCCTTGTTCTTTGGATTATATTTCAAGATGGTACCGGTATATATTTTTTTGTGGACAACTCTTTCATTCCAGATGTTAACTATCATTGTATAGTTACTTCAGATCTTGCCTCTCTTACTCTAAATTTTAAATTCTCTTGTTGTCCCACTTTTTTCCCATACTGGAAATTCAATTAATCACTTTTGTCTGATGTAACATTCAATGCATTCATTATATCCTCCATTGATGAATTTATATCTATCAATAAGGAAAGCACCACCTCCTCTTCCATTCTTTGGGAGACTCTCAAAGCTTATTTTACGAAGACAAAAAATCTCATATACTGCGTCTTCAAAAAAAGCTACAGATCAAAAGACTGCAGGAACTAATGACAAAGATTGCAGACTTGAACAGACATAAAGCTCTTTGTCCAACACCTGTTTTGTTGAAACATCAAGTTGAATTACAAACTGAATTTGACCTCAAACAACAGAGACAGAGCAGCTGATACTGCATGCATGAAGTAATTACTATGAACATGGTGATAAAGGCTTCTAGCTCAACTGCTGAAGAGACAAACTGAGTCTTGTATGATTCCCAATATTACAGATTCAGCAAGTACTCTTTGTTCAGACCCAGTGAATTAAGTTTTCAAATCATTCAGTTCACATTTTTATCAGTCAAAATCCCTTTCTGATTAAGCTAAAATGTCAGCATTTTTCAGTGAATTTGCATTTCCATCAGTGGATCAGACCATAGCATGGAGGCTTGAGTCACCTTTGAATTTGGAAGAGATCACTGTAGTCATCAAAGCTATGCAAACCAACAAGGCACTATGCCCATATGGAAATCCAGTTGAATTTTTTAAGAAATTTGAGGTTAAGCTGGCATCTTTACTTTTGGCTATCTTTGAAGAGACACCGTTGGATGGGACTTTGCCTCAGATTATGACTTCTATATCTTTGCTTTTCAAAAAGGATAAAGATCCAACATCCTGTGCTTCATAAAGGCCTTTGTCTCTTCTAAATGGTGATGTCAAAATTTTAGCCAGAGCCCTGGCTCTGCGTCTGGAAGAGGAACAGCCCAGCATAATCTTGTTTGATCAGAATGGCTTTATCAAAGGGGAGTCAGTTCTTCTTCAATGTCCATACACTTCTAAATACACTTATTTTTACAAGGGGCTCTTCATCAGTTCTGGAGGTAGTTGCCTCTTTAGATGCAGAGAACACATCTGATAGTGTTGAGTCTAATTATCTTTTTAACGTGCTACATAAATTCGGATTCAAGGATAAATTCAAAATGGTTTAAACTGTTATATTTTCCTCAACCTAGTGTTTGCACAAATAGCGTCTGCTTAGTGTTCGTTCCCCTGTTTCATGGGACTAGACAGGGCCGTCCTCTTCTTCACTCTTTGCTCTCGCTGCTAAGCCACTTTCTGTGTCATTGAAGTCTCTGGTCTTGTTCCAAGGAATTTCTCGTATGGTCACTGAGCTCAAACTATCCCTATATGAAGATTATTTATATTATATATTTTATATGATGATTGATTTTTATATTTATATTTCATGAAGATGATGTTTTATATTACTGAACTGTCTTCCCTCTATTTTAAAACTTTTGAATAGATTTGGCTAATAGATTCCTTTCAAATTTGCCCCACATGGATTCAAATACCTGGAAATAAATATTACGTATACCTTACCCTCCCTCTATGATAGCAATTTCTCTACATTACTTGATGGACTTCAGTCAGACTTAAAGAGATGGAGGTGTCTTCCCTTGTCACTCATAGTCTAGATTAATGTTACAAACATGAATAGATTGCCTCAATTTCTTTTTTTGTTTAAGGCCATTTGATTATTCTTACCCCCCAAAATGATCAAAGTCCTCAATCAGGTTATTATTTCATCTATATAGGATGGGATTTCCCAGAGTAAGAAAATCTTTGTTACAACACTTTGCAGGTGAAGGAGGCTCTTCCGAACTTTTTGTTTTACTATTGGGCAGCAAATATACAAAAGTCCCTTTATTGGATTTAGTCTCCTGGGTCAGCTTGCTGGTATTTGGAGGCTCGAGCCTGTTCTTTGTTCTTGTTGCATATATTACTCTTCACCTCCTTACACTTAAAGTTGCAAATCATTCTACCAATCCATTGGTACATTCCACTCTTCATATTTGGATTCAGTTTAGGCAGTACTTTAAATTTATAGTATCTGCTGTTAAGATGCCTATACTAAATAATTTATTTCCTCCAGACTTGAATGATTCTGCATTTAAAATCTGGCATAAAAAAGGTATAAAATCGTTCCATGATTTATATAAAGATGGCACTTTTTACAGATTTATCCAACTAGTTGCAGAACTTAAACTTCCTTCCTCATATTTATTTATGTAACCTGTGCGAGGGGTATTCCAGATCTGGCCTGTACTAGGAGTATTACAGTAGGGAAAAGAGAAGAACTGGTGTGCTTTTAAGGCTTTTACGGTAAAAGGGGCATGTAGTGCTGCAATAAAAGTCCCGTGAGGTCTGGGTCAACTATCATTTGGTTCACTGTTAGAGACAAATGCAGACAGCATAAGGAGCTCTCAGAGTTTAGAAAGGCTTTGAGTACTTCATTCTGGGGGTTTGGAGTAAAGGCCTTACTGCAAACAGAGCTGGAGAAATGAACTGCTATACATGCCATTGGATCCGGTATGCATTGGTGAGGCCCTGATACAGTGCCCGGTCTTGGACTGAAGCTTCGGTAATGAGTGGAGAAAGGAACCACTTTTACAGCAGACATACTAAGCTTTTAAAGATTTATAGGTAGGTGTAGCACTGCTCAGCATTACCAGTGTGATTTCTCCTTTTAGAAGTGGTATTCCCAGTCAGTGGATCTTAATCACTATTGTTTCCTTCCCTTTTAACTTTTTTTATAGAAAGCATTTTTTATTGTAGTATGCGTTAAATGCATCGAGTTGATTGCCAACCCTTTTAGGACAATATTTATTTAAGTGGGGTTATTTTAACTAAATTAAAGAACAAGCTTTGTTTGAGCAATTTTCCCTAGTATCACATACCATGTCTTCATCTTCTCCTGCTGGATAAGGGGGATGTAGTTTATCTCTGCTTTTATGGGCTTTTTCACATTCTTTACAGAATTCTGGTCAAAAAGGCTCTTGCGTTTTACAGCACTGCATATAAACTCCTGAGGACCTGTGATGATGCTCAGATATTTTCAAGTCAAAGTATGCAATACTTTCAACTGTGTGTAAAGAGGCAACTACCATTCAACTATGTCTTTTAAAGTTAGAAGAACCTGCCAGGCAGAATCACCGTCATGTATCCGTGAACCAACATGTGTGTTAAGGACCAATTTGCTATGGAATGTCCAAGACAAAATCTACAAAACTATGGCCCAGCGAAGCTTTCAACTAGTCCATTAATTGAATGTGCACCAAGATTATGTGCTACGTACTGTTCCTTTAACATTTTTTCTGACAATGGAAATGAAGACCTGTTCTAGCATTGCAAGATCTTTCAAGAGTGGTTCCACCTGCTCCACGTGAAAATTGCACAGCTGTAGATTTTAATGTTGAATCAAGTACATTTCTAACAACAGCAACAGATGCTGAAAATGAAATGAAGTCAAGATCTTCAAACAGTGTATCAATGCATGTCACTGAGGCATTATAAAAGCTTTTCAGATTCAGCAAAAGTAAGGCTATTCTTTGAAGGACTATGAATGATGCACATTCTGGATCACAATCTATAGTGCCCTCAACATCACTGGTATCTGGTATATAAGAATGGTCAAAAGAAAAAAAAATGGTCAAAAACTGTGATGACTCTCAAACCCATCTTGCTTAAAATCACTCACAGAATAGGATTTATGTCTTCTGCATTTGTGTTTCAGAAATGTATTGTATATATTTGTCCAAAATCCACATCCTTCAAATACACAAGACAAAGTTTCCAATGTGTTGAAAGATGTACTAAAGATAGGTGAAGCTTGTCCAAGTCGCAATGAGATTACATTACAATACATTACAATAATTTACAATCATTTTTTATTTATAATAATTTTGAAGACCCATTTTTGATGATCCCTCAACACATTCCACTATGTAATGAATAAAGATTTTCAACTGGAATATTTCATTCATTGAGATCTAGGATGTGTTATTTCAGTGTTCCCTTTATTTTTGAGCAGTATATATATCAGGGGTGTTGAGAACAGGCTCTATCCAGTTGATTAATTGTCTGGATAAGTAGGAGGCGGTTGGTCCTGGGCAGGTGGAGAGCCTCGTCAATCCTTAATTAGTACAGAAGCACAGAATATATTATATTCAGCCATACCGGCAAGAATGTGTGAAGCTATTAATCTGAACATGAATAAATCTTATTTTCACTGGTTAAGGCACTTGACTAGTAATCAGAAGGTTGCTGGTTCAAGCCCCACCTCTGCCAAGTTGCCACTGTTGGGCCCCTGAGCAAAGCCCTTAACCCTCAACTGCTCAAGATGTATTCAGTCACAATTGTAAGTCGCTTTGGATAAAAGCGTCAACCAAATGCCGTAAATGTGTTTGTGTGTAAATAAATGACATCCCATTCCTATTCCAAAGGGTTCAATATGACGTTGGTCCACCCTTTACAGAAGAGCAGCTTCAACTCTTCTGGGAAGGCTGTCCAGGTTTAGGAGTGTGTTTATGGGGATTTTTGACCATTCTTCCAGAAGCGCATTTGTGAGGTCACATACTGATGTTGGACGAGAAGGTCTGGCTCTCAGTCTCTGCTCTAATTCATCCCAAAGGTGTTCTATCAGGTTGAGGTGAGATCAGTCAAGTTCATCCACGCCAGACTCTGCCATCCATGTCTTTATAGACCTTGCTTTGTGCACTGGTGCACAGTCATTTGGATGGGTGAGTGAATACTTTTGGCATAGTGTATTTGTACAAAGACAGAAAGGAATGGTGAAGAATTAGAAATTCTTAGCAGATTCTTGTGGTTAACACAGCACATTTTCTCTAGTGGTTTAAGACTATAAGCACCCATGTCTCTGTAATAAAATGTACTTCTAAACCCTGAGAATTAGTTACATTTTTCTCACTACAAGGCTTTCTTGTTCACCAATCAAGATGTCCATGTTCTTTTTGTACTTCATACCCATCACTGTAACTTCATGAGCTATCTCAGTGTTGAGAGTCTCCAATATGAGATGCCAAACCGCTTCTCTATTCTCATCATTACAGTCCCCTAAAAAAACGGTGCTTTTGAATATAGCAACATCTGCTAAAAAAATTCCAGCATGAAGAATTGCCTGCAACAGCTGATGTCTCTCTGGGTTCCACAAAGATTCTTAAAGTTGTGCAATTTTCAGGCACATTGCTTAAAATATGTACATTTGCTCTCAAACCTAGAGTCTATAGAAACTGTTGTTTTTTACAGCCCTGATGATCTTAGCCTCAATGGCTCCACTGCACTGTAAAAAAAGTGCTGAATTAATCTGGGAAAAAAATATTTGTTGGCACAAAATAAAATGTGAAAATAGTTTGCCCAAAACCAAAAAATATGTTGCATCATTAACTTTATAATTTTTGTCATTTAACTTAAAATATTACTTTTAAATATGCATAACTTTGCTTAATCAACCTTTTTGAACAGTTGGAACATTAATACTACGGAGCGTGCGCAAAACAAGGAAAAATGTCTTCAGGCCACATTTTTCAGTTTTGGTACTTTACAATGGAACTCACTGCGCAAACATAAAAAATATGTTTAAATGAAAATATGCCCTACTCCATCTGCTTGAAACTGCAATTGTGTATGTGACCTTCAAAGAACACTTCGCAAGTATACAGCAATATATTTAAGTGTATACAACTATGGATTTTTAACACGTTTTATGGAAAGTTATCAACATTTTTGGTGTGGTATAGTTTAGATTAGATTAGATTAGATTCAACTTTATTGTCATTGCCATAGTACAGGTACTGGACAACGAAATGCAGTTTAGTATCTAACCAGTAGTGCAAATAAGCAGAAAGTGCAATATGTACATGAGCAGGTAGTGAATAAATATATATATTTATATGTACAGTAGATATAGAAAATATATATAGTAGATATGTACACAGGGGAGGAGTGTGCAGTACAGTTGGACTGTAAACTTTAGCAGCAGTATTGCTATTTAGCAGTATAAAGTGCAAATATTGCATGATAGAAGATATATACAGTGAATATATACACAAATTGGAAAGTATATGGCAAAACTAAAGTTAGAGACATAAGGTAGGTAAAAGGGGGG
>JAOYMR010000170.1:0-14047 GCA_025802075.1 Tenebrosternarchus preto
TGTGTGTGTGTGTGTGTGTGTGTGTGTGTGTGTGTGTGTGTGTGTGTGTGTGTGTGTGTGTGTGTGTGTGTGAGGCAGTGGCTGTGTCCCTTGGACTGGCTGCCTGGCACACCGTGACTCCCCCCATAAGTCCCGCTGACCTCTGAGAGCGTGGCCTGTCCTGACTACGGGGTTGGATGGGTGTGCTCGATGGAACCAGGATCACCAAGTCAGAATCTGCAGCATATCTACCCACCTTCTCTCCTACAGGCCACGCCTATGAGATTCCTGTAGATTCCTTTTTCTTCTGCCCAAGTCCAGCAAAGCGCTCACCTTAAAAGCCCAATCCCTCTCCAGATTCAGTGGAGGTGGTTGTGATCAGGTGATGGTGTTGGTCTCCTCCAGTAGACCGAGAAGGACAGGCTTCAGATCATGGGCACTCAAAGAAACACGACACATAGCTGCTCCCTGCCAAACTGATCCTGTTGGTAATAACTTCATTAACACGATGAAGGACGATATATAGACCAGAGTTCTTTGCAGTTTCTCGCGGCGACCCAATCTCTGGGTTTGTAGGTGGCGGTCACTTCTCACCGTTGATCTGCTGTCCACAGGCATTAGTAGGGTTGGAGATAATCCAGGTTCTTGTGGTCCATGATCAAGAACGGGTACTGGAGCCTCCACTCCTCCGTTTGTATGACGATTGTCTACTCCCTAGTTACACTGTGTCAGAGTCAGCTTCTGAGAGATAAAGGTCACTGGTTTGATTTTCACTTTCTCACCTGTCCACTGGGATAACACATCCCTCACCCCCATATCCGATGCTCCTACCTCCACGATGAAGGGCCGAGTGGGATCAGGCTGCTGCAGTACCTTTGGAGCGATGTCAAAGGCTGCCTTGAACAAAGAGAAGACCTCTGTCGCTGCCAAGGTCTGCTCATGCAAGAACCACCGACAGAAGTTGGTGAACCCCAGGACCTGCTGCAACTCGCACCGCTTCTGGGGTTGTGGTTATCTTCTCACCGCCTCCACCTTGCCAGGCTTTATCTGCACACAAGCCTTCGTGATGTAGTGCAGCAGGAACACCTGGAAGGGACCGTGGATGTGGACGATGATGTGCATTTAAAGGCTTTCCACCAAGATGGACAGGAGAGGCACAGCGCTTTTGTCAGGAGGCGGGCCCACTGTGTGATATGGTAACTGGACCAGGAAATGGGTGGGTCATGTGAAGGTAACCAGGGAAACAAATGCGATGGATCTGGGAATGGAATAAATAAAGTGTACTCGGTATTCCTGGCATTGGTTTGCAACTGGAGTGGTGTGGAATTTGTCCCATGCCGACAGGACCTCCATCCAGTGCTTTAACGTGCAGTAGGGATGGCAGGGGAATCGTCTGGATCACCAGCTTCCTGATGAGGCACCGGTCCATCAGGTTGCCTGCTGCATAGGAGCAGGGCTGAAACAAGAGGAGCGTTGCTCGCGTGATGTTGTGACAGGAACACAGTACGGCGCGGATGAGGGACTTGCACTCACCTTGTCTCTCCTGTCAGCCCTGCTTATGTACTCTGCACAGAAATATGGGCTCCTCTGAGACTGTGGCTTCTCACGCTGGAAATGTGAACCCACCTGGGAGGGTTCATCTGACGAAAGGAGCTGTGATGTGTGCAGGAAGGGAGGGAGATGTAAGTGCAAGATTGGAGCTTCTCATTCTCCATAATAAATAACGAGATGCAGCCATACATGGCTGGTTAACAAGCAGAAGAAAGCAAACAGCACTGGCAGTTCTAGTCAAGGCACCGGGGGCACAGCAGAGCAGCCGTAAAACCGAGGGCGTCCAGGACCAGCAGGAAATATCACACAGCACTGGGGACTTAAATAAGACAGAAAGAAAAAGGTAAACAAGGGACTGGTGCAGCAAAAAATAAGTTAATCAGGGGACTGGAAATCGGGAAGGTGCAGTTTGTGTGTGTGTGTGTGTGTGTGTGTGTGTGTGTGTGTGTGTGACAGTGGGTGTGTCCCTTAGGCTGGGTGCCTGGCACACTGTGACACAAACAAGGCTTGACACAAGGATCAACCTGTTAAAAAAAATAGTGTACCGTGATGATCAGTATCATCGGGGAAAGTAGTGAAAAGGACAGTGTTTCCAGCTCAGTTGAACATTTTCGTGTTTTGTTAGTAGCAGGAGGAGTAATGCTAATACTACAGACAGTACTAGTGTCGGTAGCATTGAATCCTGACAGAAGCATGTTAATATCAACATTTAAATATATACATGCCTATTTCTTTTACTTTGTGGAATAGCATATTGTTTTCCAGTGCAGTTAGTGATAGCATTGTTTAATTAGTATCATGTAGCAATTTCTGTAGACGTAAGTGTTCTTGACAATTTAGCACAGGAGTTATTTGGTACACGAACACTTTTGAGGTGAGAGAGCCTGATTTGGTACAGGAAGTCGTTTGAGATGAGAGAGTCTGATTTGGTACAGGAAGCCGTTTGAGGTGGGAGAGTCTGATTTGGTACAGGAAGTCGTTTGAGATGAGAGAGTCTGATTTGGTACAGGAAGCCCTTTGAAGTGAGAGAGTCTGATTTGGTACAGGAAGCCCTTTGAGGTGAGAGAGTCTGATTTGGTACAGGAAACCCTTTGAGGTGAGAGAGTCTGATTTGGTACAGGAAGCCCTTTGAGGTGAGAGAGTCTGATTTGGTACAGGAAGCCCTTTGAGGTGAGAGAGTCTGAACTGGTGCAGGAACTCTTTTGAAGTGCACTAGTCTAGGAACCCTTTTGAGGACTGATTTTGTCATGTGCTCAGGTTTTAACAGGACAGCCCTAAAGCCAGCATCTCTGTTCTGTCTCATATCAGTACTGTTCAACAATGCAAAGCTGCACATCATGGATTCAAGTCAAGCAAACTAAGCAGCTTTTGTTCGGAGCCCCGGGCCGAACCTCCACCTGAAGCAGAGATGGATGCCAGTGGATTTGCTCTTACTGCCATCATAAACACACATTAAAGCAAATACTGTTTCTTTTTGCAATTAGGTTCTCTACTCTGACACTGAGCAGAGCTGCCTTATAGGTTATGCCTTACAGGCTTTCTGCCTGGTCTGACAAGTGGATGCTGGGAGGGATTAAGCTTTCTGCAGTCTCTCTCTCTCTCTCTCTCTCTCTCTCTCTCTCTCATACTCTTTTACCATTATCACCTTTCTTTCTTTCTTTCTTTCTTTCTTTCTTTCTTTCTTTCTTTCTTTCTTTCTTTCTTCCCCTGACCCTGTTCATGCCCTTCTGTTTACCTTTGTCTCCCCCACTCAGTTTCTCTGTCAGAGCTTGTGCTAATTTATAAAGTGTGAAATCTTACTTAATGAGCCGGTCATGTGGACAGGTCACCTCCTAAGAGGGCCGGATGGGGTCCTTGGGTGTAGAAGTGCGTGCCAACCATTGGCCTTGCCAGCTGGCATGACTGGTGGATGGACCACCTGTTCCAGTGCTCCAGTTTGTTATCACTGATAGAGGTTTTATACACCAGCCTTGACATTTATGCCGCGGGTTCAGCGAATTGGATATCAGACAAAGTGCAGTTTGTTACCCTCTTTCTTCATGTATGGTATGGAAATGGTCAGAGTCATTCCAGACAGATGCACAGCGAAACTGCACTGAAGCCGGATGTAACCGGGCTCACTGAGGATTGTAGTAGTCAGTAATTGCTTCTTTGAGTTGGAGATGGGAGATGTTCCATGTCCACGGCCGTCTTTGTGTGCGTTTTTTTGTTGTTGTAGACACATTCGTGTCCTGGCCTCTTCCCATTCAGTCTGCCGAATGAGTGTAAGGACACCAGGACGCCCGTCATAGTGCTGTCACGACTGGCATGTGGCAGAGATTGCGATAGGTCTGAATTGTATTCGTGGAGGGCTGTAGAGTGGAGTGGACACTGAGAAGCTCTCACCACCGATCCCTATGTGCGCTGTGGAAAGGACATGGCCAGAGTCCTCCATTGTGCGGTGATTGTGGTCAGTGAGAGGGAGGGTGGTCGGACAGGCGGGGAGCCGGGCTGAAGTGTCATGTTCACGCCGCTCTCCTCACTTGCGGACGCAGGAGATGGAGAGTGTGGGATTGCAAAGTTGGTAGGAGAGTGGGAGAGATGGTCGCCTGGTGCACGGCACTGCAGGGCACTGGAAGCTGCCCACGTTACATACAGAATCTAGGAGAAAACAGCATTGCAGGCTGGACATTTTAGCTATGTTTGAATTTCACATGGTATCACATGTAAAAAGGTTTTTGCTCGCTTTTCAAGTTATGTTGAAAAAAGCTTTTTCGATTCTCACAAGCTCAGTATTTGGCCAGTTTGGTAATTAGGTCAGTCAGGGGCAAGTCCTGTCCTTAGAGCTGTGTTCTTGCTTTCAGTATTTCAGATTTCACATACGTGTCCTGTGACCTGTTAAATCTCTCAGGTTTGAAAATCTGCAGGTTGTAAATCAGTGTCCTGTTTTTCTCCTGCTATTATAAATAAGGAAACACTACATCTCTTTATAAACCGTATCTTTCCAGAGCGATCTGTCAGTACTGTACACTTGGGCCCATCCTTGCTCCTGTTTGTTACGAATTAAGCACTTCCAGTGCTAACAGGACACTAACGGGACATAGTTGTGAAGGAAAAGTGTTTGCACACTCAAAACAGTACCCCTGGCAACAGATCTGTGGCCGGGTGACTCTCTTGCAACCAGTTACTGGACCCGTGGGAGGAGCAGCTGACAGGGAAGGCAGCCTGTCTCTGAGAGTACCAGGGCGCCCAGGGAGTCGGAAGCTGCGTTGCAGTTGTACAGCTGATGTCCCTTCCACTGTTCCCCAACTGGAGCAGCTCTTGGTGTCGTTGTAGCTCTGCAATTCAGACAAAGCCCCATAGCTGAACTTGCCTCCCAAGGTTGTGTCAATGAAAACTTTCCCCTTAGGGGATAGCACTGAAAATGGAACCGAAACTGACAATGTGTTTGCCTTACTATGTTGTATTTTTTTTTTTTTTAGAGCTGTAAGCCTCATTCGTGGTATAACAAACCTCCAACAATTTAACATACGTTTCTGATCTGCTCATGTTTTCAAAAGAACAGACTATAAAACGTGAAGATCTGTACGAACTGTCATATGGAATCAGGGCTCGTTATGTAGCTGCGAATTCGTTTATTTTAACGAACAGCATAACCTTTCAGCATTGGCGCCATTTGCCTTCCTGCCTTCCTACTTTCCTACAGTTGTGCCCTCACTGTCTCTCTCTCCCCCTCTCATCTCCTTCCCCCTCTCCCTCTCTCCACCTCCATCCTCACGCTCCTTTCTCCGTTCTTTTCCCCTTAGCACGTGTAATACCTTTATCCCACACTTAGTGAGTATTTGACCCTTTGGGCTGTCGTAAAGTTTGAACTGATTCTCAGTTCTGTGAGCCGTGAGAGACAACCTTCTTGTCATTTCTCTTTTATCATGCCTAATTATGAGGCGGGATTTTCATCTTCTTTTTTTTTAAGAGGTGACACTGATTGTTAATTACTGTGAAGATGGATCCGAGACACTCCTCCTCTCCTGTAATTGCCACTTTCTTGTGTGAGTTTTGTACTGCAGGAAGGTATAAATAAAACTAAATGCACACTAAATCTCACACGCTTGCAGTCACAGTTCAGAACTGTTTATTGAAGTCACAGCAGTGTCCTACCAACAGTACTGGTTGCAACAGTATCCTGGCTGTGTAACCTGCATTCATTATGCCAGAGCCTTGGGAGCTGGTATCCTCTACTAGTGGTGCCCATTTGCCTGGTATTGTTTTTTATTTGTCTGTCTCTTATAAAGGCCCTTAGGGTCCAAGGTCCAGCTGGGGATGGGGCCTTGTTCTAATCTGCACTAAATTTGGACTTCACTATTTAAAGTGTTTGTACTCTGCCTGGTCTGTTCCAAAAATGGTTGTGGAAAAGGAAGTAAAAAATAACGTTTAGCAGTGTGAAGCAGTGCATGACCTGCTAAATGCCTTAAATGGAAAAATGTAAATGTAGGATTTGGTGAGGGAGTGGCTGAGTGACTAAGCTACTTGCTTTAACTCATGCTGTGATTGACTACTTAGTTTAATGATGAAAGAAATCTACATTTTTTTTTTCTGTATCAAAACAATAACGGTCTTTTTTGGTGAGAATGAGGTTATGGACTTGATAACTCTAAAGAAATAGTATATTACTATTGTTTGATCAGGAAATTAGTACCTTGCTTTGTTCTGTATGAATGATTGAGCCGATACACCAAATACATTTTCTCTCTAGGAGTTTGAGAGTTGATGAAGGCTTCTAACTTCTCACTGATCAGGTGCTTCGTGTATAGATTCTTGTGTATATTTACAATTAAAATCTGATGTATACCTATATATGATGTGTATAAAGTATGCTTGTATTTGTTTGCTATATGACATTACAAAGATGTTTAAAATTATAAAAATGAATGCAAGCTGACAGAGTGGCAGAGCAAAACTGTACGGTGCCCCCAAAACACTGGTCCTTTTTCAGAACTGTACGGTGCCTCCAAAACAAGATCTTTTATCAGAACTGTACGGTGCCCCCAAAACAAAGTCCTTTATCAAACTTGATATTAACCAGTTCACTGTCCCCCAAATCTAACAGGATGCTGGAACCGATGTTGGCTGAGAGGGGAGTTCCCCAGTTATTGGAGAAACTTTTTTTTTTTATTTTAGCACACATTCAGTGGATTAGAGATCATTTGCTGTTTTCCACCACCAACAAAGCAGATTCAGTCTAAAAACAGGAATGCTAAAATTTCTCTGACCTTATTGGTTATCTGGCTGTCTTTTGCCAAAGGGATGAAAGCTTAATGAAAGCACTATCTTAGAAATATTATTGTGGCATAAAAGCAAAGTTCAACCAAAATCACCAATCAATCTGATCCTTGTTAGATGATTCTTATATGTTTCTATATGTATCAAACAGATATGAAAAGAATTTATTCTTGTCTGTGCGTTTGTTGATTTATCAATTCATTTCCTCAAAACATATCATTTTGAATATTACAGGAGGCAGAGAAAGACACAGAGATCCTTCTTTATTTTTTCAAATAAACAAAGGTGCCAGGAAGTGATCGTCATGTAAATAGTTTCACTTTTCTGCAGCAGGAATCAGTGTGACAATGAGATACAGGTGCAAACAATTTTTATTATCTACTGGTTCGATTTTCTGGCTGTTTCTCCACCTTGCAGACAATGTTCGGTCACAACTCCTCTGCCACACATCCCCACTGCCTAATCCAGACTGAGGAGCCTGTATGGAAGACACTTCCTTCTTGATGGTGCAGGACTTTATCTCAAACATCTGCTGTACAGCACCCTGTGATCCTCCCCCTCAACCACCTGGGACACAACAACTCCCAGACTACTGTCTGATGCCTCCGTCTACAAGATAACAGGGAGACAGAAATCCAAAGAATCCAGTAGTCGGCCCCCACAGAGAACTGCTTTTGGCTGGTTAAAACCCTGTTGGCTGGCTCATCTCAGTGACTTCAGGGCAGCCCAGCACAGCTTTTCATCAGTGTTGCCTGCATCACTGCTGGTTATTACTGTAGATGATGTCACCCCAATAAGTAGTGGCTTGTATGCAGTGTGGCTTGATTTCTGTCCATGAGTCGCTAGAACGGAGCTGGAACTCTGGAGAGCCCAAGCTCCAGAAAGCTTGATTACACCCATGTCGAGCAAAGGTCCAGAGTTCATCCTTAACGACTGTTTTCTTGTATTCAGGTAAACGGTATGGACCACCACAACCACCCCTGCAAATACTTCTGCAAAAACAGCCGCAAATTCTCGTTGCCATCGGGCAAACTCTGCTTTCTGGGACAGAGAGACACATGGGACAGGAGTAGGATTAAGGTTTCTGGGAAAGTTCAGGCCCAATTCATCTCTCTTGGAGACCACTGTTACCAGAGCAACAGTGATCACTTTTTTCCATGGTTTCAGAAGATGGAGCTAGTAAATTTGGAGTGCATTGCCTGGGTCTGTTCACCTCATAATCACCAATCTCTGTTCACATGTGACCTCAAAGGGGCCTTTTGCCACATTGTGAGTAATTTGCAGTTTGACAGGGGGAGCAACATGGGGTAGTTTTTCTCCCAGTGCAAATACACAGAGCTTGGTGCCTCTGTTATATGTGTGGAACTGACATTCTTGAGTTAAGTGTCCCAGTGGAGTGGAGCTTTGCTCTTGAGTCAAGGACATATTGAATTCCACTTTTACTATTCGAAAGACCCTCCAGCTGGTTTCCATGGATGACACCTAGATTGTCATGGGGCTTCTGCCTATACAATAACTCAAAGTGTGAGAACTCCATGCAGGTTTGCCTGACCTTTCACAATCCAAATAGGAGAGCATCCAGCCACTTATCCCAACGTTCCAATCATTTTTGGGAATCTGATTAATGCCATTCAGCTGGGGATGATAGACACTGGTGTAAATTGACTTGATACACAGCACTTCATAAAGTTTCGCACTTTGTGCGTGACACAAACTGCCTTAATCAGTCAGAGTCTCTTTTGAGATTAAGCCTCAGGAGACCCACACAGAGTGCCTCTGCAATACTGAGTGCTGAGATGTTGCAGAGTAGCGCTGCTTCCGGGTATCACACTGCATAATCCACCAGGACGAATACTGGGTGGTAATCCTGTGCATTTTACTCTAATGGATCGACAAAATCCCTACTAGTACTTTTGAAGGGAACATAAAGGAAAGAGACACACACCGCCTGCATAGATCACCTTCAATGCCTGAAAACCAATAGAATTGGTCCACCAGCTGATTTTTTTGTCTTATCCTGTCTTTAAAGCCCAGCTATGGGATTTTAATGAACCACATAGAAAAGTGTTTCCCTATGGTTTTTAGGGATCAGTAGGATGGCTAGTCTGTCCATCTATATAATTTTCATTTATAACTGAGAATTGCAAATATGACAAGAACATTCCTGCATCCAGCATCTGATCATCAATTACTCTCATTTGATCAAAAGCATTTAGAGTGTTATCCCGGGACTGCATTAGAGGGAAATTTCCCAGGGGAAGAACAATGGTGAGCCATAGCATGGGGTCCTGAGGCTTTTCTTATCTAATCCCACTCTGGCTCAGCCCAGGAAGGCCCTGCAGACGCTATCTGCTCAAGGACGGCATAAGTCACGCACTCACTTGTAGCATGAGTACACTCACCTGATTACCTATCTTGTTAGAACTTTGGCTAATCACTATTCAAATTGAAGGGGTAGGTAAGGCAATGTCTACCCAATTCTATGCTTTTTTCCCCCCATAAATTGCGATAGGCACTTGCAGATATTCATGGATATCTTCAGGAATACACCTCACCTTTACCAGTTATGCCCTTTCCAATGCCTCATCTTGATTCGGGCTTTTGAGAACCGTAGTCTGGTTACAGCTGCCAGGTATAGTGTTCCTGCTGTCCAACCAGTGTGGGTGGCAAGAGAGAGAGAAAAAGATAGAAAGGAAGAAAGAAAAAACGGGCTCGTGCCTCTGAAAATGCTGTGAGATGTTTCTCCACCAGTTCGATGGGTTTGTTCAGTGACTTCATATGGTGGCACTGGACTTATTCCACCATCCTCTTGGGGAGACAGGTGATAAACTGTTCCTGTACCACCAGGTTGACGATAGCCCTGCAGTCACATTCTTGGTCATTCTGAAGCCCCAGAGCTGCTGTTCGATGACAAAAGGCTGGTTAAACCCCTGAAGTGTTAATATCCAGAAATGAAGAGCAGAGCCACCTTGGAGGTCAGCCAGCCTGCTACAAAATCACGTTCTTCAGTGCATCTTACTCCAGCTGTGGTGGTGCAGGCAAATGCTTAGCTGCAAGCTGGGCTTTCCCCAGAGAGCCGATGAAGTAGGCGTATTGCCTAACTCTCCTGCGGCCATGCACTAGCAGCTGCCCCACGTGCTCAAAAGAACTCCTTGAATGTCTCTGGGTCATCCTGGGAGATCCAAGAGGAATCTTTGAGAGGTAAATTGGAGCTGCAGCATATTAATGCTGTAGCAGACACCAGGGGTTCGATGATCCTCGGCTAACTCCTTCGCTATGGCCTCAAAGCAGAGATGTTCCCACTGGAGCTCGAGGAGCACCTAGTGTTGCATGTGTCTTAGTAACTTTGTCTAGTGGGGAGGACTTTGTCACAGCATATGCATACCCTAAGAGACCAGGTTTCTGCAAAACTGGAGCAACCGTGGGATATGGTGGAAGGCACAGATAGACACGGAACTGCTTCTTTGGTTTTCCAGTATCAAACAAATGTGCCACCAAGAAGTGATTTGTCTAAAACTATTAAACTTTTCATCTCTCCTTTGTTTGCTTGATGATGCTGTGTCTTTCTGTAGTACAGTTCTGCGTTTGGGCTTGGGCTGTCTGTCTCTCTCTGTATACAGTAGATGATGCTGTGTCTTTCTGTTGTACAATTCTGCGTTTGGGATTGGGCTGTCTCTCTGTATACAGTAGATCTACTGAAAGATAAGTCAAAATATAAACAGGCTAACATCAACAGTACGCAGGTGCATCCAATTTTAATTACCAGCTGGTTCACCTGAGCTGTTTCTCGGGGGAGGGGGGTGGGCAGCTTTGATTGCTTTAAAAACAGGATATTGTGTCAGCAAGCGTGCTTGCTGGAATTGTTTTAGTTACTGTTTGCTTTGCTGATCCTCAGCATGAGGTACGCGGTTGGTTGGGGGCATTTTTTATTCAGAAAAAAAGTTCGATTTCACTCTTTTCAAGACAACTCTACTATTATGGCTTCAAGCATGACACCTTGAATGTGACAAACTAATATGGCACAACAAAGCTGTGTTCAAAGTGACTCTTATTATAACCTACCACACATTCAACAAACATTATTTCTGTGAAAGCTCTTTGCATAACTATTAAAAATTTATACCGTGTTCTTTGAAGGCATGAGGTGCATGAACACGGTTGTTCATCTCTGCATAACAAGGGTGGGGGGGGAGGGGTGAACAACCTAGAAAAGTCAGTGCTCTCTGACACCATACTGGCTTTAACTACTCTTCTCTAACTGTTGATAAGGCTACATTAAATCATGTTAAGATGTTCCAAAGATGTAACTTCATTAACGTTTCCTCTGTTATTACCCCATACAGCCCCAGCCCAACCCCGTGCCCTTAAACCCCCATGTTAAACACTTCAAAATGTCTACTCATGGTCATGCTATGTTGGGACTTTGTTCCCGTTCGTGGTCTTCTTATGGAGCTGGTTCTCCACTAAGTAGATCTATTCTCCCAATCTGGCTCCTTTTACTGCCTGCTGAGAGAGACGACACTGTGGACAATTCTGTGTGACTGACTGTCCACCTCTCATGTCTTTGGACTGCTTATCTTTGGCAGGTGAATTATGTGGATGAAGATGGGGATACAGCTAGTTACTTGTTGGCCCAGACACTCACCTACCTCTTGCTGTCAGCTTAGGACATCTGGTTAGAGCTTGAAGTGTTGTGGTTCTGGATGACATAAAAAAAAAACTCGTTTGCCCTCTGGGAGAGAAGTTACGATGACATATTACATAGTGACTTAGTGCCGTGCAAAAGTATTCAACCCCTTTAAAAGTCATCAGATTCATCTAGATTGAAATGACTCATTTTTTTCGGTAATTGAGTCTTTCTAGCCACTCTTCCGTCCAGGCCAGTTATATGTAAGCGCTCTAGAAATGATGAACTCATGCACCTTCAGTCCAGTCTCAGTGCTGAACTCAGATCAGTTTTGAGGGATGACCTTGTCCAGGCAGTGTGTATCCATCATTTTAATTGAACTATTTTGTCCATGTCCATAATTTTAGCTCTAACGTTTCTAGAATCCTCTTTGGGCTTTGTTTTCCCACCTCTCCTCACATTCTTACAAGTAGCGCTTGATTTTAAGGGAACGTTTATCCAAAAAAAGATGAACTTTTAAATGATACAGAATTAGAGGCTAGTTGTAAGCCAGGTGTGTCATTGTTAGAGTAATATCTGAGTACATGGAGCTTATATTTCTCAGTTAGAATTTTAGTCACAGAATACTTTTATTACATTAAAAATAATTGCAATGTAAATAATTTAATATTAAAGGCCCTTAAAATATGACACAACACTAAATATATAAGCATCATTTGTAATCCACATGACTTTTAAGGTGGTTGAATAAGAACTGATTTTTTTATACTAAGACCATTTTAAATTAATAGTTCATTAATTGCCATGGACCCTTCCATGCCTGACTTGTTTGTGTTGATGTATTAGTTTTCACTGAGGAGCAGTGAAAACTAATTTAGCTAATTTAGCTTTAGCTAATAGGGCCAGCTAATTTAGCATTTAGCTAATAGGGCCACTAAAATTCCTAATATTTTATTGAATACTCAAGTAACTTTCTTATGTAGTGCACAGTTGCTTGAAATCATCCATTGTACTGATGGACTTAACAATACTAAAATCATGTTTTTAAATTCTGAATAGTTAAGAGTCCTAAGCACAAAGCTGAGAGAACCTGTAGACGTACTGACCAAAAAAAGCGCAAACTTCAGCTTAGCTTCTTCTCCTGTTTAATCTCTTCACCGTCTCCTTCCTCAGGCACAATACCTTTGCTTGGCAAGGAAATTGATGACCTCATTTGAGCGTTGTCAACACGGGTCAGCGACTGAGTACCCAGCCTGCACCGGTGTGAGCTCCTATGGGACACACTGGCTGACGATGATGAGTGTTTGTGTTCCCTTCACAGGCCTGAAGACGTACTTGATCTCTGGTAGGAAGGTGGAGCACTCTTGCTGCAGTTGCTCGCAGCCAGGCTCGGTTGGAGGTGAGGCGGGCAGCGTGGCGGACGGCGCAGCGCACGCCCACACTCCTGATTCCCCAGCTGCAGCCTTGGCACTGCCAGCTGGCCACAACTGCGCCAAGGTCAGTCTGGCATCTCTCTGTGCTACAGCTATATTTTTGTTGTTGATTGTGTTGTTTTTTGTTTTGGTTGTTTTTGGTTGTTAGTTTATGTTTTTTGCATTCCCTTGGTTTTTTTTTCTCTCCCCACAAAAGCCCTTGTGGCATTACTGGAATTAATGGACTGTATTTAGTTTCATTTTCAGCTCTTTCTCACCCTACCAAAGTGGTTTATGACTTGTAAAATAAAGCAGCTTTCAATAAATCGTAATTTAATGAGAAGCCTCGTTTCCCAGTCATTAGCGTGTTGCTAATGTCCTGGCAGAGCTAGTGGTAATTTAAGTTTCTGAAAGAGGGCTAGATGCATGTCAGTAGCTGAGAGTGGTTAGCTGATCAGGCTTGGTGGTGTGTCTGTCACATCAAAACATATTTATTGATTCCACTGACAGTTAATAAGTGCACTGCGCTTAGAAGGGCAAACAACTTTTTTTTTTTTTTACCTTATATTTGTGGTGTTTCTAATCCTGTTTCTTATTTCGCTTAACAAATAAAGTAACTTGAAAAGTTTATCTTCCATTCATTTTGGCAGTCTTAGGATCTGTTTACATTATATAATGTCATGCTAGATGTTGGCCAGATTCTGAAATCTGATTTTGCTCTTCTAGATAAAAAGCATACCAACACCCAAAGACAAGCAATGGAGTCGTCTTTGTCTTGAAGCTGCTTTCATTTCTGCAGTGCTTAGCACCACTACTGTCCAGATATTTACCCCAGGCTTTTTAATATGGGCAAATATCCGATCACCATAACACATCAGGCCCTTATTCTCAGCCCTTAAATTGTTGTGAAATGTATTATTTTGTTTTGCCATTTTACCTAAAGCTGCATGCGTTTATTCAAACAATGTCTTTTGAGCAGCTCGTGGTCTCCACCCTTTTCGGTGATCTGGGATTGTGCGTGAGAGGGTGAGAGAGAGGCAGGAGAGAGAAGGTGTTTTATCTTCACACTTCACGGCAAATAGCAAACCAGCCCCTCCCAGTGTTTAATCTTTCTGTAGTGCATTTAAAGACACAGGAACTCAACCCAGCCGCAAATGCCTTTCATAAGCCAGTTTTAAGATGGGTGATGAATGCCAAGCAGAGACTATTTCAGTTCTGT
>JAOYMR010000171.1:0-12533 GCA_025802075.1 Tenebrosternarchus preto
TGTTCAAACACCCGCCCTGGCTAAACACACACACAAACACACACCCCCCTACTGCTACCCCCCCCCCCCCCCCCCCCATATCATCCAGCCTCCTTTACTGTTCCAGTCAGAGCTTCACTTGTGCCAGAGGGGCTCTCTGTAGGAGGCTATGTTCTTGTGCTTGTCTTTCATGTACTGTGTGTGCGTGTGTGCGTGTGTGCGTGCGTGCGCGTTTGAAATGCGTTCACATTTATGAGCATGGTTGTGTGGACGGGGAGTGGGAGGGTGTTTGGGCAGAGGCCCCTCCCTCCAGGCGGGGTTAATCCACTGGATTGGCAGGGCCGTGAGCTCTGCTGTAATGCTGTGTATATCGGTCAGGTCAGGTCACCCCAGCTACAGGCTTTATACAAGCCCCAACCCCCCCCCCGCCTTGATGTTTCCCCAAGCTTATTACCTTCAAAGAGCGAAAGCTATTTTAAAGCCAACTCATGTCTGATGAAGCCTTCTATTCCGGTCTTATAGCTTGGTAGACCAGGTGGAGAGACCCAGGCCAGTGTTTCATATTCTAATCCTGAGGGAGCTTGATGCAGGCTGGGATTTTGCTGTGTCCCGCAGCACAACTGTACCAGGTGCTCTGTGTTCCTGGAACAGAAATGTGGACTGTCTTGGTGTCCCTGAGGACCAGGCTGGGAAACCCTGTTATAGGCTGCGTTTGTGGAAGCTCTCTCATTAAGAGAAGAAAGAACTTTGTGAAATCATTCCTGCTGCAATCCCTGCAATCGGCTACTGAGGAGTCGGTGTCTCTCTCTCTCTCTCTCTCTCTTTCTTTTTCTGACACTCTTACTTATTTGAACTGTTTGGTGCCTCCTGTTTGTGCTTGCCTTTATCTTTAAGGCGGCATTGCCTGGAGGTTTGTTGTCGTAGGTGGCCCCCTGTCTGGATGACGGAATGTCCAGGTGATCACCCGG
This sequence comes from Tenebrosternarchus preto, assembly GCA_025802075.1. NCBI lineage: Eukaryota > Metazoa > Chordata > Actinopteri > Gymnotiformes > Apteronotidae > Tenebrosternarchus > Tenebrosternarchus preto. The sequence continues at coordinate 948 of JAOYMR010000171.1, forward strand.
GGTAGCCGGAGGCGGGGCCTAATAACCAGGATGCTCGGCTTTGCCTTGGGGTCTGGATTGGTTGCTGAGAGGCAGATTTGTGGAGTACAGCTTATAGTTGTCTTATGCGAGCTCCTGAGTTCAAAGTAAGGTGTGTGTGTGTGTGTGTGTGTGTGTGTGTGTGTGTGTGTGTGTGTGTGAGTGAAATATTAATATCTTTTCTTACCCCACACTTAGCCGTCACGTCCGAGAGAGTGAGGCATGCTTGGTGAAAAGCCGTACACCTTGGAGTACGTGTTTTCTTAAAGATTTAAAGGGTCCTTATTGTGAGCCCATCCTTCTATAAAGGAGTGGAGCGATCTCCGTGGTGATTGTGAAGCTGTCGCCGTGGTGACGGCCATTGTTGGGCTTCAGTCCAGTGTCAGGTGAAGCTGTTCCACACTGAAACACGATGCACAGTGAGACTGATGGACCACTTCTTATTTCTCTGGTCATCTCCTCTTACTTGTGTGTCTGTCTCTCTCTCTCTCTCTCTTTTTCTGAGGTCAGTGGTCGGTAGTGAATAGAGAGTCTCGTAATAAAGTCTTTATCCAGAAAGAAACTTGAAGCACCTCTGACCTGCCCCATTCCCCCACCCAAGCCCCCCAACAGCTCTGGTGATGGGCAGCCAAGACCTTAACCTTTAACCTTTTAACCCTGTAAAGGAAGGATGCCCTCGAGTTGTTTTGCTGTTAGGGAAGCCGCAGTTGAAATGCTATTGTTTGATGCTATTGTTTAAGTTTGTAATATTTTCTTTTTGTATGTATGGAATAATTTTTTATTCTTTGTTTCTAGTTGATGGCCAGGGTTAGCCACTAATTTAGTGTGTCACATAATGCTCCATTAATTGAATTAAGTAGGAAGAACCAGGAAAAGGTTTCTCTATCTTAGTTTTTCTCTCTCTCTCTCTCACTCTGCCCCAGCCGAACTGCTCACTTTCTGGCAGCTGATTGAACTTTCACTGTTGTTGTTTTCCTCTTGCTTCTCCTTTGCTAGCTCCACCCACAGCTCCTCCAACTCTGTACTGGGACTCTGCCCAAGCCAACTGTACAGAACCGGACAGGTGCACCTGGCCGTACTCGTTTGTGTTCGCATCCTCTCTCCATCATCAGGGGCAAAGGAGCTGTTGACAAACTAGTGTTTTTATTGTTCTACCACCTCAGTTAACATGGCTACCAGCTTCACTTCAACTATGCTGTGTTCGGCTGGGCTTCCTGGAGAGTGGTTCGTCAGCCGAATAACACTTGCTGGACCACATGCGCGCTGGTGATGAAAGGGTTACAGGTTGCCCTGTAAACCACAGTAAAATTCCAGATGGTTAATGTTCCAGTTTCAACTTTTGACCGTCATTAAACCAGAGCTTGGTTACCGTGGTTTGAAAAGAAACACGCGCTGAATATCTTTCAGCGACGGCTTGAGTCGAGGAAATCACCGCGGGACGCAGTGACGGCGATCTGGAGATTTTTCAGCCATCTGAGGACTAAAAAGTATGGGCGCGAAACTTTGGAACAGTGGGAAATGTCAACTGTCTAATTAATAGGGTGGCAGTAATGTATACTGAAATTTTTTCATGTTGCCTACTCGTGTAAACGAACAAACGAAAACTATGTTGACACGTGGTCAGTGGTGTAATGGTGTTGGTGGGGGGGTTTGGCTCGGAGTATTTACATATTTTTGAAACCGAACTTTGGACCAATTTGTTTCCTCCTGTATGGATTTTCCTACGATGTGACATCATTGTTTATATTCGTCTGAAGTTCAGTAAATAGTTCTTAGGAAGTCTTGTGGCAGCCTGTCCAGGGTGAACTTAAGGTTGGAAAACCCTACTATTTAAATTATTTAAAATTCAGCATTAACATTAAAGTCTGAAATGACTTATAAATGAATATATTATACCAAGACTTTAAGAAAGCGACTCCGCTCTTCCCTGCTTGATTTGCGCTGGAAAAACGAATCCTTATCGGCTATGCTGCGACAATACCGTCTTCATTACGAGCTCATTTAAACAACTGAATCGTGTAGCTTAACTCCTGCTTTTATATAAAAAACTCCACACGCATCTGCGCTTCATTTTAGTGCGTTTTTGTATCCAAACCCACCTAGTAGACTATTGTACGCTTATTCATGTCAACGGACTGCATAGATGCAGGCTAATTATAACTGTTCGTAATAACGACTTCGACCCCTGTTTTCTTCCGCATGCCTCTGCATATGCCACACGACAATGTTAGTCACCCACCCAAAGTATTTTTTTTAAATCAGATTTGGTTAGTGAAAGCGTACAGACGGGAAAAATTCTACACTCTGTACTTTGGACTCAATGTTGTGTTTAATGTAAACCGTCACTGTCTTTTTGCATCCAAAATGTTTTGCATGAGGTCATTTGCATATGCTCAAATGCAACAAAGAAAATTTACTTTGATGATGATGATATTAAATGGTGCTTATGATTAATAATACTGTTAATAGATTAATGAACCCTGACCAGCATGTATATGAGGGCTATATGAAGGCTTATAAGCTTTGCTTTGGCGTCTGAAGCCTGCGTACACCTGCCTGGACTGCACATTGCCAATAGTGATGTATGACTTGCCTTTACTCACACAAGCCTTTTCTGCACTCTGGCTGGTCATTAGTTTGTACTGAAAGACCCCTGTACAGCCAGACGCCGGGAGGTATATGGCTCGAACCCTTCATTAACCGCACACGGTGGCCATTTTGGCTCAGCGGTAGACTCATTAACCTTGTGCAGGGTGCCATTATGGATCCCTGACGACCCAAAGGAATATGACTCGAAACGAGAAACTTGTAACGGCAGGGAAAAAAAATGCAACATAGGTTTGCTTATGAGGCACTTTAAAGCCTGGAAGTGAAACTGGGTCGTCTGGAGTTCTGCTTTCTTAAATGAGGAACTTCTTTATCAGTTGATTTGGATTCGCAATAGTTAGATTCCACAGTGTGCGCATGAAGTGGATTAGAGCAGTTAGTTTTGACTGGTTCATTCAGAAGTGCTGAAAGAACTCTGTGGTTTTAATATATATATATTATATATATTGAATAATATATCTTTTTTTTTTTTCTCTCTAGTGTGACTTCACTGTGACGTAAAGTAACAGAGTTTCTGAAGAGTCTTTGGACTAAGAATAAAACAATTTTGTGTGTTCTTTCCACTGTGTATTTAATCACTATGCAGTATTGTTGAACAGTTAGCTGTTAAAATGAGTAATTTTTTTGTGAGGAGTGTGTGCGTGTGTGCGCGCACCTACAAACTGCCTTTTTATGAAGAAACATTGCGTGATTTTGATGTGTTTGGACGGGTCTTGCGTTTGAAACCAGTCAAAGACGAGCACCAGTTTGAATAAGGCCTTTGTGTAGTCCTGTAATTCGGACTTTGTTCTGTTTATACCACTGTTTTACTGGAGTTAGAACAGATTTATTTTGAACACTTTTTCCACTCATTTTCCATAAGGCCAAGTTGTATGTGCCTGTGAAGTGGAGGGGGGGGGTTGCACTAAAAGACCACTGATGAAGTTCGGAAGGACTTTGTTAGCATGAGGCTAATGATCTGCTTTAGCCAAAGTCTCCTAAACACATTTGCTTGTCCTTTTGAAAATTGAATAGAAGAGAGGAATTTTAATTGCCCTGAAAGGTAGGGGTGTGTGTGTGTTGGGGCGGGAGAGGTGGGGGTGTTCACTGACACATTGGCCTTTGGAAGCTCCTCACACACACTGTGTGTAATTGATTAGAGAGTCGCCACTCTGAAGAGCCTATTTTCATTCACCCGATGCTAGAGGTGTGGAGAGGAGTGTGTGTTTCTCTCGCTCTGTGTGTGTGTGTGTGTGTGTGTGTGTGTGTGTGTGAGTGAGGGAGAGAGAAGGGGGAAGTGGGCTTAAGGTCAGAGTTGGTGTCAGCAGTCATGGCTGCCCTCAGTTCTCATCCTCTCTGGGAGAGAATGGCCCTCTCTGCCACTTTTTATTCAGGTCATTCTTTTTTCATCTTCCTCTTTGGTGAGAATGAGTACTGAGGGCCTTGGGAAGTAAGTGTCAGACCCAAGTACACACACACACACACACACACACACACACACTCAGCATCTCTGAAAATGAGTGGCAGGTAGACACTCCAACCAGTCCATGCCTCTAGGAGGAGTGGAGTGAGGAAGTGCGTGCGTGCGTGTGTGTGTGTGATCGAAGGATGGATTGCACTTCACTGAGTCTCTGCATGTTTGCCATTAAGCCTACACACACACACACACACACACGCACGCATGCGCACACGCACACACGCTTTTGATGTCTTACTAGCGAAGTCCTTGTCCTGTGTTTATTAATAATACCCTGCAGTACTTACTCTCTCTCTCCGTGTGTGTGTGTGTGTGTTTGGTACACACTGAGCAGTTCGTCCACTCATGAATCACCATTTGTCCCAAAAGTTTTCTTATTTGGCGGTTAATTTTGTTGCATTGCAACGAGGTAGTATCCATGGCAACAGACCAGATGCAGTGTGCTCTTAAGAGTCTTCATCAGCACGCTTCCATTTTCCAGATGTCCAGACGTAACAAGGGGTCACGACCTGGAGGGTTTGCCTCTTGGAGCCTGATAAAAAAAAAAGATAAGCGGTCACCCGACTGTTTAGACCATCCCAGCACCAGGTCGAAGTGACCCCAGTGCATGATAGGGGAGAACAACCAAAAAATGGAGGGAAAATGCTCACTAAAATGAGCCTCGGAAAGCCATTACATGATCAGGAAGTCGTGGACCTTAAAAGGCAAGCGTGCTTCTGGATGCGTAGGGAGGAAGAGGATGCCGAACGAGCGAGTCACACTTTGCTGATCCCCTGTGAGGGCCCATGGCCCCCATCCTCCCCGCCAGTGGGCCCTTCCACCCTTAAACAGGTTGTAGGAGAGCCCATCCATACAGGCCGGATGGGGGGGGTGTTATATGAAATAAATGTTTAATATGATTTCATACTGCGTGTTGGAGTGGTGTGGATTAATGGGTTGGTCAGGTAATCACACCCTGATATCACCAGTAGAGACCCCATTAAGAAATGCAGTATACAAGATAGTAGGCTGTGTCTACAAAGTGTGTGTGGACTTATTCACAGGGAAATAAGACGTGTGTGTGTGTGTGTGTGTGTGTGTGTGTGTGTGTGTGTGGAGGGGGTTTGTGTGTGACTGTTGTGCTCCCATTAGCATTTTCTTTTTATTGAAGAGTGTGAGTGTTTTGGATACTCTCCTCAGTGAGTGTACTGCTTCAGTACAGGCTCTGGTTTCAGTGGAGTGGAAATGACCCCCCCCCCCCCTCCTCTCTCTCTTTCTGAGTGGAGATTACAGCTCTGCTAGTAGTCACTCCATGTCTGCTTCTCTGTTGATGCATCTTGGCCAGATTGTAATTATGATGGCCTCTTCACAGCCCCCCCCCGTCTCACCATCTCCCCATCTCCTTCATACTTACCATAGCGAGATGGTATCTATTGTCTTCTGAGAGATGCCATCATATCAGCAGGCAGGAGTTGGATGCTCCTTCAGTTTTCGTGTCAAAGTCCTCAACCCTCTCCTCTCCCCCCACCTCAGTCTTCTCGGCACCATCTCCGTCTTGTAGATCAGTTGGGGTGATTTTGATAATGACCGTGTTCCTCATCTTAAGACTCGGGTTCAAACCCGAGACTGTCCTCAGGTCAGTTATAGTAAAGGCTGAAGTGGGGAAAAAGCATGGAGAAATGTCACAAGCCGTGTGAGAAACAGTCTCTTAGAAACCCTGCTGTCTTGCCATTATATTGTGACGTTTATCATATTTTTATGCTTCATAAATGATTTTTCATTCCATGTTATTTCAGTCAGAAATGGTGCAGTGAAAACCACACACACCATAGCAAGTGTGGAGTGCTGCCCCAGACACACACACACACACACACACACGTTTATGCATGACAGGACCGTAGACTGCTATATCTCCATGCTGGAGCTCAAGAATGCTGCTGCCTTGGCCCTCACACTCTCGCACGCTGTTGTTGTGTCTTATCTCGGCTGCAGCGCTCTCTCTGCTCTTCCTCCCTCTTCTCGCGCGCTCTCTCTGCTCTTCCTCCCTACTCTCGCGCACTTTCCACCTCTCACTCACTTTCTGTCCATCCTCCTCCCGTTTCCATCCCTCACATTTCTGTCATTTTTTGCCTCTTTGTATGCTTCTCTCTCTCTCTCTCTCTCTCTCTCTCTCTCTCCACTTCCTCACTCTTTGATCCATCTGTCAGGTTTTGTATTTTATGTTGGGGGGGGGGGTATATTGTAAAAACCCTTATAAATATATAAATAACAGCTGCTCTGTGTCTTTTCCTGCATACACACACACACACACGCCTTGTTCCAGTGAAATGAAATTCAAAATGCCCCGAAAACCTCTTTGTGGTATATAAACAAACTGATAAAACGGTTTAAAAAAATGTTTAAATTACATTTTTACCTTCTGTTCAACAGAATTGAGGCCTGAAAGAGAATTCGGTTCTTTAGAATTTAGAGCACGCAGTTTTCTTTCATCGTCTCCGAGACACGATCACCTCTTGTACTGTCGGTTTCGTCTAAGCTCTCACTCATTTATTCACATTCAAAGTGGTTTTGATGTTTCAATTTATGCGAACGGCCGTTCTATTTGCCGGTGAGCTTCCACATTTGCTAAATAAGATGAAATATATTTTTTTTAATTCGTTTTTTAATTTTATTTCTGTTTTACTCTTCTTTCTAACATCAATATGCTTTTTAGCTCATCCTGTTGAGGACTACGCACACTACACTGTTTTTGTTGTTTTTGGGTGTAGTTTTAGGGTGTAGGTGTGTTCCAGCAAGGGAAAAAAAATGTCTTGTTGATCGTGGATGGACAAAGGCCAGAACCGGGTCACTGCCGTCAGCCTGTGGGGTCGTGCGGTGAAAAAAAAAAAAAAACCCTTCGTTTTCCTGTCCGTCTCGGAGCCGAGAGTCCGAAACCGCAGTTGTAGCTGAAAATGACACCTTTCCATGGCTGACCGTCATTTCAGGCCGGCGAGGTCCACAACAGGCATCCAAGAGAGCAACGTCGCGTCCTGAAATCAGATCGAGAGTTATCAGACCCTCATTCTCGTTATCAGACGGTCGTTATCAGACGGTCGTTCTCTTCCAGGGTAGGCCACGGGAGCCAACGGCAAGCAGGGCTGCAGGGTCACTAACTGCCGCCTCACCAGTACGGCTCCTGATTGGCTCACATGGCCAATCTGGTTCACAAAGACCAACCGGATCCAATCTTGCCAATCGGCTTGAGCTCCGGTTCGCGAAGATTCCCTCTGGGGGGCACAGTACATGGGTTCTGACTCCCATGATTGAGAGTCTTGAATGACTCCACTGAGGATTCCCTCCAGTCAAAAGCCCATTTTGACTTAGAAAAACAGCACAGAAAAATTGACTTCGTTTGTGTAGGACTTTTAAAAGGAACAGCCTGCGTTAAGAAGACCTTACAAAGCCCACTGATGGTGTGATTTAATCCATGACTAGACTTGATCTGTCCAGCAAACTGCCACAGTGGGTGACGTTTGGGTAAAGGTCATATCCCAGAGGTGATTTGTTTGGCGTGGAGATGGGGTGGTGTGTTTAAACGAGCAAGGAGCAGGATTCAGAGGCGCGTCGGTATGACAACACGTGCCCCGTTCACAGTTCTCCCTCTTGTGGAGGGGTGGGGGGGGGTTCGGGTCCTTTTTCTGCGTCCTTGACTCTCCGGTCCGACTCGAGCGCGAAACTGCCCCGCCTTGGAAGAGCGTGGGCGAAAAGACTTCCTCGCGGGACTCGACGGCCTCGTTTTGGCCGTGCTCTCGTTCTCCCTTCTCCCAAAATAAAAAGTGTTGGTCGTCTTTACTTGCTGGCTGTTTTAATAAATACCTTAAATGAAAGGTGTAGAACAGTCCTTCGGGCTGACTGCTGGGGTGGGGTGTGGGGGGGGTGTCTTGCCTGAAATGCCCCCTAGCCCCATTAAGACTGGTGCAAACGGAGGTAATGTCCGTAGTTTTCCCTGCACACATCGGCCACAACTCTTCTTCACGTACAGCAACTTTTCCGGCTGAAGTCCCCGGATGTTCCCAGGACAACGTCCTGTAATCTCTGCCGAGCTGCAGCACACCTGGCGTGTTCGACTGACTGCACCTTCCTCGCTCCTCTCCCTCGCCCGCGTCAGCCGGTCCTGCTCAAGGGCCGTTACCCCTGTTACCCCCGTTACCCCGGGGCTACCCGGGATGAGCGGGAATTGAACCCTTGCCGGTGTGGCAGCAGGTTAACCATGCTGAGGTTGGACCAGTGGATTCCCCTGGATCAATTCTGTGCCATGCCTTCTGGACTAAAATAGATTTTCTTTTAAAACGGTTAGGGAGAAAGGGCCTGCTCGTTAGTGCCACTCGTTAGCGCCACTCGCACGACTGAATGAAATTGGTCTAATTAACAGACTTTCCTGGTTATGTCGATAGCAGAGGGAATTAAGAACAACCCTGATGAAACAGACACATCCTACAATTAATGCATTTTAAATACCAAATACCAAATGTTTTTTTTTTTTTTTTTTTTATTTGTTTTTGTTTTTGTTTTTTTTAAATCCCGCCTGAAATCTCTATTTTTATTCTCTATTTTGGCTCATTTATATTCTTTAGTTTGATATTATATTCTTTAGTTCATGTTGTGCTTGTGTGTGCTTGTTTTATGTATGTATTGTTTGTTTATTACTGGACAGCACTTTGGTCGTTGTTTTTAAAATGTGCTTTATAAATAAAAATTTTATTGAAATAACCAACGTAGGGTGTCTGTGCGTGTGTCTGCGTCCGTGTGTCCGCTGGTGTGCGAGGCCTGTGTGTTTTATAGATTTTAAGGAAGTGAGAGAAGAAAGACAGCTGTATTTTATTTATTTATTTTCCGTGAACTCTCACGAATCTGCATGGTTGGTTTCGACTCTTGGTACTCGTGCCCTTCCTCCTGAAGTGTTGTGGAGACTGAATTCTGAACTGATCCCAGATAAGATCCCTGACGTCTTCCAACACAGGGCTGAGTTTCCCGAACGCATCACAACAAGCTCTCTCTCTCTCTCGCTCTCTCTCGCTCCCCCCTAAAAGCTGATGTTCACACTATGACCGCCTCTGTGCCCCAGTGCTACATCCCAGAGAACCTTTCATGATTACAGCCTATACACACTACGATTGTCAATCTTTTTTTTTTTTTTTTTTTTTTAAACCCCGATTTGTCCCCTCGGAGTGATCCTGTAGTGTGAGAGCAGCAGCGAGTCGATCGTAAACCTCACGCCTGCGATCCCAAACTGATCGGAGCCCACTGGGACGTTTTCAAATGCCCGTTTTTTTTTTTTTTTTCTCTCTCTCAATACTTCTCTATGTGCAACAATCAGCAACTCGCTCTGACTCGCTCTCGCAACTCGCAACGACTAGAAGAGCTTCAGCCAATCACAGCATAGCTGAAAAACGGCACAGAGAGCACACCTGGTCCATCAAGGGAAGAAAACGTAGAGAACTCTGGGAACACTCTCTATAACATGTCACGCCTACGTGGGAGAATTCTGCTATAGGAGACCAGACATTTTAAGTATTCTCAGATTTTTATATCAGTTGTGAATTTTATTGATTTATTTATTGAAAAATCCTGTAGTGTGTGCTTAGCTATGACACAGATGTCTGTGGAGACACGGCGATAAGTGGAAGATGTGCTCCGGTTTTCAAATCTGTTAGGACTTTCAAAATCCTGCAGTGTGTATTGGGTTATAAACACATTTCAGTCCACGAGTGGTGGAAGGCAAAACACAACTCTCCCTCTGAAACTGCTTGTGTGCAGTTCATGGTTCATTTAAATGTAAACCAATAAAGACAGTGCACTAATTGCCAATTTTACACAGATCTATAGGATGAGATTGGGACGGGGAATTCCGGAGGTAATGTAAGCAGGATGGAGGGAATGAACTCCGGCTCCGGCCGCCCACGCCAGCCCCCACCTCCCCTGAAAATAAGAGACCATCGAAGGTTTTCGAGTAAGCAGTTTTCATGTTTTCATGAGCACTCTCCGCACTGCTCTCGGAGGGTTCGTGTTAATGGAGCTAATGGAATACTTTATTGGTTACAGGACGCTGGCCGCGGGACTTTGTATCCCGTCACGGAACAACGCTTGCACCCGATGTCCAACTGTTAATGTGTAAAATGCTCCTCTCCCCTGCCCATCTCTCTCTCTCTCTCTCTCTCTCTCTCTCTCTCCTTCTTTTTCATGCCTTTACCTGTCTGCCTTGATGTTCATTTTGAAAGAACAACATGGAGGTCACTGGGCAGCAGTAACCACTGCTGATGTATCAGTTCTTGTGTCTTTTTAGGGTAATTAAACTGTTAAACTAGACCCAGTGTGGACTATGGGCACTTATGGCATTGTTCCCAGCCAAACAGGATATTTTTAAATTTCTTTTCTCATTCACTCTCTCAGATTTTTTTTATGTTGTACCATTTTATGGTTTTTATTTTATGATGCATCATACAGCATAACAATATCCCAGTAAATATCTATAAATAGTAAACACGTCATTCTGCATTTTAGATTTTTTGCATATAACTCATTGGCTAAATAGGAAGCCCTTCGTGAAATTTAAAATGCGTGTTGGTAGCAGGGGACATGCTGAGAGGCTGGGGACTGTGAGGTTGTGTGTGTGTGCGTGTGTGCGCGTGTGTGTGTGAAGAGCGGGGCTTTAGCATGGAGCACAGAGCTCGGGTGAGGTCGGGCGAAAGACTCCGTATTGACTTGCCTGAGGGGAAGCAGGGTTGTCTGTTCCTTGTCAAAGGAGCCCTACAGAAAACTCTCCAAACTTGGTTTGGATGTTCCCATAGAAAACGCCAGTCGAGATTGACACTTGAATGTCTCGAGCTCTTGCCGACCGCAATGGTTTTTGTTTAGGTGATTTTTTTTGTTTTGTTTGTTTGGGTTTTTTTTTCCCCCTCCTTCCTGGGTGATGCACAGAGAGCGAGGCGGCTCAGATGTGCATGTGGGCTATTGTGTGGGAGTATTAAAGCAGTGTCTGGGGGCGCGGTGTCGGTGGTCACACAGCTCTGCTCCTCGTGTAGTGTGTGTGTGTGTGTGTGTGTGTGTGTGTGGGGTGGTTAGAAGCAGGAAACATGGATGGCTGACTGCTAAAAGGAACAAGCATGCAGGACTGTCTCTTACAGCGTGGAGAGAGGACAGGACACGATCCACCATGCTACACTGGTTCTCCCTGTTGAAAAGCCAAAGACTGAATCGGCTAGTGCTTGATTGGTTGAATAATGTGCGATTGACCAGAGGAGCTGCAAAAGCAGGCTGGACTCCAGTCATTGACGAGCCTGGTCTCAAGTCTCTCTCCTTTCTTCTCAGTCCATTTCCTTTAATTACTCAACTAACAGGGTGCTCAGATCTTGTTAATCAGCTTTAGGTGGTTCCAAAATATTTAATACATTAATAAGCACATACATTTTATCCTGGGGGGGGGGGGGGGGGGGGGGGGGGGGGGGGGGGGGGGGGGGGGGGGGGGGGGGGGGGGGGGTGGGGTGGGT
>JAOYMR010000173.1:1879-13373 GCA_025802075.1 Tenebrosternarchus preto
ACCAGTTTTAGCTAGTTTTTACCCTAACCCTAGCAACCTGATAACCAGTTTTAGCTAGTTTTTACCCTAACCCTAGCCAGCTTGATCGCTTTGGTATTCAACTACATCAGCACCAGAATAACAGCTCCTGTCAGAACAAGGCACAGTTGGGGGGGGGGAGGGGGGGTTTGTACCTCTGTCTGAGGGAGAGGGAGGAGTCATCATGCTCCTCTACAGGGGCCAGAAACTTGAGGAAGTTTGGAACAGAGGAGGTGGAGTGAAGCCTGGCCCTCAGACCATTCAGTCCTGAAGGACTGAGAGAGAGAGAGAAAGAGAGAGAAAGAGAGAGAGAGAGAAGGAGGGAATAAGAAGCAAGGAGAGAGATGACAGAAGCTGAAGGTGAACAGAGATGAGATGTATAAAGAGACTAAAGGAGAAGGACAGAGAGGCCAGTGTGGATGGAGCCTTGATCAAACTACACATACATCTGAGAACAGGCTGTGAATAATAGATGCACTTAGTGAGTTAACGGAAAACACACACACACACAGACACACACACACACACACGCACGTACGAGCATATATGCACGTGCGCAAACACACACACACACACACACACACACACACACACAGTGGGAGACCACAGGAAAGGTATAGAAAACCACAAGTGAAATTCTGCAGGTTGTCATAGCGATCACCAGGGCATGATACAGCACACGCCCTTTCACAACCACCTCTGGTGAACAAGCCCAAGACCACAGCCACACAGCAAACACAAAACACAGCAGATACACACACACACACCCACGCACACACACGCACGCACACGCACGCGCACACACACACACACACAGACGCGCACACACACACACACACACAGACGCGCACACACACACACACACACAGACGCGCACACACACCGTCTCTCACACACACTCTCCGTCACTACCTCCATTTGTGGGCCTTGGTGAGCTGCTCGAAGCCCAAAGCTCTTGGTTTCACCGACCTCAGACACAGCAGCGAGAAAGGAGGAAGAGGAGGAGAGAAGATCACTCACATCATCAACATGAGACCGTTGAGTGGAGGCAGGAAATATGAACGAGAGAGAGAGAGAGAGAGAGAGAGAGCAAGCGATAAGAGATACTGAGAGCACAGGAACTGTGACAAACCAAAGCAGGACCACAAGCTAGAGGAAGTGAGGTCATGAAGGCTGAACAGGAAGCGGCTGTGTCGGACACAGCCGCAGGAAGTAAAAGGGCGGAGAGCATCTCTACCGCTGTAGTATCTATGGCTTCTCCAGAGCCCAGCAGGGGAAGGAAAGAAGCCCGTTTTTGGAGAAGAAGCAGGGTGAAAGAGTCTCTCCTGACCCCAGTAACCGAACCACTAAACCCTCGCCCGTGATTGGCTCTCTTACCCCTCAACAGCAAGGCAGCTGTAAAAAACAAAAGCAAAGCCGTGTTCATCCAGGCTCGTGTCCACGCCCCCACAAACACGCCCCCCCGCCCCCCCACACACTCACTTGCTCTGATGGGGCGAGTCCGTGCTGACAGAGTAGTGACGTACGAGTTTGGGTTTGGTGGCAGCCGTGGGCAGCTGGACCGGGACGCTAAGGTTGGACGCTGACAGTGAGGGGGAGTGGCCTATGGTGCTCGCCCGCCTCCTAAAGCCCTGGACCTGGAGGTCGTGACCCTCGTAAACTCCATCCCCGACCTCCAGGCGCTTCAGGTCCCCCGTTGAACTGTGGGAACGCAGAGGGCTGGAGGGGAGGAGGGGCGGGGAAGGAGGCTCCACCAGTAAAACGTTCTGAAAGGACAAAGACAATCAGAACCTGTAAGACGATCCAAAAGGGACACAGACTCCAGCCCTGAAGAGCAAGAAACAGCCGTCAGCTTCCACGACAGTGGCATGATGATGAAAGGAACATTAACCATAGTGAAAAAGCCCTCAGAACAAGACAATGTGTAACATTTCAATTTGGAGTATAAAAAATGTGCATCAAAACCATGGTAGTGTAAAACGTTTAAGAGGACATAACGTAACATGCAGGAATTACTCTATGTGGCGGACAAGTCAGCGCGTGTTGATAAAAGTCATCAGAACGTGTGTGTCGGGTGTATGGCCACCAGATGGCGGTGTGGTGCGCAACACGAAGCAGCCTGGCCCAGTTTTGCCCTGCATGTGAGTAAAGTGGCTCGTGGTCTGGATAGGATCCCAGGACAGTCAGCGGGCGGCGCGAGACGACGTATTCCAGTGGTAGGTTACCAAGGGCAACAGTTCAACCAATGCGGCACACGCTGAAAAAGGGGGAAGGGGCACACCCACACAAAGGGGGGTTGCGTGTCTCATGAACGCGTGCCAGGTTAACCTCTCGCCTGTGTGCGTGCGTGTGTGTGTGTATCTTTCTCCGCCCTGCTGCAGTAAAGGCTCTTGAGAATCACTGGAGCGAGTGAAGATGCAGGTGAGCTGTTTAGTGACTTAGAGCGCACGAGGGGAGGCGTGGCCACACCCAGCAGTGAGAGAGTGGAGCTCGTGGTGGGAGGAGTTTCTCTGGGTAGAGTACATGTACACTGAGGTGGTGGGCGGGGCTTCCTAGGTTGTGGAGGCCGACCTGCGGGACACTGTCGAGGGTTGGCGTGGAGGAGGAGCTGTCGCCATCACTGTCTCTCTGTGACCGTGACTTGCTGTTGCTCTGTGAGATGAACACACACACACACACACACACACACACACACACACACACACACACACACACACACACACACACACAGAGTAAGTATAAAAAGGTAATGTGTGTGTGTGTGTGTGTGTGTGTGTGTGTGTACCTTCCATATCCCCTCCAGGGACTCTGTGAGGGATCTCTTCGCTCTGCTCTTCAGCTGTTCCAGACGCAGTCGGCTGCTGCTCACGCTGCCCTCAGCACCTGCACACGCATCCTCACACACTGCTGGAGCTTCCTAACACACACGCCACACATGCACACACACACACACGCACACGCACATACATGAGGTGCAGTTTAACACAAGGCAAAGGGAACAGTTCGTTGAGAGGGGAACAGTTCGTTGAGTTTACCTGTTTCGTCTGTCCAGTGTGTGTGTGTGTGTGAGTCTTCTGGCGCTCTTCATATAGCCGCCGTAAACAGGACATGATCAGCTCATTTTCCTCCTGTTCCGACTTTGGTCTGGATTTCTATACACACACACAGACAGACAGACAGACACGCACACACACAGAAACACACACACACACACACACAGAGGGAGAGACAGGGGCCGTTATCACATAAACTCCAAGCGGAACAAACATCCTCAAAAAGAACGACAGAAGTCAACATTTTGGTCTTGGAGTCCCGCCGAGTGTTTTCACCTGCCCACTGTGACAAAGAAACCAGGAGGTGTTGAGGCGCGTACGAGCACACAGTCCCGCACGCAGTCCCGCACGCAGTCCCGCATGCAGTCCCGCACGAGGACGCAGAGACTCCGTCCTGCGTTACTCTGAGCGTCCACTAAGTGGAGCAACTCACCAGTGCACCTGCATTCATCCTCAGGCCTGCGCATGTGTGACAAGCCCCGTCAACGAAATCCTTAACCACAAACTAAAGAACGACTGACTGCATCTGCAGGGCAGTGGAAGGGCTTACGTCAGCAGCTCTGGATGAAAACCCTAACAGTCATGGTGAAAATCCACAGATGACGCAAGTGAATACAGTTCAGTGAGCACACACACACACACACACACACACACACACACACACACACACACACACACACGTGTGTATGGGGGCCGGGTCGTTGTGCAGAGTGTTGCGGGGGGCCCTGGGCCGCTGGGATCCTGGGGCCCAGATCCTTGTGCTCACTGCAGCTCCCACAGGGGCATCTCTAACCGGGGGGACCAGGGCTCATGTCCTGGAGCAGCCGGACCGAGACGCTGGCTGTTCCACACTACCAGCACATCTCAGTGGAGTTTACAATCAGTCACCAAACAGATATTACATGGCTGGCTTGACTGACCAAACATGACAAACTAAACACTATCTGACCATTTAAGAAATAAAGGAGAGTAAAAGGGAAGTGTGTGTGTGTGTCATACCCACCAGGGTGGTCTCAAACACAGATGCTTGTTCCTGATTATCCAAACCTGCCACGTGTCTCTGCAGTTCAAGTTTAGCTTTGGATGCAGAAAGACCTAAACACACCCACACACACACACACACACACACACACACACATAGCTCTCATGAGTGGAAGCAGCACGCTGATGCCGTGGGGTTGGTGGTGAGCTGAGATCGGCCTCATTTCACATTACCTGGAGTTCAGTCATATATCAGCAGTAAGATTTAGTCTCAGTGTAGAAACAATACAGGCCAAGTATGACTGAGACCTCTCATATATATGTGTGTGTGTGTGTGTGTGTGTGTGTGGAGAAGCTGGTGTAGTTGAGTTGGTGCTCACCCTCGATGCGATCACACAGCCTGTGGAGCTGTTGCATAGGGCAGCTGTCGCACTGCAGGCTCTGGGTCCTACTGCTCTTCTGCAAGGCGGCCACCGAGAACGCCTGCTTTAAAGTTAGCATGATTTCATCCACCTGAGCATGGCATTGTGGGAGCACAGGGAGGGGAGAAGAAAAAAACGATCCCATGAAGGAAAATCACGCCAACGGTCCATTCATTATATCAGCCCTCTGTTGTACCAGCCCATCCAAACACCCGTCCGTCCTCACCAGAGCCTCGTTGGTGCACTGGAACACGTAGCACACAAACTGGCAACTCCCACTGTCAACAAACTCCCTACAGATAAAACCAAAATGATCCACGTGCCTTATACCCTACACAGAGAGAGAGAGAGAGAGGGAGAGAGAGAGAGAGGGAGAGAGAGAGAGAAAGAGAGGGAGGGAGAGAGAGGGAGGGAGAGAGAAAGAGAGGGAGAGAAAGAGAGGGAGAGAAAGAGAGGGAGAGAGATGAATGGAGAGCAACCACGTGAGTGTGTAGAGGGATAGTTTGAACTCGGCAAATAGAAAAATGTGTGTGTGCACGCAAAACCTGTGAGCAGAAGGAGATCTCCCTGAAGCTCTTCTCAATAGCCACCTTCTTACTGTCTGGGCTTACTAGGAAGATCTGGGAACGGCCAATCTACACAGTGAAACAGGCAAACAGAGAGGGGGAGTATAGAGAGAGAGAGAGAGAGGGAGGGAGCGAGGGAGGGAGAGAGGGAGCGAGGGAGGGAGAGAGTGTTAGGCAGCTGTTATAGACATTTCTGGTTGTTCTCACTCATTTTGGCTCTGATGTCACTGTGTTGGTATCTATCATTCAGTGAAGACAGCGTAGCCAAATGCACTCCAGATGAGAACGAACAGTGTGTGTGTGTGTGTGTGTGTGTGTGTGTGTGTGTGTGTGTGGTTTCACTAGAAAGAGAACTGCACACATTTTTATTGAGGAAACCTCAGTGTAAGTACTAAGCAAAACCGTGCATGTACGTTTGCCACCGTTATAATCTGCCCCTCTAAAACTCCCTCAGAAGAGTCTGTCAGTAACAGGCTTTTCTCTCATTTCAGTCTCTCTCTCTCTTCCAGTTTTTGTTCTTCAAGCATAAATCAACAGACTCTACACGCAGTACACAGAACAAACAGGTGGGAAGAATTCTTATGCCACCCATTAGTACGACTGTCCAAATATTAACGGTCTTCTGCACGCTGGTTCAGCCCGTCCTGAACATGTAACGGGGTCATCAAAACATCTACTGGAGCCGAGCGAGACCAGGCAGGGCGAGAGCGAGGCAGAGCGTCTCCCCGTATGGTCGACATTTCTGTGCTGCAGGTGCTCCTCTCCCACTGCTTTAAAGATAGACCTCATCTCTGAGATAACCAACTCATTTCCTGTGCAGCCATCAGCTTCCTGTATGTCACAGACGCAGGAAACGCAGCACCAAAAATGGATTGTGTGTGGATTTGGATGACTCAGGTGTGTGTGTGTGTGTGTGTGTGTGTGTGGGCACATGACGCTGTTCAGTTTATGAGAGTCTCACGGTTATGAACACTACACAGGCCGTTACTTCTCCTCTCAAACTTCCCTGTCTATTACCCAGAAACACACAGCCTGTGGACCTGTAGCCAGCATGGGGGCGGGGCCAGACCGCAGAGGGGAGGAGCCTGTCGAGAGGCCCAGACCACGAATAAACACACGTCAATGTGAGAAGGGAAGGCCAGCAATTTTACCTTTATTTCATTTTCATAGTCCATCTCCACGGCTTACAGATCACAGCTTTGGTGTGAAAGAACACTGATTTACACTGATTCAGAGTAAAGCCCTTAGCCCCTCCTCCCAAGGCAGTAGGCCTGGCAGGCCGCCACCTCCCAGCTGGACGCACGGCGTTCTGTAAAGATCCTCGCTGGTCTTTTCTGGAGATCTAGTTTGTCGGACGTGACGGTGGTTTTCCGTGAACGGTGTACGGTTTGGAACGTGCGCTTCTACAGCTATACTGTTATCGGACATTACAAACAGCGCCCTGGTCCTGTTTTCCTGCAGGCTGGTGTGTGTGTGTCCTCACCATAAACAGCATGGTCCTGTTCTCCTGCAGGCTGGTGTGTGTGTGTGTCCTCACCATAAACAGCATGGTCCTGTTCTCCTGCAGGCTGGTGGGCTGGACGCTGGTGGCCCGGCGCTGGAGCTCGGGGGACAGTCCGTTCTCGTCCAGCGCCTGCAGGGCGAGGAAGCTGGGGTCCCTCCTGAAGAACAGCGGCTTCTGCGCTCCGCCGGCCCCGCCCTCGCCGGCCCCGTTGGACACCTGAGCAGCACAGTTTGGAGTTGTGGAACTGAATTTCGAAACGGCGTGTGGAGGAGAAGCACCAACACCACCAGAGGTCAAAGTGCGCGTGCTGCGTCTTGCCTGTGTGAGGGAGAAGGCTCTCCTGAAGCCGACGGCCAGCGAGCTCGCGCCGGCCCTCCCGAGCTTCTCTATGCACTCGTCGATCAGCGACGGGGGCGCGTGCTTGTCGGCCACCGCCACCCGCCCGCAGAACAGCACCTCGAATTTCTTGGCGAAGGCCGTCGCCGCGTTGGGGCTGTCGTGACAACCGTTGCTGCGGTGGCCGTCGCCGGCCGGGGCGGCCGCGGTGGGCGCCTCCTCGTGCCGGGCGGAGCTTTTGCTGGCCTGCCTGAGGGTGCTGATGATTTCTGGTACCTACAAGCAGAGGGGGGAGGAGTTTGAATAAATTACACAAATCAGCTAAGGCACCGAAATATCAGCCAACAACTGGTTATTGGACAATTGTTAAGAAACTGGCAACAATCAAACGGGAAGGGCAGTGCCTTTGTAGCCTTAATAAGAGAATAATGTCACAAATAACTGTTTGTGAAGGTCAGTGTCAAGTGTAGACAAAGACGGTGGAAACAGAACAGCAAAACTTTCCGCATCGGTCAGGATTTTATTTCCCCAGCAAATGATCATCTAGCAACAGTTTTCACATTGTTGCAGAGTTTAGATCCTCTGAAAGCACTTCTACAGGTCACAGGAAACCGCAAGGCTCAACCAGTCTTCTGCGAGTGTGTGGGACAAGGAGAAAGGAAATTGTACAGTTCATCACAGTTTGGGTGATTTATGATGGAACTGAACAACAAGGTAGCGAAGGATGAGGGTCCAAAGACAAAAAGAATGGATCACCAGCACATATGTGTGTGTGTGTGTGTGTGTGTAAAAGAACCAGGCTGTCAATGAGAACAAATCGAGTCTTTGTGTTCCGTTCTGTTCCACTCGTCTGTCAGGGTGGATCACGGTAAGGTGATCATCTTGAAGCCGCCGTGATCCACTGGGTCTTCTTCCGTTACGTCACTGTTGTCTGTTTCGCTCTAGAGTCGTGTCCGTGTGTGTGTCAGCTTGCTGGAGGCTGTACACTCACCAGACTGCTGCAAACCATGTTTCTACCACGGCAGCACACTATTAAAGTGGCTGGTGAGTGTACGGACAGACTGCAAATTTACGAGTTACGAGTTTTGCTTTACTTTTAGCTTGGGATTAATACTAGAGGTACAACTCATCCCTGTACTGTTCAAAGCTCAGCGCTTCTCTTCCTTGTGTGAGTTCAAGCGTGTATTCATGGTAAACACTTTAATCATCCCTAGAGTTTCGGTATGAAGCTCCCACCTTTGACCTCTCAGTTCACAGACCGATCGTGGCCTTAAACCAGACACGACATCAGGATGATCCTGTCGCAGTCCCGCAAAATCACAGTGTGCTGAAAACATCCTGAACAGCTGCTCGTCCTTGGGGCACGTGTGCGGATCTCTCTGCAGTCGCTTCCTGCCGTCTGAGAGTGAGGCTTTACGATCGGTAGGCCATTCGTATCAGAGAATGGAGCAGGGAGAGACGGGTGTGTTTATGATGTCATGTTCATTCTGGCACACACTGCATTATAATCATGTGTGTATGTGTGTGTGTGTGTGATCTCCATATCTGACCACTGTCACAGGTCTCGAAGCTCCAGTTCAGTGTCTGATCTCTGTATCTGACCACTGTCACAGGTCTCGAAGCTCCAGTTCAGTGTCTGATCTCTGTATCTCCGCACAGGGTCTGGATTCACCCCATTCTGACACCAGGAAACATCTTCACTCTCAAGTTTAATTACAAACCACTGGGCCGGTGATTCACACAGGCGTTTGTGCAATGCTAAACCGCAAGAAATTAACCCTTAAACCTCCCAACACAGCATTCTACCAGGTCATTCCAGGTCGCCTGTATCTTAACCAGCCAAGGGTCCTACTGCCACAGAGAAACATTCAGATATCTCCAAGCGCCCGAATCAGGACTGAGCACAACCTGTTCCCAAACACACTTACAACAGTGCTAAATGGAGCATGAATTTCAACTAGTATCATATAAAAAAACAACCCTGAAAAATCCTGCATTCCCCGCATGCCACTGACCTGGTGGTGGGTGTGGCTTAATGGCTGTGGGTGTGGCTTACTGGGCCACCCAGTAGCCGAGAGTGGCTCAGCCAGTGGAACCCAGTCAACCCAGTCCTGTGCTCAGCAACTGACCAGTTAGCAAGGGTCAGTGGGGCTACACAGCCCACTGAATCTAATCTATGAGGTATTTTTAAATACTACTGAATACAAAGGCTGTATTCTACTGTCTGCTTTAACAACCTATTTATCATTGAGAAGACATGATGGCTTACACACAGCAGACTCATCAGAGCTGTGGGACCAAAATGCAATCAAAATGCAATCGAGTAACAGTTCACAGACGAGCCTGATTGATTGACAACCACATGGACCTATTACATCGGTCTGCACAGCGCTGAAAGGCAATGTGGGGGACTGCTGGAGGGAGGATCTCTGCTCTGGCGCGAGAAGATCGGCCTGTGGGAGTGCAGCAACATGGACAAGAGTGGTTAAGAGAACGCGGAAGAGAGAAACATCAGGGGGGAAAAAAAACAAAAAAACACCACCACAATTAGTGGGAACTGAGAATAGGGAAATAGAGTGAGAATTGGGACAGAGAGAAAGGAGAGAGAGACAGAGAGAGAGAGAGAGAGAGAGAGACAGACATGAGATGGAAGGGTACATGTACATGTGTACAGGGTTTCAAAGGAGAGGGCAGCGCTCATGTGCTTGAGCGTCGCTCTAGGCTTTAGTATTCCTGCACTGTGGGCAACTCTGAATACACCAACGGCAAAGTGAACTGAACACACAGAGACGCCCAACCACACAAACAGGCTGGGACAGAAGAATGATTACACCTGCTTGGAGTGGTGGGGGAGATGAAGAGTACACACAGTGTTTGTGTGTGTGCGTGTGTGTGTGTGTGTGTGTAAAAGGGACAGCGGGTATACAGAGATGGAGAGAGAGAGAGAGGAAGGAGGGATATGAGGGAGACCGGGTGGCTGTAGCTGGCAGCTGGGTCTTGTTGAGTCTTGCATGGTCTTGTCTAAAGAGGGAATGTAACATGCATTAACACACACTAGGTTTAGCATTCTTGTTCTATACCTCACCTACAAGCACGTGCACACACACACACACACACACACACACTCTGAATGAGGGCTTTGTAACAGATGTAGGCTAGTAGAAGAAACATGACCCCCCCACCCCCCGCCTGCGTGTGCGCATGTGCATGTCCTCATCTCCCCTACGACAAACGTCCCTTCGACGTTCGTCATCTCCGTTCTGGTTTTGAAATCGTGTGCCACACAGGCTAAGTGTGAATTCCAAACGGCAAACAGCAGGTCATGTGACCTCCCCAACCCTTAATGGCATTAAAGCAAACACGGAAGGCTTCTGCAGCCGCGCACTGTAGCCTCTGAGCAGACCTGAGTAACGCGAAGCAACAGTGCTAATGTGTTTAGCTCTGATGGAGAGAAATGTCATGTCATTGGCCCTCTCGCAACTCCACGCAGAAATCTGATTGGCTGGCTCAACAGTGCGACAATAAGAACATCAGAGCGTAGCCCTCGCTGATTGCTGCATGGTGGGAACATCTCGACCAATCACAGTCCACGTTAGTTATCAGGTTAGTACACATGCACTTAATAATGGTAATGTTATAACACAAGCAGGCATCTATCCATATTACAATTACATTATAACCCCGGAGAGGCTCTATCCATGTCACATCATGGATCACCTCATTCACCATTGTGTTTTATACTTGCAATCTCCATATCTGGCAATATAACCACAATACATCTGTTCACATCGTGTTGCCAACAGGCAAATGTAGGGCCACACTTTTGTTCCAACGGGTCAGTAGTGAAGTCTGTTTCAACCAATCAAATTGAAATACTGCTCGGGTCGAGCGACTGCCCCCTCACCCACTGCAGTGTTCAGGGCTCCCATGTTAAACCCTGACCCTCCAGTGTTCAGGGCTCCCGTGTTAAACCCTGACCCTCCAGTGTTCAGGGCTCCCGTGTTAAACCCTGACCCTCCAGTGTTCAGGGCTCCCGTGTTAAACCCTGACCCTCAAATGCAGCCCTGGATGTTGTTTTATCACCTGTAATGTTCCAGGGAGTCAGAATCATTTGAATCTCAGTCCATATATTCAAATCTCAGCTCTCGAGGTACGAACGCTACAGGTGTTCCACTCCCCTGTTCCCTAGGAGACCGATGTGCTGCCAGACACCTCTAGTCCAGTGTTCCAGTCCCCTATTCCCCAGTCCTTGGGGAACACCAGACAGTTCCATGTTTTTGCTCTGCCCAGATTCTCAATACATTAGGATGGAGCAAAAACGTGGAACCGGCTGGAGTGCCTCAAGGACTAGGTTGGGAAACACTGTACTAGGAGACAGATGTGCTGGACATCTCTGGTCCAGTGATCCACTCCCTCGTTTCCTAGGAGACAGATGTTCTGGACATCTCTGGTCGAGTGATCCACTCCCCAATTACCTAGGAGACAGATGTGCTGGACATCTCTGGTCCAGTGATCCACTCCTGTTACCTAGGAGACGGATGTGCTGGACATCTCTGGTCCAGTGATCCACTCCTGTTACCTAGGAGACGGATGTGCTGGACATCTCTGGTCCAG
>JAOYMR010000175.1:0-13989 GCA_025802075.1 Tenebrosternarchus preto
GGGGCGGGGGGCGGGTGGGGGTGGCTGAGGGGGGTTGAGATATGTACCTGCATCAAGCAATAAAATATGTAGACTAAAAAGAAATGAACAACAGCCAGGCTTTAGGGCTGTATTTACACGACTGTTGAGATTCCAACAAGAAAGTCACTGCTAAATAATCATCCAGAGAAAATCGTGCCAGTGATCAAACAAACCACTGCAGGCCAGAGGCCTTTCTCTGTTAAACCAACCTTAAAAATAAAATCCATGGTGTCAACAGTCATTCAAAAAAAAAAACTCAGGAGGTTGTGAACAAAACGTGTGGACGGAGGCGAGCTGCGACGCTCCCACTTCAGCCATGAAGGTTCTCGAAAACGAAGACGATCGCCATGGCCACCAGAGCCAGCCCCGCCGCCAGGAGCTTGAGTCCGTCGCCTCGCCGTCTCCACGACCGGCCAATCAGCGGCAAGGAAGACGGCCGTTCCGGACGGCCGTTCCAACACGAGCCTTTCGTTTCCTGAGAAGGAAAGGGAGAGAAACGAGACGGTAAAAGAGCGGATTTTAAAAAGCTGCTTCTTTCAAACTCTTCAGAGCTTTACCTTGAGTGTGTTGTCCTGCACAGAGCACTTTGTCTTTATTTGGCTGCCGTATCTGGTTCTAACAGACAGAACATCATACTGTCCATTGTGCACCGATTCGGCTAAAGCAGTTGTATTATTCTGCTGTTCACAAGTACCCTTAGATACTCCATCACATGATCTAATGCTGAAAGAGGATGTCAAGGTTAACACAGATGCTCATGAGCAATTCCCACTTTTCCAACACAGATCTTTATGGATTGGGCCTTCAGTTCCAAGCGTTACTTTACAAGAGGGTGTTTTCACCAACCGGCGTGCATCTCCCGCACGTGCCACTGAAGCGGGACAGGGTGCACGATCACGTTGAACGGGCCCGGATCAGGACCGACCCGCTGCGTTCAGAGAGTCTCGGGTCTCAGTAAAATGCCCATAATCAAAGTCTCAGGTCTCTTGTAATGGGTCAGGCCATTAAAATCTCATTTGTAATGGACAGTGCAATGAAGACATGCTGAACAGCAGGGTACCACTGACAGCCCACCTGATAATACTCTCAGGAAGGGGGAGGGGAGATCCAAAGTCAGAAGATCGATCTAAATAATCGTTTTTATGAGTTTAATATTTCAGGCCCACTGCAGTGGTAATTGTGTCCCGTAGCATGTTGGAGAGCAACCCTCCTCACTCCAGCCGTTTATCAGAATCTATGCCACGGCCCTCATCAACATCCCCACCCTCCACCTGCCGTGGTAGCCATGCCAACACGGGGGCGGTCTTTTCGAACCAGTACCTCAACAGCTTTGCAGACATTATGTCTAGTTATTATAAGACTGTGCAGGTCAGGATATCTGACCTTCACACGTCTGAACGCTGCTCTTAGAGAGCCATTTCTGATCAGAGCGGCGGACAGGATGTGTTCTGTTCCATCACGGATGTGCTCCTGCCAAACACGTTCTGCTCCTGAGAATGTCACTCTCGTCTCTTCTCTTCTCCTCGTACCCGGAGCAGAGCTTTCACAGCTAATGGCTTTCACACCCCTGTAGGACCATTTGGGATAGGTGGAAGGTGGAGCTGATGTGGTTGGAGCAATCCAGTCCCCTCCCTCTCACTCTCCCTCTCTGTCTGTCTCTGTTACTGTAAGGGTCCTTCTCTTCCTACGTTGTGTGGAGGGGAACAGGTGGAGGTTGTGTGGAGGGGAGCAGGTGGAGGTTGTGTGGAGGGGAGATGTTGGAGGTTGTGTGAGGGAAACAGGTGGAGGTTGTGTGGAGGGGAGCAGGTGGAGGTTGTGTGGAGGGGAGCAGGTGGAGGTTGTGTGGAGGGAAACAGGTGGAGGTTGTGTGGAGGGGAGCTGTTGGAAGTTGTGTGGAGGGAAACAGGTGGAGGTTGTGTGGAGGGAAACAGGTGGAGGAGAGCTGGTGGAGGTTGTATGGAGGGAACCAGATGGAGGGTGTGTGGAGGGAAACAGGTGGAGGTTGTGTGGAGGGGAGCAGGTAGAGGGTGTGTGGAGGGAAACAGGTGGAGGTTGTGTGGAGGGGAGCAGGTAGAGGGTGTGTGGAGGGGAGCAGGTGGAGGTTGTGTGGATGGAAACAGGTGGAGGTTGTGTGGAGGGAATCAGATGGAGGGTGTGTGGAGAAGAGCAGGTCTTACAGATATGCACCATCATGTCTACCAAGCTCATAGTTACTCCAACCGAACACACTGTCATGTCTACCACACACACGATCCCAGCTACTACACACACCGTCAAGTCTACCATACACAACAGATTTCATGTCCACTTGCAGTTTGAGATTAAGTGCATCTCTCTCAAAACCACCCTCCATCTCTGCACTGAGGGAAAAAGTTTGCTTCTGATCACAGGTGTTCCAGAGAGTTCCATCAGCTTCCATGCCTCTGCATGAACTGCTGCTCTGTGGAATGGAGCTGACGTCTCTCACAGCTCCCGCCGCCGGAAGATTCCGGCAAACACGCTAACCACCCTGGCGGACAGCCGGGGGTGGGGGTGGGGTGAGTGGATTGGTTTGAAAGGTGCTGTGCTACATTTCTCCGCCGGACACTTCCGTGTGTCTCTCAGCTCTGTGTCCTTGGGTCATCATGTGATGCTGTAGTTTCCATAGTGCTGTTTCCGTATCGACCTTCCGGTGAATGTCAGTGGGAGTGACCAGGAGTGTGTAACTCCGTCCAGACACCTCATTGATCTGTGTCTGCCTCTGTCTCTCACACACACACACACACACACACAAGGACATGACCACTGAGCTTTCAGACACCACCCAGTCCCCATCACTCTCCCAGCCAGTCAAGGTGATAATCCACACCCACCCACACCCACCAGATGCACGTAGACGTGGAGTGACACATGTAATCATACATGCTCTCACACACAAACCTACACACAAACCTACACACACACACACACACACACACACACACACACACACACACACACACACACACAGCTGTTCTGCTGTAGTAAAACCAAAGTGGTGTACAGCATCTGTGAAATCGTTCGTGAAAAAGCTGAATGGCTTCACTGCTGGTCTCACTGAGCGTCTCACGTTTCGTTGTCTAGCACTTCTTACACACGTGTGCTGCGCATTCACGCCAAACTCAAACATGTCATACATGCCATCCACGACCAGAATCCCATCAAAAAACGTGAGGATGAGAAACTCTTTTCTCTTGGATAATCACTCGTTCTCTTTCTCTCTATGTAGCCATGATTCTCTCTCTCCACCTGAAAAAGGACCATTTCTGAAATACAACAATGCAAAGTTCGTTGTAATCGAGCGCACAGAACTCAGTAAATCAGCCAGTGAACAGGATTCCTTTCAACTGAACGAAAACTGGGAGATAATGAAAGAACCATGAGTATAACAACCTCAGTGAAGAATAACACGCACGATACTATTTAAGATCCCATCCAAACCCTTTCTTATCTAATAAATCCGTTCTTAAATTTGATACCACTGTGGACTGTGATCTTGTATTAAATAATCTGGAACTTTAATTTGGATAACCAGAGTGAATGTGATCATTCTGGTTGTGTTTCCTTAAAGAATCAAAATAAAGACAAAAGAACAAAATAAAAACATTGCAATTGGAATAAAGAAACACCTGGATACGGCATTTCAAAATATTATGAAAATCATTTTTACATTTTAGTTTAAATAAATTAATCAAGTACATTATGCCAAGCCTTTACATTAAAACTTTAAAAGTTCAAATTTCAATCAGCTAAGTAAAACATTTCTAAATTTGTTCCATGTTAGTTTTACAACAGGAGAACCACCTCATACAGGCTCCTGGGCTGATGGTTAGGAGAACCACCTCATACAGGCTCCTGGGCTGATGGTTAGGAGAACCACCTCATACAGGCTCCTGGGCTGATGGTTAGGAGAACCACCTCATACAGGCTCCTGGGCTGATGGTGGTTAGGAGAACCACCTCATACAGGCTCCTGGGCTGATGGTTAGGAGAACCACCTCATACAGGTTTCCCACAGCAGGATCCAAACCCTGAGCTAATGACGGTTTAGAAATTATCATTGGTTATCAGTAAGAGTTTAATTAGCCAATTAACTGCCACACGTCCCAGGCGACTAACTAGATTACTGCAACAAGTCCCACAAACTTCTTGGGTTTTGCTCCAGTGTGGTCAAAAACTGCGTTACCTTGGCAACTTCGCAAACTTCACTCCTTCACCTGCCACACAGCTGTCCTGTAACCTTAATCAGGTTTGTGACATCAGTGTGTCTCACCTGGAGAGGTGTAATTACTAGGGAATTTCCCAATGCTTAGAGCTCATCATTATTAAAAAAAATATATATCCAGACACTCTGGTGCCATTAGACACTCTACAAAACAAATATTATGATTAGACTGGACTGTCATGTTAAATGGAATAAATTATTAAAACTTGAAAAGGTATGCATAGAACCACCTTCCTGATAAGGTTTTTGTTTGTTTTCAATGCATGATAAACTTTTTCTAGAAGGAAGCAAGGAATTAATTAAAGAGTTTAATTACTACACAATTACTCAGGGATGAGAATATAATTAACACACTTAGTTGTTCTGTGACCTCTGCGGAATAAAAGAAACCTTATCAATCGCTATGTAATTACTGTTTTGGTATAGACTACTAAAACTAATCAAACGTTTATTTTAAATAAAGGCAAGATGTTTACTAACAAGACAACTGCAGTTAAAGACACAGTGCCTGTGGAATCACTCAGAACCCCAGAACACAGGCATGAACCGCGACAGGAGAGGCTGTTAGCAAACAACACACTCACCAGGAGGTGCAGAGAGAATTACACACAGAATGTTCCCTTGGTAAACAGTAAAGAAAAATGACATAATCAGACCTGGTTCAAAGAAGTGATGTGAGAACCACCGCCCCCCCCAACCCCTCCCCACACCCGTTTGCGAAATATGTGTATAACGCAATCCCAAAGCAACAAACAGTAAGGATTGCATGGGAGTGTGTTTTCTGGCATGGATGGCTGTGTTCTCGTGCTTCTGGGAAGACTCTGGGATGCTATGAGATGTGAGGCAGGGGAGGACGGCTTTGCCTGGATGCCTGAAGCTAGATATATGAGCCAGGGTGACTGGAAACTATATTGAGGACCCCTGCGGAGGTGATGAGGCGTCCAAACGGCTGCCTGTCTCAAAGGGACCCTAGACCAGAGGATCATGTGATGATGCAAAGAGCCAGAAATCTCCAAACACACAACCATGTTTGTAAGGGTGTGTGGGCATTATTAGAGTATTTGTAGCGGGACATGGCCAGGCAGGGTTGGGGTAGCGGGACAGGGCCAGGCAGGGTTGGGGTAGCGGGACATGGCCAGGCAGGGTTGGGGTAGCGGGACTGGGCCAGGCAGGGTTGGGGTAGCGGGACTGGGCCAGGCAGGGTTGGGGTAGCGGGACAGGGCCAGGCAGGGTTGGGGTAACGGGACAGGGCCAGGCAGGGTTGGGGTAACGGGACAGGGCCAGGTGCTTCTAATTTTGTGAGCTGTTGCATTCAGGTGGCGCACATTCACATTCTCTCACACACAAACACACCCCTGGGTTACTGAGGAAAGAGCCAGCGAATGCCTGTCAAAGCCAGCGAGCGTCTGGAGACATGTGTGGAGGGCCCAGTGCAGGACGAGCAGGGTCAATACAGGACGAGCAGGGTCAGGACAGGACGAGGAGGATCAGGACAGGACGAGCAGGGTCAGGACAAGGACGAGCAGGGTCAGGACAAGGACTCACTACTGAGCTTCCTCTCTAACACACCAAGAGCCAGTTGCACCTGCCAGGTGTGAAGATGGAACCCCCGCCCCTCACCTGCCACATATAAACAACCCATACAAACCTCTCAGTAACAGCCAACGGAAAACAGCGATTTCCAGTGTGTGTGTGTGTGTGTGTGTGTGTGTGTGTGTGCTGAAGAACCTATGCTGAAGCACCTTGTAGCAGGGCGCAAGATTCTTGGAAGTCAACACTGAGAGGTCCAACCAAGCAGCAGGATGATATAGAGGAACAGATGTGCCATCTGAGCTGGACACCACCAAGTTCAGATGGGAGGAACCACAGAGAGTGGTGAAGAAGAACCTGCAGGACCTTAACCAACAGAGAGTGGTGAAGAAGAACCTGCAGGGCCTTAACCAACAGAGAGTGGTGGAGAAGAACCTACAGGACCTTAACCAACAGAGAATGGTGAAGAAGAACCAAAAGGACCTTAACCAACAGAGTGGTGGAGAAGAACCTGCAGGACCTTAACCAACAGAGAGTGGTGGAGAAGAACCTGCAGGACCTTAACCAACCAGTCATCATGATAATGGAGAAGATGGATAAAACATCAGTGGAAACATCCAACTGAAGGAGTATGATGTTGAAAACAAGGAAGAGAGAGAAAGGTGAACACTGAGAGCTCGTCCCAGTGGTGATGGGGTAGTTCCAGTGGTGATGGGGTAGTTCCAGTGGTGATGGGGTAGTTCCAGTGGTGAGGGGGTAGTTCCAGCGGTGAGGGGGTAGTTCCAGCGGTGATGGGGTAGTTCCAGCGGTGATGGGGTAGTTCCAGCGGTGATGGGGTAGTTCCAGTGGTGATGGGGGCATTTGAGGCTGTAACCCCTAAATTGGGGGAGTGGCTCCAAAAGACCCAGGAATGACATCATCAGTCTCAGTCCAGAAGCGTGCAATCGAAGTGCCAGCAAAAATACTGTGCCACACACACACACACGGACACCCACCCACCCACCCTCAAACTATCAAACTCACACATATTCATCACATACGCACACACACACCCTCAAACTCGCACATATGCGTGTGTGTGTGTGTCTTTAATGGTACTTTGCCACTGATAGTTGGCACAAGCTCCATGTTAATGATAGACACGCAAACACACAAGTGGTTAAGGAATTTCAACTTAAAATCGTTGTACAGGAATCTGTAGGGACTTCCAATAAATACTTGCTGACCTATCAATTAACACCCAATTAACACTTCTAATTAAGCACAAGCATAAATAACAATGAATGTAACATAATGAACAATGCAAAGCTGTCGTCCAGGGAGACACTAAAATGGCTTCATATATATATATACATACACACACATGCAGTGAAGGAACAGGTAGAGACATATTGGAAGGAGCATTCAAGCATTTTTAAGTGGTTTCTACACACACACACACACACACACACACACACACACACACACACACACACACACACAGCAGGGCTTTATCATAGCATGGCTATTGAAGTGGTTGCAGGCCTCACATGTTCCTCACACCCCTCACAGAACCTCAGGACCTACAGCGCCCCCTACTGCTGGAGATCTCCGACCCGCACCGTTCTTTCAGAATACAGTTCCTTAGCTCCCCTGTCAGGTAACACCAATGAATCTACATAAACCCACATCATTTATAATAGTGACCCGTTACATACTGAGTGTATTTTAAGATTGCAGGTCACACAATTGTGTGGCTGGACAGTGAACGTGTGCAAAATCAGACCAAAAGCCTGAGCTAATACAGTTGGTAAGCATCACTGCCAGGTGGACATGGATAAAAGTGCCCCGCCCCTCTTCTAGCACTGCAGGCATGGGGCAAAACCACGCCCCCTTGGCAGAGAACCACACCCCCTGGCTGTGTGATCAGAGAACACAGGTGTTAAACAGTGAAGGCTGCCTACACAGCACCTGAAGGCACGCACCTGGGCGCACGACAGGCTCCTCAGACCCCACCCCCACGCATCTGGATACACGAAAGGCTCCTCAGACCCCTCCCCCACGCACCTGGATGCACGCCAGGCTCCTCAAACCCCGCCCCTATGCACAGGTTTCTGATCTCCAGGAACAGAGAGCAACAAGTCAATAAATCATGATCAGTACAGACTCCTGTCTGGCCCCCCCCGGACCTTTCGCTCTCTCTCTCCCTCTCTCTCTCTCCCTCTCTCTCTCCCTCTCTCCCTCTCCCTCTCTCTCTCTCTCTCTCTCCCTCTCTCTCTCCAATAGTCTGCCAGCAGTTCTTAAGTGATGATTAATTGTACGTTTTTTGTTTCTGATGTAGCTTTGCAAAGGCTGTACTGAAGGCTGTACAATAATAAACCATAAAAACACCAAAACTTTTGTAAAAGACTGAATAATGAATATTCCATGTATTGAAATCTAATCATTTAAAGGATAAACCAATCATTTAAAAATGTTTGGGCTTTTATTTATTATTATTTGTTTTGTAGTTTTTTGAGGCACTCAACACCCTTGTCACAAGGTAACACCATGGATGGTGCGATGGATTCCGTCTGGGACAGTCTGGAAAGGTCACTGCCCTCCACAAGTCACCAGGGAATTATATGGACGGTTTAACTGTCACTATTTGTCATTTCTGTGGTAATCTGTGGGCACCATGTTATTTTATAAGAGATGCTTACGCGCACTCTCTCTCTCTCTCTCTCTCTCTCTCTCTCTCTCTCTCTCTCTTTTCTTTGTCTGTCTGTCTCTCTCTCCCTCTCTCTCCCTCTCTCTCTCTCTCTCTCTCTCTCTCTCTCTCTCTGAGTAGATGGCGGTGAGAACATCGAAAGATGCACCAAAATGTGAGACACATTTTAATTTCACACTCCATCAGTTTTTATGGCTGGTTCTGGCAGCTCGAGGCTGAGGGCAGGCAGGAAGACAGACAGACAGAGAGACAGACAGACAAACACACCCTATTCACCCATACCAGCAGCTCAAATCACAGCATCACTTAGATAACGTCCCTGATCTCAAACTGCGGTCTAGGCCCCCTGGACATGTGCTCACCCCGGCTACGTGCACGCCCCTGATACGTGCGCGCCCCCGGCTACGTGCACGCCCCCGGCTACGTGCGCGCCCCCGGCTACGTGCATGCCCTAGAGGGAAAAGTGCAAGGGTGGGAGAGAGGATCTGCTTGTTGACCCCTCCCCCCAGGGGGCAGATAGAACTCCGTTACCTCCGTGTAGAGCGGGGGTAGGTTTGAGTCTGCAGATGCTTTAACTGAGATGCCTAATGGACCAGAACAGAACGTTAAGATAAGAAACATCTCATAGAAGGGTCAGCTTGTAGAATGGTGTGCTAGTAATTCTTCTGGGAACACTCTCCCTCACACACACACACACACACACACACACACCTATATCACTATATGTATTTTTCTAACTAAGTACTGTAAAAGAATGTTTTGCCTAAACATTTTTTCCTCAGCAGCAAGAAAGAAAGAAAACGATGAACCTTCTGTACAAATAAAGGACTAAAACTTCCAAACATGATAATTTTCCTGTTTCACAGCAGCAGCTGTTTTTGTTTGGCACGTGAAACCTTGATTTATGTATAAAAAAAATGAAAGGAAAAAAAAAATGTTGTTCGTGTCACACCACACACACAGGAACAGTGTGTGTTGGGTGGAAAGTCCCATCTTAGCAACAGTCGCTAACATGTTTGTGTTGGACTTTGTGTGTGTGTGTGTGTGTGTGTGTATGTGTGTGTGTGTGTGTGTGTGTGTCTCTGGGGTGTCTGAGTGTGCGCAGTGTAGACGAGGATCAAAAATGTGTGTGCGCGCTGCACACACGTGCAAGTTAACACAGCCTAGCCTCAGAAATGAAAAACTTCATATCATACCAAATTAATTACATACTTCTTTTGTTTTCGCACATATTCAAAATGACCTGTATGAACCGCCAACCTACTCCCTCCACACGGATTGAGGTAAAGCCGTAGCCTGCTAGTCCAGCGCCGATGTCCCCTAGATAAGAGGCTAAGAGCAAATGGCTGATTCCAGGTCAGTTGCTGAGTGCGTGGCAGGGGTGGGACTGACCTGGCCAAGGCCCGACACCTGTCCTCTCTGCAGTGGCTGAGCGACGGAGGGGGTGAGGACGGCTGCGTCCTCCACTGGACGTCCCCGCATGAAGTGTTTGCCGGCATCGTAGATGTCCACTGTGATCATTTTACCCTTGAACTCGGGCTTCATGGGAACCAGGACCTGCATGGAGAGCACATGGACATTAGAAACTGCCCTTTACCCAACACACCAGAAACACTCACCAGCACACCAAACATGACCCTAACCCAACACACCAGAAACACTCACCAGCACACCAAACATGACCCTACCCAACACACCAGAAACAAAAACACTCAGCAATACACCAAACATGACCCTAACCCAACACACCAGAAACACTCACCAGCACACCAAACATAACCCTAACCCAACACACCAGAAACATTCACCAGCACACCAAACATGACCCTACCCAACACACCAGAAACAAAAACACTCAGCAATACACCAAACATGACCCTACCCAACACACCAGAGACACAAACATGACCCTAACCCAACACACCAGAAACAAAAACACTCAGCAATACACCAAACATGACCCTACCCAACACACCAGAGACACAAACATGACCCTAACCCAACACACCAGAAACAAAAACACTCAGCAATACACCAAACATGACCCTACCCAACACACCAAACGTAATCCTAACCCAGAACACTCACCAAAACACATACACACAACCTTACCCCAACACACAGGTAATCCTGCCCAAACACACCCAACACACAGATGTAACCATAATCCTAACACACCCAACAAGTAACCTTACCCAACAACACTACAGAAGTGGTAATTAACAACTGTCTGTAAATAACATTTGGAAAACGGTCCAGATTCCCTGTCAGTCACATACTGGAACACCATGCCAATCTGACTGTTCATTACTGGCGTTTGTAAAATGTAGTTAAAACTTCCAAAACGAGTTAAAACTTCAAAAAGGATTCGTTCTGCTGGGCGAGATTCCAGAGTTTGAGAAATTCCAGAGTTCCACAAAATATTCCAGAGTTCTACCAGATTTCAGAGTTGTACCAGAGATTCCAGGGTGCTACCAAAGAATCTGGAGTCCTACGAGAGTTTGTGAAGCCCATGTTCCAAGCCAATCAACCCTGTACCATGGGGCCTTTACTACTATAATGCTACACACTCAACATTTAAAAACACATTCTTAGCAAACACAGCACACTCAAGAGTTCGAATCCTCCAGCAGTAAACATTTACATAGATTAACATGAGATAGACAGCCTCCCAATAAAGAGTGTGTGTTTAATGCCTAGTTTGAGGCGTGTATACAGTGTTGACAGGGCTAATACACATAGAACAAAAACAGAATTTTAAGTGGTAAACAAGGTTTTTATTTCAGTTTACAGAGCGCATGTGTGCGTGAGTATGGGCATGGGCGTGTGTGTGTGTGTGTGTGTGTGTCAGCGTGTGTAAGTGTAGGCATGAGAACGTGTGCATGAGTGTGTGTGAGTGTGGGCATGGGCCCGTATGTGTGTGTGAGTGTGCCATGTTCTTCAGTGACAGTGTGAACACAGCTGCTCTGATCTGCGTTTGGACCTGAAGCAGATGTTCCGACCCCAGACCTCGGGCCGGTCCAGACACGCTCTTGCCCGGATCACTCCAATCACACCACTCCTCCCCCCCGGCACCGAGGACCAGGAGATAAGAGAGAGCCATGACTCACTGAAGCTCCACCGTATCGCTTCCTGTCTGTCTTTCACAATTTGCAGTATGAAGCAAGTGTGTGAGCTTCCCGTTTTTGTTTTATACTCCTGGACTGCTCCTCTAGCGCTCCTGGACTGCTCCTCTAACGCTCCTGGACTGCTCCTCTAACGCTCCTGGACTGTTCTTCTTCGATGACGCTGTTCCTTTTCCTGATTCAGTTCAGTCCCTGAAAGTGAGACTTGTAGGCCGAAGCCAATCTGTCTCCTTCAGTCCACACCACGTGAGCGGAGGGAAGCCCTTTAATGCCCCAAAATGATTTGAGATAATAAACTGATCATGAGCAAAAGGAGGAGATGGATTTACATTGTCCTGGGATCTGAGCTTTATTTGATCTTTTGCCCTGGTGATGAAATGTATATTTTTGTAACACCAACACAGACAGCGATAATAGTACTACTACTAATAGTAATAATAATAATAATAATAGTTATTATCATTATTATTAAATTATACTAGCTGTTATTATTATTATTATTGTTATTATTAATATTAATATTATTAACTCGAATACTATTCACCACACAAAATAAGATGGCAGATTGAAGAGAGAAAATAAAAAACTAATTTTGTCAAGAAAAAGTCAAAAGAGAGAGAGAGAGAGAGAGAGAGAGAAAGAGAGAGAGAGAGTTTGTAGCCTGGAGAGAAGACAGCAGAAACGTATTGCTTCCTCTTCCTTCCTTTAAAGAGTGAAACTTCAAACGTGGGACTGAGGTCTGCAAACACACAGGTAAATTGATTTATTTGAAAATGTCTGAAAGTCAGTTTTTACAAGGCTGCCTTGAAGCAATATCTAGTTAGGAACTAAAAAGTGTGTGTGTGTATTTACAGGATGTCTCAGACAGAGGGGTGTGCGTGTGTATATATATTATATATATATTTATTTATTTAAGTGTGTGTGTGATATTTTAATGATCGTTTCATGTTTTGAAGAAAGCTACTCCACACACACACACACACACACACACACAGTGAAGTACATAAAGTACATTTCCACAGAAAGAGGATGACTTGGGCAGAGGTCCTTCATCATATATGCATGTATGAAGAGACACACACCCACCAGCAGCTGTTCCCACCACACAGCTGTCCAGTAAGAGGGTAACTGTGAGGGTAACCTTTGCCCTCTGGGGGCAGCACAAGCTCTGGGAGTTGCCCCAAGGTCGACAGCTCTGAAGGTTACGTCGCTACCCTCAGCTCGTGACCGCGGCACCGTCCGAGTTGCCACGGTTACCACGACACACTCGGAGCCTCACCTGCTCGTAGAACTTGTTGTGTGCGACGTAGTACTGCGAATCGAAGGACTCCTCGGTGACCAGCACGCGCTGCCTCTCTCCGACCTGCAGCACGAGAGGAGACAGAAGAGACAGGACGTCAGGAACAGCGGGACGTACGTCCTGAGGGTTACAGTCCATTCCACAGGACTGGGAACTGTCCAGCGGGGCGATAGGTGTTGGGCTGTGGGATGTTGGGCTGTGGGATGCTGGGTGAGTGAGAACGTCCTGCTCAACACAGGTGAAAAAGCACAAACACATTTACTAGGAAAAAAAAGGTTTGATGCCTGAACTGGATATAGATGTGTTTTTTTTTTCTTCTTCTTCTTCCTTTTAATCAATCTACTTCACACACACTCACACACCGAGTAAATAAGATTAACATTAAAATCATTTTTTAATAAACGCAGACATGAAAAACATGTCCAGGCTGTCAGTGTTCTTATTCACGTTTGTGCTGAGAGGGTGTGGTGAATGGCAGCGTTTCCCTTCCCTGGTATAATTCTCTCGGCGAGCCTTCTTTTCCCCCACCTACAATCAAAACATTATGTCCTCACTGACGAGCCAATTAACAGCGCGACTTACACAGGGGGGAATAGCGACAAAATTGGTTGGCATGGAAACTAAATTCTGTTGGAAATAGTGTATTGTTGGTTGTCCATTATGTTTGCGAGCAGAGTGGAGGGGAGTGTTTTACCAGGCTCTGCTGCAGACAGGAGGAACACTAAGAATCAGAGCTGGAAATTGAATACACTTCGCTTCTTTCAAGAAGGAGAAAAGAGAGAGAGAGACGTGGTTGCAAAAATCACATACAATCACACACTGGCTCTTTGTCATGTTCTGTCTTTCTCTCTCTCTCACACACACACACACACACACACACACACGCATGCAGATGGGGCTGCAGCAGGTTTGTGAACGAGCGAGATGGAGAGTGAAAGAGAGGCGAAACTAAGGTGGAAATAAAAGCATTTTACGAACTCCAAAGTGCCCTTGGTTTGAGGCGGGGGGGGGCATCCGTCCTTTTGAAACGACATCTAACCTAACGTGCTTGGCTGGGCCTCTTGGTGGATGATGGTGGTGGT
>JAOYMR010000176.1:247-13987 GCA_025802075.1 Tenebrosternarchus preto
ACTACACACTCACCCACATACTACACACTCACATACTACACACTCACCCACATACTACACACTCACATACTACACACTCACCCACATACTACACACTCACATACTACACACACACATACTATACAATCACCCACATACTACACACCCACATACTACACACCCACATACTACACA
The DNA here is from genome assembly GCA_025802075.1 of Tenebrosternarchus preto. Taxonomy (NCBI): domain Eukaryota; kingdom Metazoa; phylum Chordata; class Actinopteri; order Gymnotiformes; family Apteronotidae; genus Tenebrosternarchus; species Tenebrosternarchus preto. The sequence goes on from JAOYMR010000176.1 coordinate 422, forward strand.
TACACATACTACACACTCACCCACATACTACACACTCACATACTATACACTCACCCACATACTACACACTCACATACTACACACTCACATACTACACTCACCCACATACTACACACTCACATACTATACACTCACCCACATACTACACACTCACATACTACACTCACCCACATACTACACACTCACACACTACACACTCACCCACATACTACACACACATACTACACACTCACCCACATACTACACACTCACATACTACACACACACATACTATACACTCACCCACATGCTACACACTCACATACTACACACTCACCCACATACTACACACACATACTACACACTCACCCACATTCTACACATACACATACTACACACTCACCCACATACTACACACTCACATACTATATATGTGTATATGTGTATATATGTATGTGTGTATATGTGTATGTGTGTACACTGGAGATCAAAATTAGAGAACAGTTTCCTAAATGTCAATGTCATTGTGAAGTCCTATGTGAAATTATCATTACAGGAGTGAAATAGCAGTATTTTAAGCTTATTTCATGAATTGTATATATTATAAATGATATAATTGAAAAAGAAACACTGATCAAAATTAGAAACACTTTCAGATACCTGCAAGTTATTGGTGTTAATCTTGCACCTGGTGCTAATTTCCTTAATTATCTGACAAACCCTAAAATGTTGATCAATGTAGATTACATTATTTCTGAAAAAATCAAGTGTTCATACATTGTTCTCTAATTTTGATCTCCAGTATGTGTGTGTGTGTGTGTGTGTGTGTGTGTACCTTTATCTTTTTTTTCTTTGCCTAAAGAATCCAGTTTGCTCCTCAGTGACTTTTTCCTTTTGTGGCCGTCTGAAAAAGAACAGAACAGAACAGATAAGACAATGTGGTACCAGTTTAGTACCGTTTCAGTACTGTTCAGTTCTCCCATGTGAACATAAGTAGGCCTGCAGGTAACATACACCGAGACACTATGACAGTCCTATAACTCCCTTTAAACCAGTGTATCTTTCCTTTAAGCTGGTGTATCTGTCCTATAAACTGGTGTATCTGTCCTCTTTGTCTCACTTACAGCTGGTTCAAAATGCAGCTACTAAATTGACTGACAAACACTTTAAGGAGAAATGGGCTACATTACTTCAACTTTGGCTTCTTCCCTTTTACAGCTGAAGGTTTGTTTATTTGTTTACACTCTTAACACTTGGCCCATATTGCTCTTACAACACTGACTTACACTCCCTCCCCTCCAGCTCAGTTCAGTGACTCTGCTATTCGATTGCTTGCATTTACATTTACGGCATTTAGCAGACACTCTTATCCAGAGCGACGTACAAAGTGTCCTTCATTGTTGACTCACTGAATGCATCCTAGCCAGTAAGTAGGTTAGAGATCAGTAGACATTTGATCTAGATCACTGCTAGAATACTATGCTAGTCCTAGTACGGGTTCTATTAAACAAATACAGTAACAAATAGGTACTAGAATTTAAGTTAATCAGCATTGATAAAAGCTGTGAAAGTGTAGCATCAATGGTCTTCAAGATACTATACAAATAGACGAGTCTATAGTCTGAGATACCCTACAAATAGATGAGTCTTTAGTCTGAGATACCCTACAAATAGATGAGTCTTTAGTCTGAGATACTCTACAAATAGATGAGTCTTTAGTCTGCATTTACAGTTTGAAGATTCTGCTCCTGGCTGTTCCCATCATCTCTGTCACTGATACTGTCATCTATACTGTGTACTTTTCAGAGGTGTTTACTGAGTAGATGTGGGTTGGTTTAATAATGAGTTCTGGAATTTGTTTACTTCCCTTCTTTTCTTTTGTAGAAATACTTCATTATAAGTATCTATTCTTGTCTACCCACCATGTCAAGCTGTTTGGGAAGCTGGCAGAATATGTTCTATGAATAAAACATGTTTACTTACTTCAACTACCACTTCTAGTATTTCTGCTGCTCTCCTCAATACTGCAGTTTGAGGGAGAAGCACCACAGCCTTGTAGCAGCAGTGTGAGAGGATGTACAAACGTACTGAGGAACGGCACCTCAGCGTCAACTGCACTACGCCAAACTCACTCGTGCTCTTCATGTGGGGCTCAGAGGGGATCATTATTAATGAGTTATTAAGCTTTATTAATTATTAAGCTTTCTCTACATACATTAACACTGTTAAACACAGCAAACCTGGTACAGTATCCAGTCATTCTTTCAGAACACTAGTGCAGCTTCTCCAGTCAAGAGGAAAGTATAGTCAATCAGCACAACCACAGACTAAAAAACACTACAAAAACAGCATTAAATGTAATATTTTACTCTCCCAGCAGACAAACAACAGACATTATAACATTTGTGGTTTTCTTATCGGTGAGTTTCATTTTTACCGTAATCCACTACCTTTGTACTTTTTTACCTGTGCATTTTGGGAAACATTGAGTGATGTACTGTATGTACAGTCCTGTATGTACTGTACAATGAGTGATAGGTACGTACTGTATGGAATGTTGAGTAAACAAAAAAGAGACTGACAGTGTTGCAGTAAAGGTCATATTTTAGTAGGGACATGAAATGGTTGCCTGAACATATACAGTAAACACTGGTGACTACAGTAAATTTATCAGTGACAGTACATCATACCCCTCGTTGAACACCAACACACATTATTACAGTACTGTACTCCTCCTCTCCATTATTACAGTACTGTACTCCTCCCCCTCTCGACTCTTACAGTACTCCTCCCCCTCTCTACTCTTACAGTACTCCTCCTCCTCTCCATTATTACTGTACTCCTCCTCCTCTCCATTATTACTGTACTGTACTCCTCCCCCTCTCTACTCTTACAGTACTCCTCCCCCTCTCTACTCTTACAGTACTCCTCCCCCTCTCCATTATTACTGTACTCCTCCCCCTCTCCATTATTACTGTACTCCTCCCCCTCTCCATTACAGTACTCCACCCCATTCACTCTTACAGTACTCCTCCCCCTCTCCACTCTTACAGTACTCGTCCCTCTCTCCATTACTACAGTACTCCTCCCCCTCTCCATTATTACAGTAGCCCCCCCTCCACTCTTACAGTACTCCTCCCCCTCTCCACTCTCACAGTACTCGTCCCTCTCTCCATTACTACAGTACTCGTCCCTCTCCACTCTTACAGTACTCGTCCCCTTCTCCATTACTACAGTACTCCTCCCTCTCTCCACTCTTACAGTACTCATCCCTCTCTCCATTACTACAGTACTCCTCACCCTCTCCACTCTTACAGTACTTGTCCCCCTCTCCATTACTTCAGTACTCCTCACCCTCTCCATTATTACAGCCGCTCTCTCTGCTCCTGCGCCTCCACCTGAGACTGGAATCAGCTGTGGTTGGTATGTTACTGCATTTTATTTCAATGAGCTGTACATTCAAACGTGTATATGAGTTTTACAGTAATAACCTTTCACCTGCTGTGTGCAAGCATTTGTAAATAACATTAGAAAGATCCAGAAATGTGTTACTGGGTAACCTTGTATGTACAGAAAATGTGAGCATTTTAGAAACATTTAACTGATTGCATTTTGCGCAAAAACAACATGAATTATATTAACGGTATAGCCCACAACAGACTGGTGTATTATTGGTATAACCCACAACAGGCTGGTGTATTAATGGTATAAACCAAAACAGACTGGTGCATTAATGGTATAGTCCACAACAGACAGATGTTGCATTTACTGTGTTTAGAGTTTTGAAAAAGTATCTTAAGCATTGATAAATGCCTGTTATCTGTAGTAAAAACTATAAAACAGGGCTGGATTGTCAAACAGGAAGTAAGAGGTCATAAGGACTGTTTTGTTGTTGTCTGTTCAAACAAAACACTAGGTGTCACAAAAAAATCAGAGGTGCTTTCCTAGTGTCTTTGTAGTCACATTTTTTCAAGTGAATCCATCTTGTCACAGCACCAGAGATGGAAGTACTCCACTGCCCAGACTCCCTGCAGGCACAGAGGTGGACAGCACATTTGGATAGTCTTGTTTTTGGCTCCATTTCCATTTGTCAGTGAGAGAGACTTTTACGACCTCATACTCCTGGCATCTGCTTTTCCAGCCTTCAAAAGAAAATCCTGAATTGCTTCAGCCTAACACCAACCCTGCTGCACAGGTGGAGGCTCCTGTAGCCTCATTAACTACTGAGAAATAACCTGACTAAAAACCTCACCCTTTCTTTTAGAGGTTGAATGTTTAGCTGTGGTCCCTTTTCTCAGTATGTTGTAGACTGATAGGCTATGCAAAGTTATTAAATTGATGATTTACAGACTCCAAATGTTTTAAAAAATAACCCATCTAGTACATCAGTAATGCACATTCAAAATGCACGATGTATTGGAGGATGTAAACGTATTGCACTTAACTGGATAAAATAATAAAAGTCACAGTATCGTTTGTATGAGGGAGAAGAGGAGACAATGAAGGTCTCAGTTACATGTCTGGGCAAGTTTGTACAAACCAAAACAGAGTGGGAACAGCTAAACACTCGAAAGCTGAAAGATGAGATGACAGCCACGTCACGTGTGTGTGTTCGTGTACGCGTGCACACGCGTGTGTGTGTGTACACATGCACACGTATGTGTGTGTTCGTGTATGCGTGCATGCATGCATGTGTGTGTGTGTTAGTGTACACATGCACATGTGTGTTTGTGTTCATGTACGCGTGCACACGTGTGTGTTCATGTACGTGTGCACACGTGTGTATATGTACGCGTGTACATGTGTGTGTGTGTGTGTGTGTGTGTGTGTGTGTGTGTGTGTGTGTTCGTGTACGGGTGCACACGTGTGTGTGTGTGTGTGTGTTCGTGTACGCGTGCACACGTGTGTGTGTGTGTGTGTGTGTGCGTGTTCTTGTATGCGTGCATGCATGCTTATGTGTGTGTGTGTACCTTTAGGGATGCTGATTTGGCAGCCCAAGTCATAATCCTGAAGCAGGCGAATGAAGGCCACGTCCTGCAGATGAACCCTCTCCAGCTCAGACAGGCTCTGCAGAGGTACCGGCATCAGACGGAAACAACGTCCACATTCACTCCTCCACGTAAAATCACCCTTAGAGAGAGAGAGAGAGAGAGAGAGAGAGAGAGAGAGAGAGAGAGAGAGAGAGAGAGAGGAAGAAAGGGAGGAAGTGAGAGTAAAAAAAGATGATCTGTCTTTTCTAATTCTGTACGGTTTGAGAGCTTCCATGCTGTCCAGTGCTGGTCTTTGGCCAGTCCATGTTCTTTGGCCTGGTACAAAATAAGCTGTGCACACGGTCTGGAGTGACTCTGTTCTACCTGGGGTGATTCATCTTTTCAATGTCACACACAACAACAATGCCCTGATATAAACATGTTTAAAATAATGACTACTCTGTTGCTGAAAAAAGAAAGGAGGTAACATGCAAGCATTGTGTATCTTCCATACCAACTTATGTTTATAGACCAGAACTTCCTGCTATTCATGTCCAGAAAGAGTTTTCTTAAGGAACACCTGCTTTCATTCAGTGTTTCAGGACTTAATGAGGAAGAGCTCAACCTCTCTGGGCATGAGTCATGTGTATGTATGACTGAATCCATAAACATAAATGTAAATAACATAAACATAAAAATAAATACCACTCATTGGGACCACTGCTGTAAGACCATAAAATATCACTCCATCTCACTCTCCATGACAACACAATTAAAACAAAGAAACAGGAAGTAACACTCAGGGTGTGTGACACAGAGGACACCTATTTCAGGGATGAAAGAGCTCAACTTTACAGCACCTCAGTGGCACCAGGGAGAAAAGGAGGTTTCACACACCTCCTATGAGACGTGTTTAAATCATCTGGATTTTTGCCTTTCATTTCATGTATTTTGGCTAAACTGGACCAAGCACATCATTTTTTAAACTAGTTTCTCGTCAAATCACTTGAAGTAGTTCCTGGTTAAACTACTTAAACTTGTTCTAAGTTAAACTAATTCTGAACTAAACTAGTTGAACTAGCTTGTAGATCAATTATTTAAACTAGTTCCTATTTAAACTAGTTCCTAGTTAAACTATACTAGTTCCTAGTTAAATCAGACCCTCAGACATGATTAAATTATTGATGGTGGAATGACTCTGGAAGCACTGTACACCCTTGAGACAATTGTGTTTAGCTTGTAAACAATGCATTCAAGTTATTCCTGTCCACAGTGTGGTCTGACCAGATGAATGTCCACAGTGTGGTCTGACCAGATGAATGTCCACAGTGTGGTCTGATCAGAGGAATGTCCACAGTGTTGGTCTGACCAGAGGAATGTCCACAGTGTGGTCTGACCAGAGGAATGTCCACAGTGTTGGTCTGACCAGATGAATGTCCACAGTGTGGTCTGACCAGAGGAATGTCCACAGTGTGGTCTGACCAGATAAATGTCCACAGTGTTGGTCTGACCAGATGAATGTCCACAGTGTTGGTCTGACCACACGACTGCACATCAAACAGCCTCCTAAAGGCTTCAGAGAAGCAGTGTTGAATAAACTCAGATTTAACAGAGCAAGCTAATCTTTCTCATTATTACTAATTTTCTACAGTGTAATGAAATGATTCATATTCTACTGTACAGCATATGCAGGTCTGAGTGAAGCACAGGGATGTTGGGAAATGTCTGGAATATATAAAATATGATCAATCTCACCTACAATATATAAAATATGTTCAACCTCACCTACAAAGCAGGTCAGAGACCTAATTAACCAGATTAGGAAGACCAGCTATATTTTAGACCTTTCCTAACCCTAAACCTAACCCTAATGCTAATCCAATCACCTTTCCTAATCCTAAAACTAACCTAAAACTAACCCAATCACCTTTCCTGATCCTAAACCTAACCTAAAACTAACCCAATCACCTTTCCTGATCCTAAACCTAACCTAAAACTAACCCAATCACCTTCCCTGATTCTAAACCAAACAGAATCACATTTCGTAATCCTAAACCTAACCCAATTACCTTTTATAATCCTAAACCTAACCCTAAACCTAGCCCAATCACCTTTTATCAGGCCCAATCAGACCACACCTCACAACCCAATCAGGCCACACATGCATGCTTCCATGTGGTTACTAAACTTATTAAATGCAAGATGTATTCATGACAAATAAAGAGAATTAATCATCTCCTCAACTTTCTTTAAACAGTTGTGTTTATTACTAATTTCAGTGTTTCCCGTTTATATTTCTGGGTTCGGTACCGCCGGTTACACTCACATAAATAACATTACACAATCTGCACGCGCGTCTGCTAACCTCCCAGTCCACGCTGTACGTCACCAAATACCGGAGGGACATGCAGAGTGTATTTAAATACTAATTTTTAAATCAATTTTTTTATCACTCAGTAACTCTCTGCCGTTTATGACAAAGAGCACCAGGGTGGAGCGTAAATAATCTCACACAAAAGTATCCTTTACTTAGAAGAACCTAGTAGCTGAAGGAAGGCGAAAACACGTACACAAAATAAAATATCACACTATGACGCTGAATTAAATGTTACTTACGATGTAATGAATGCGTCTGTCGAAGTGTTTTGCGTCTCCCATCCCGCAAGCAAAGTCCCAATGACCGCTTTAAGACATTATTTGCATTGGAAAAAATCTAAAAAAAAAAAAAAAATCTAAAAAAAATTCTACGATCGACGAGTCATGCCTTTAACTAACGCTCGAACACCTGAATGAACGTATAATGTGCAGTTTGACATAACATTCCATCTAAATAAACTTACTTGAACAAAGACACTCGGTGCAAAACCTCACCCAGTTTGTACGCAGGACTGGCCAATGGCAAAGATGAGGCAATAGCTTGATTATGCACGTGGGGAGGAAAAAAAGTCTGACAGATTTCAGGAACTGATAAAAGAACTGTAGCAGTGCGCGCGCCACTGATCATTGCACGCGCACTTACAGTCATTACAATATCTGTGAGCAGAAAGGCTGAACGTAAAGAAACTTCGGTAACAGTCTAGAATCATAAATCATATATTCATAATACGGTTAAAGTAATTTTGTAATGAACGCAGGCAGAAACAATCTAATGCGTTGAACACGGTCATGTTTTTCCATGCCAGTTGCCCCAGAAATGTAGCTACCTGTAGAGGTTCAATCCTAACTCAGCTCGAGGGTTGCTTCCCTCTTCTCAGATCGACTTCAGTGCACCTGACTCCCCCGATCTCAACAGGAATGGAGATCTGCTGCAGAGCTTTGATGAACAACTTTGTTTCAGTGATCGTTTTAATTTGAGTGTAACCACTGGACGTGCCTTGGACGGTTTATCTAAAAAGCCATATTGCTTATTTAGAATTCTTTCATCTTACAGCATTAATTATTCAACTGTAAATGTGTAAAATCATCAGAAGATGTAGTATCTGAAAGGCCTTCAGCATCAGAGTGGGTGTTGAACGCACTGAGCCCAAGCCTGTCATGAAGTACAAGAGTAATATGATGTTTGGAAGGGTGTTGGTCACTCACTGAATTATTCCTACAGTGAGGAATTACACCATGTCCTGTCATAGAGACACTGGGAAGCTAAATTCCAATAATAAGACAGTCACCACTAGGTTAGTGCTCTCCAAGAGTATTTAGCTGTCATTTGATATTATATGTTTGGGGGGGAGCATCCTATGCTCACCCTATAGCATCAAGAAGTTCTTATTCATGAGTAACCATGGCTAAATTGGTATTTAAAAACACTTTTAAAGATTTACTAAAGTGATTTGATTTGTAATATAATGAACCCTTTTCTACCATTTCAGTGAATTGTCTCTTGTTTTATATGAATAAAACTAACAGGTCTTCATACACTAAACCATACAGAAAACATATTCACATACTGGTAATCAGATAATGTAAAAACTGACTACCATACATCTGCTTCAGTTTATAAACCCGAATAAACCCTAATATTCATTAATAAACCCTAATAACCCTTCGTATATTGCACTGTCCATGTATGTCCGAGGCGTGTAGCACTGCTCAGACTGGAGCCCAAGGGATCAAAAACTTCAACAATTTGTTGTCCTTGACAGCATGTTTCAAACGAGCCATCAGTTCAGTCCAGGGCTGCAGCAGGTCTGCTCTGTTGCTACTCGTTGCAGGGACTGACTGTGTCGTAAGGAGCAGGAGCCTGTTCTGTCATGCCTTTACCTGTCATGCCATTACCTGTCAATATGCAGCTCACTTTCCCCATACTGATCCAGTCCAAACCCACTTTCCCTATAATGAGCGCTCGTGTTAGGAGATTGCCTTTACTGTGATGCCCTCTAGTGGTGGACAGAATATATGTTGTTCTCTTAAAGGCTCAAATATGTTGTTCTCTTTCAAATTTTAAAAACCGTGACAAAGCATTGAAGGGAATCAAAAGATACTGTAAATGGATTCATTAGAAAAAGAGATTTGATCAGTTCTCATATGGCTGTGGTTCACATACACATATGAACTACCTCAATTACTATCTAGAAAATCATGAAGGTAAACCTGAAACAGCTCAGCACCTGACATAAATACTGATTTAATACTCTAACATAATACTGTAATACTATAATATATACATGAATACTGATTTAATACTCTAATATAATACTGTAACACTATGATATATACACAAACACTGACTGCTGTGAGCAAATTAATACTTTATAATCCTTTAAAACAGGAGTCAGTGAGATATGTGCTGAGATATGACGAGAAGAATAATCCTGAGACGGGTAATGTTGAAGAGATGGGTAACGTTGAAGATAAGGGTAATGTTGAAGAGATGAGTAATGTTGAAGAGAAGGGTAATGTTGAAGAGATGAGTAATGTTGAAGAGAAGGGTAATGTTGAAGAAATGAGTAATGTGGAAGAGAAGGGTAATGTTGAAGAGATGAGAAATGTGGAAGAGATGAGTAATGTTGAAGAGAAGGGTAATGTTGAAGAGAAGGGTAATGTTGAAGAGATGGGTAATGTTGAAGAGAAGGGTAATGTTGAAGAGATGAGAAATGTTGAAGAGAAGGGTAATGTTGAAGAGAAGGGTAATGTTGAAGAGATGGGTAATGTTGAAGATAAGGGTAATGTTGAAGAGATGGGTAATGTTGAAGATAAGGGTAATGTTGAAGAGATGGGTAATGTTGAAGATAAGGGTAATGTTGAAGAGATGAGTAATGTTGAAGAGAAGGGTAATGTTGAAGAGATGAGTAATGTGGAAGAGAAGGGTAATGTTGAAGAGATGAGTAATGTGGAAGAGATGAGTAATGTTGAAGAGATGGGTAATGTTAAACATGGTAATGGTAAACACTGATCAGCTGAACTGGCACAGTATCACAGTATCAAAGTATCACAGTATCACAGCCTGAACCCCTATCACAGTATCAAAGTATCACAGCCTGAACCCCTATCACAGTATCACAGTATCACAGCCTGAACCCCTATCACAGTATCAAAGTATCACCGTATCACAGCCTGAACCCATATCACAGTATCAAAGTATCACTGCATCACAGCCTGAACCCCTATCACAGTATCAAAGTATCACAGTATCACAGCCTGAACCCCTATCACTTTTAGAGCTGCTGCAAGACAGCTGTTGGAAATGCAGGTACATCATTCATGGATATGACAGCCACATATCCAGAACCATGTAGCTTAATGAGAACACAGTGTGAACCCAAACTAAAGGAAGTGTGCCGACCGTGGAATCAGTAGTGGAATCAGTAGTCCCTCTGACAGTGGGGTCAGTAGTCCCTCTGACAGTGGGGTCAGGACTACATGGCTACAACAGTGAAAACTAACATTGTATTTTTTGTCTAAATGTCCTGAAACTGATTTACATATTTAAAATGAGCAAAAGGCTTTTTAGATTTTGGAAGCTGGTGCAAATCTGAACACAGACACGGACTTTCCCACAGTTAAACGGAACATAGCTGCAGAAAGGAAGATGCGTGTTTAACCATCGTTAAAGGATAATAGAGCTGCATGTTAAAACATCGTTAACACCAAGTACCGTAGGTAAATTATACTAAATACGTTGAATCGCTTTGTAGCGATATTGTAATCTGGATTACATCGCAGAATTTAATTACTTGCTCCTATAAACATTGCATGCATTATAGTCTTAAATATTCTTACCTCAGACGCCCAAATACTGTAGTAGAAAGTGTCTGGGTGTGGGGGCTTTTTTTGAAACCGCTTTCGCGGTGAGAAAATAGTGCCCGAGCCACAGGTTGCAGACTGTAATGGACTCCGAAGAATGAAGGGTAAATCCCACGCGCTATTTCTCTTAGTGCTTTTCACGTCGCAGTCCAACTGAATATCAGCGCGTGATAACGCGTCTAAGGAGGTAAACATATTAGGTGAAAGGTTCCCGCTCAGCGTCTCTGCACGCGCATCGAGCCTGGAATCAGCGAAGCACGCGGCAGATGTTCGGAAATACGGAACTCCACCTGTTCGGCTGGAATTCAAACATAAAGACGTTTGCAAAGTGAACTCACCCGTCGCCCCGCGGTATTCCTTCTCGTAATTTTTTATCAATGTGGGATCTAAGCTCCGACTTTTCCTTAATTTCCTTTTGGAAACTGTTTTGGAACCTGTTGACGAGCACGCGAAAACACTGTTTAAAAGTCCTTGAGCAGTCATTTTACTTTAGATACACAATTGCATTCGTGTTATATAGTCAACTATGGTCTTTATTAGTTTGCCCGTTTGAATGTAAGTTGCAGTTTAAGGAAAAACAAAGACGTAAAGAAGTAAAGTCTGTTCCCCATAAAAACGTTACACACTACATTTTCTTTAGTGAACGCGCCTGCCCTTTTCCCTCGCGCAGCCTGTACCGGCCCCAGTGCGTCACAGACCACGCGCCATGTAGGATTGCAAAGCGGCACCGGGATTGTGTGGCGATTCTGAAATACCAAACTGCACTGAACCTTTTATTAATGTATTTGTTTTAGAATTTGTCGAAATCTAACCCTATATGGTACTGGTTTTGATGGTTGAGTTTTTACTCAACAGTACGTTATTTACAACGTGGACCAAACAAGCTAAATTAGTTTTTAGACGTTTAAGAAATCCTGGTGAGTTGTCATGTTATAGTTATGTTCTGTTACTGACATATCCATGTGTGTTATCGCCACTATTGCTTATTCAGGTGAAAAATGTTTTCGTGTTGTAAGATCCCCACAATGCGTTGTTAAAAAAAACAACGTTTTTTTTTGTATGTTGGGCACAGCTGCATCCTCTGGAGACAACAGGAAGAAGAACCAACCCCCCCCCCCCCCTTCTTTCAGACCCCCGCAGTAGATTTTTAGCTTCTCCGTAGAATCAAAATAATCTCAGTTTACAGAACACCCCACTTATCCCTCAGAAGACAATTATGTTTATTCAACACAGGAAAACCACTCTCAGAGGACTTCATCCTTGGTTTATCAATGTAAACATTCCAGGGTGGATCTGAAATGCGTCTCACAATACCCTTTTATCAGTGAAATCGAGTTTTCTTTTAGGCGGCAGCGAGTTAAAGACATTAAGGATGTGTTGACATTTGAAGATAGAAGTCAAAGAGTTTTTGACTGGTTGATGCAAGATTTGCCATTTGATCGCATATTTACTACTAGACTAATCTAAACCATATTTACTACTAGACTAATCTAAACCATATTTACTACTAGACGAATATAAACCATATTTACTACTAGACTAAACCATATTTACTACTAGACTAATATAAACCATATTTACTACTAGACTAATATAAACCATATTTACTAATCTAAATCAAACAGAAATAGGTAAAAAACGATATGATGTTTTTGACTGTTTTCTGATGTTTTCTAAAAAGTCTGATGTTGCTGATGTCTTTCTTTGGAGTAAGTGCAAGGACATTTAGAAACAAATGTACAATACAGTTGTTGTCTGTGTCAAAATAATATGCTTTTAGGGACTTACATGTTTCACATGTTTCTGAAGCCTAAACCTCTACTGTGGACGTAGGAGTGTGAAAAGTGTTACAAGAGAGGAACTGCACATCCACAACAACAATAAACATATAAACACACATATAAACCCTATAAAAATATAAACAACTATAAATATAAACAAATAAACAAAAATATAAACAACAATAAACAAATAAACACACATATAAACCCTATAAACAACTATAAATATAAACATAAAATATAAACAACAATAAACATATAAACACCTATAAACCCTATAAACAACTATAAATATAAACAAATAAACAACAATATAAACAACAATAAACAAATAAACATATATAAACCCTATAAACAACTATAAATATAAACATAAAATATAAACAACAATAAACATATAAACACACATATAAACCCTATAAACATATAAACAACTATAAGCATATAGACAAATATACTATAAACATATAAACCCTATAAACATGTAAACATATAAACAACTATAAATGTACACTCACCGGCCACTTTATTAGGTACACCTGTCCAACTGCTCATTAACGCAAATGTTGAATCAGCCAATCACATGGCAGCAACTC
>JAOYMR010000180.1:0-10177 GCA_025802075.1 Tenebrosternarchus preto
CACTATACAATATACCTCTCCTGCCTCAAGAGCACACTTCAATACACCAACATTGCGCAACAAGATATGGGTTAATGAGCTAGCTATAAAGTTGCTAATGCATGTTTAAAATGCAAATAAGTTGCTAATGCATGTTTAAAAAATAGCTAGCTAGCAAAGCTATTGACAAGCTAGCGTTACTTGTTAGTTCCCTAACTACGAAATCAATCTGGATAACTATGTAATATTAGTCGAACAGACCTAATTTTAAGTGCTAGCTAGCTAAGATTTGTGAAACTACTGTTAACTATGAGGTTAAGTGGCTAAGTGTTAACCTAGTTAGCATTATAAAATTGCACTTCAAGTTGGTTCAAGGTAGCTCATTGAGATAATCCCAGATAAACAATTAAAATGGATAAAAATGAAAAATGCTTACCTTTGCTGAAAATTTACTCCAAATTTCTCAGGCGCATGGTTTGGTCTTTCGTTTTTGGTCTCGTAAGTTTTTTTTTTTATTATTTAAATTAATCTTTTGCTCCCGCCTTTTTCTCCCCCGCCTCCTCTACAATTTGATTGGTTATCTCTCTGAACCAATCATTTTTCGATCTGCCCTCAGAACACTTTTGCGTAAGTAAAACTCCCATCTGCATGATAATGGGCTTAAGCTAGAGGTGTGAGTTGAAGATCTCTTCCCCACACCCCAATGGAAACCAGATCTGCACATCCATCATCCTGAGGTGCCAAGATCCCAGATGAGCTTCAGGCCCTTGGGTAAGAACATGCAGACACAACATGCATGTCCCAAACGAAACAGTTTAATGAAAATATCGACAATGAAACTGAACGTAAATGTGCACAAATTACAACAGAAGCAGCCTGTAACATAATAATGACTGACAATGGTCATGAGACAGAACAAGGCTTATGTACACAAAATGCAAATGTAATTTATTTAACCAGGTCTCACAGATCTCTTTTACATTTATGGCATTTGGCAGATGCTCTTATCCAGAGCGACTTACAAAAGTCCTTAGGGATACTTGGAATATCTAGTGTAGCTCAGATAGACCCGAATTCATGCACTCTAAGCTGGAATACTACCAGAAGACTTATGATACACAAGTCTTTCCTATTTTACAAGGGAGACCAAGAATGGCACCAACACAACAAAAAGTTTAAACAAAAACATGTTAAACAATTACACACAACCCCCCCCCCCCCCCCCAAACATCAAACTTAACAACATTTACACAAAGACTGGACTCGACTTGACCAATGCCTTAAATCTGCTCAACGGTACAAAATTATCTATCTTAAATTCATCATGTATGTTGTTCAAGCCAGAAGGTGATGAGAATCTAAAAACTGTCTTTCCCAATTCAGTCTGAACATTGGGAACAACAACAAACCATAACACACAGAGAACACAGACTGTGAAAAACAAGCCTTGTTTTCTATAGCAAAAACTAATAAGAGCTTCAGTTTCCTTGTTAAATACTGAATATGTAATTTAAAAGTAATTAAAAAGTTTTTCATCTATTAAAAAGCCTAAATAAATTAGGTACCAAATAAATTTTTGACTGTTTTGATTTTGTATTCAATTTATATTCAAGATGAATAATAATGGACCCAGGACTGAGCCTTGTTGTCACGCTGCCGGCTCCTCCTGACTCCTCCATGTTTTGATGTGCTTCCTTGTTTTCGTTCTACATGTGCTTTTGTTTTGATCTGGTTTGCCACGCCCCTCGTTTCGTGACTATTCCCCTGCACCTGACTTGTGTTTCCCTTGTCATTAGTGTTTGTATTTATGTTCCATTTTCATGTCAGCATGTATCAGTCTTTGTTCCTTTGTTGCTACGTTCCTACATTTGTAGTTTGGTTTCACTCTTTGTGTATCATTGCTATGACCCTGGACAGACCCTGGACTATTTTTATTGTGGGTTTGTCCTCGTGATGGGATGATACCTCAAGGAGTGTATTGACACACTACACAAACTGTGTCGACCCTGTATTGACACTATGTTGGTCACTCAGTTGTTATAAAATCATTGCAGGTAAACAAAATGAAAATAATATGGAAAAACATCCTGAAAACACATCAACCTGTGAAATATTTAAGCGCCATTTGTTTACTTAAAATATGATCTCATGATCTCATAATTTGCTCAATTTGTTTACTGAGTTAAGTTGTTCATGAGAAGAGTTTAAAATTTGCTTAAAACCTTGTTTGTCTAAATCCTTAACTAACTCTGCAAAATATAGCAAATTATTCTAATAAAATTCAGGGTTAAAATTTTTAACATATATTGAATGTTGTTAATTTAAGTGTTAAATAATATAAAATGAAAGACTAAAAATGTATTCATTTATGTATTTTTATTGAGGAACAAAAATTTTTGAAGTGTCTTTGCTCCAAGGCAATTTTGTCAACATTTCACCTACAATAAAATAAAAAGTTAATTTATCTGAAAACAATTCACACCTCTTACCAGAAAAGAGTACAAACATATTTAATAATAAAAAAAAACTAACAGTAAACAATGCCCAAAGGAGAAAAAGACCTTATTTGGTGTCAAAAGATCAAAATTATTCCAGACTGTGGAAAACTTCTTGATTCGACTCATGAAGTCAGTGGAACAAGTTGAGGGCAACCATACATCCAAAATGAAACAGCAACAGCAAAACTCCATCCAACAAATCCGCAACATGCCGATACAGTTTGTTTCCTTATAAACACAATTTGGCGCGGCACATCCAAACGACACACTTCCTGCATGGGTCACATGATTTTTTTTAAAGCAATACATGCACCAATATGGGGTTTCACTCTTATGCGCTCGGCACAGTGCTGACGCACCAGTGTTGTTCGTCCCATCACTAGTTTGTCCTCAATAAATCTTGCTCTTTTCAGCGTTTGCGTCCGTCTCTGCATTACACATGTGGGACTACCTGGTAAACCTGTACCACCTCAGAAGCAGCAGCATCTAGTTGCACAACCTGGGTCCTCTTAGAGAAATGGTCAGTGAACCAACCAACTGTCTGATTAGAGAAGCCAGTTGCTGAGAGAATACAAATTAAAATACTAATGGTTGACTGTGTAGAACACCTTGGTGCAATCAATAAACAGTGCAAGACAACACTGCTTATTATAAAGGGCTTCAATTACATCATTTAGACATTTCATGGGAGCAGTAGTTGTACTGTGGCTGTTATGAAATCCTGTCTGAAATATTGACAGTATAGAATAAAAGCTCATTAACCAACTGATTCAAGCACTTTTGCCACAACAGAAAGTTTAGAGATTGGTCTACAATTATTTAAGATGACTGGGTCACCACCCAAGTTGCGGAATAACAAAGGCTTTAGGGATTTTATTTAACAACGCAAGATTAAAAATATGACAGTGGTTCGGCAATAAAATCTGAAGCCATTTTAAGAAACAGGCTCCAAATGATCACGGTTTACTGGTTTTTGAGGTGGTTCTTTTAATGCTTTATTAACATCAGTTATTCCAAAGGCCTTGAATTAAAAAAAATATCAGCATTGCTGTTAACACTACTGATACCTGTAGGCACAGATTTGAACAAAAAAATCCCAGAAGAAATGAAAGGGTTATTAAAATAATCTAGTATTTTAGTTCAAACTGATGCGCCTACTGATAGGTATATGTACATTACCTGAGGAAGGAGTGGACAATGATAAGAACAGTGCTCACACTGGTAGGTGGCCTCTGTGACAAAAATAGAAACATGGACGTTTTTTGATTCTGTCATTAGGAACTTATGTTTCTATTGAATAAATATATTATTACTCAAATTATTAGTGAATAAATTGAGCAAAATGTAGTTTATAGAGGAAAGGTTAATATTTTCAAAATGGCGTGACAGAGTCAAAGTTTCAGAAACTGGCAGGGACATGTTCAGTGTCCCCCACTGATCCCCAACAATACCTCCACCATCTCCACCATTATACACAACAAATGACCTCCACCATCTCCACCACCTCACCATCACCACAGTCATCCACACTACCACCATCAACACCATCCTTCCAAAGACCATGACACACATCATCTAGACCACCAACACCTCCACCCCAATAACACCACCAATCAAATCTCCTCTGCAGTAAATATTTTATAGTCAAAAGAACAAATTTACACAAAATTCCTACATCACTAGCCTATCACATTCTTTCAGCAAATCACTAACCTATCAGATTCTTTCAGCACATCACCAACCTATCAGATTCTTTCAGCACATCACCAACCTATCAGATTCTTTCAGCACATCACTAACCTATCAGATTCTTTTAGCACATCACTAGCCTATCAGATTCTTTTAGCACATCACTAGCCTATCCGATTCCTTTCATCATATTTATCTGGTTCACAAGCACCCAAAGGACTGCAAGGATTTGTTTTTATGCCTAAAACACCATTTGAATTCAAATGTTTGCTGGGTTTTTGGACCCAGTCCAGTGAACAGGGACCCTCAGGCTTGATGAGAAGCCCATAATCACTTACACTTAAGCTTTCCTTTAAACACTGGCTCTAGTCATCATAAAAGCACAGATGATCTCCTGAACTCCTCTGACATCTCCAGATGCTCCTGGGTCCTACATGTTTACAGCTCCAGATGTGGTGTTGCATTGAGAGTTGTGATGCTTTTCAGGATTCTCACATATCTGACTGACTGATATACTTGGGTAATACTTTCGCTTTTCACTGGGATTGGTTCTTCCCAACACTTGAGAGCTACTCTGCTTCATGTACCTGATGAATGGAAGATGTGAGGCATGGCATTACCTGAGTGCATTTCAGACTGTCTCTTCATTTTCAGCAGGATGGAGAGCATCTCCTGAATGCATAATCATGTTTCAAATTAAGATAAAATGGAAGTCCTTTTTAAATAAATCTGCCAGAAGGCTCCACCTTACATCAGGTGTGGTGGAGGGTGTTGATTGTTTGACAACATTAGAACGTGCTCATCAGTAGCAAAGTGAGATGTGATGGCTGTGTTTGGTCACAGTAAATTCAGAATGATTGTTGTAGAATCAATGGTAATTGATAATTAACCCTTAATTAACTAACATAATTAGCTCCACATCCTCGTCCTGCTGAGTTCTTCTCCTATATGAATCAATCCAGATATGTTAACATTTCCTGTATGGACCTAGAAGTTTGACTGAGTTATTTTTGGGTTGTGGACTATTTTTAACACAGCGTGGACACTGTTGAGTGTAAACGTCTAGTAACACTGCTCTGCTTCATACACCAATACCAGAACAACAGCTACTGCCATATCAGGGCCCCTGCTGCTCTGAGATCAGATGATCCACCAACCAGTTAATACCCAGTCAGAAGTGGTCAGAAACTGATCATGATAACAGTTGGTAAGCATGGCAAAATTTGGTTTGTATATTGTACCTTCACATTGCAAATGGCTGCCAGAGAGAACAGGCTCTGAGACAGAGCGACATTATTATAGCCTTGGGTCAAACCTCCCTAACAACAGTAGTGAAGCTCTACTCCTCTGTGTAAAGTATCAGTACCATCAATCACTCAGCTCTTCCTAACAACAGTAGTGAAGCTCTACTCCTCTGTGTAAAGTATCAGTACCATCAATCACTCAGCTCTTCCTTTACTGTGTTATTTATGTTCTTTTTCAAAGTGATGAAATACCTAAAAGTGAACAAGCTGATGCTGGATAAAACACACACTGGGCTTCAAGTATTTTACCATAATAACGTTAGGATAGAACAAAGTATTTTACCATCATAATATTAGGTTAGAACGAAGTATTTTACGATGTGTCATAATAATGTTAGGATAGAATGAAGTCAGCGAATGGATGACCGGATTAAAAATATGTATGAATGACCAGATTAATAGGTGAATGAATGAGTCTCATATGATCTCATTCTGTAACACACACACTCTCAATCCAGAACACATACACATTCTCACTCCAAAACACACCCCAGTTCATCGAGGTGGCGGGATAATCCATATGATAATCCATAGGTCAAAGGTCACCTAACACTGGCATCTCCAAACCAGACACTTGGTTATAAACATTCAGGTCAGGAAAGGTTCTCCACATCAAAATCCATTATACACAGGAAAGGTTCTCCACATCAAAATCCATTATACACAGGCTAAACTGCAGGACCGTCATTTCCCTCACGTGTTTTTATCACAGAGTAAAAGAACCCTAACTGAACAAAGAACCCTAACTGAACAAAAACAGTAGAGCTGTAGTGTGAAAACCAATCACCATTGACCTTTAGCAGAATGTGGTGTGTGTTTGTCTGGATAAGAGCCTGTGCACATTATCTGATGACTCTGTGCACATTATCTGATGACTCTGTGCACATTATCTGATGACTCTGCTTGTGCTGCTTGACTAAAAATGACCCGAGGTGTGGGGGAAAAAAACAACAGGAACTCAGTCATGTGCATCCATCCACTTCCTCATGGCCTACCTCCCCAGAGTCTGAAAGCCTGCAGCAAAATTTAATTTCCACCTCATAAGTCTCTCATAATGTGATGCAGCTTCTGCTAAATTGCTCTGATAACCTCAATCAGTGCAGAGGTTAAAGATGTGAGCTGCCAGAACAGCATGGGCTGAGTAATAGACACCCAGCCACCGTGGCAGGGCTGCTGTCCCGCTCCAGCAGGAATGTTAGCTGGGGAAAGATCCAATCCCCGGATGTCTGCTAGAGGGTTGATGTTGTTTTTGCTTTTTCCTTCATTCATAATCAGAGTCTGCAGAAGTTCTTAGAAATTCTGGTAGACAAGTGCATGAGTTAGGTGAGAGGAGATGGCTGGTGGACAGGACAGTGCAGGGATGAGAGGGGAGAGATTGCTGATGGAATGTCAGTTCGGGGGTGCGTAGAGAGAGATGGTTGATATTCACTATCCGGTTCATTGGACTCCTAGAACAGCGATGGACATCTTCACATCCTGCCTGGATCAGTTAAACTGACCAACACAGGGATTTGCATCACACCACAGTACAACACTAATAATATTCTTAACCTTTCCAAAACTTTCATTCTTACATGAACGCAGCAGGAGCTCCTGAGCTGGGGTCTGATTTTTATTCCCACACCACAAACAGCGGCCTTCGGGGAAACCTGAGGGAACGTCCATGCCTTCAACAGACAACTAAAACTTTTTGCTTATTTGAATTATTTTCATACCCTAGATCCAGTACCATTTACAAGTAATTCTAGATGGACAACTCACAATCAGTATCTATCTTCACCATTTAAAACACTTAAAAAGACACGTAAAGAATTACACAACAGTAAGGTAATTTACACCAGGTACACCTGACACTGACAATCTTACACAACAGCAAAGATTGGCTCTAGATCAGATAAAAAGGAACACAGACATTGTCAAACCCAGATGACAAAGGCTCTACCATTGTCAACCCGGACAAACAACAATATCTATTTGAAGCACATGGACAACTCAATAATCCCAAACATTAAATTACCACACAGTTTACAACCAGCGACACAAACCAACTCATTGGTTTTTCAAAGTTTAACAAGAACAAGGATGAGAAGGATGGAGAGTTAGAAGGTTGGTGTGTCAGACAGAAGTTTGAAAATGTGTGGCATTTTCCTGTCAAATAATTAATAAATAATAACAAAAGCGTTTGACACAAACTAGCCAAAGACAGAACGAGGTAGAGAGAATGTGTTACAGATAGTAACATAGATAGATCATCTAAAATAAAATAATGTCTAAATAATACAGGAAATACAATTGACCACATATGCAGCACATGCTAATGACTCCTGACATGCTAATGACTCGTAAAATGCTAATAACTCCCAACATGCTAATGACTCCTGACATGCTAATGATAACTGCAGACAGAGTGGAAATGTTTGACTCAAATAACTTGAGCACTTTAGATGAATACAATTTATATATCATTATACCCTGGGAATTTGTAGGAAAGATTAAAACAGGATATTTAAGTGGAACTACATTATTGACTTTATATCCATCCATCCACCCACCAGTCACTTAACAAGATAAATATACATGTATTGAGGCCATATTTTGTTTGGATTTGTATGAATACTTAAGAGATATTATTGTTACCAGTGTTTAATAGCTAAAATAATAAGTGTTTGTGTCTGAGTGTAGCAGTCACACAGTGACTCATCACAAAGAAGAGAAATGCTAGTAACTATCTTCTGACCAACATGGGGTGCCTTCACCCTCTTTTGATATTCTTCTACAAGTATTTTATGAATGACAACACAGTGTATGTGTGAGACAGAGCGGAAAAAAGAAAATATCTTCACTGTTTGTTTTCTGTAGAAAGAACTCTTACTGCACTTCAGAAACACTGTACAGTCACAGGCAGTAAGAAGAGTTTGATCAATATCTGATCAGTGAGTGTAGCGCAGAGACAGTGGTGTCTGGGAGATGCAGACAAATGCATCAGTGCTCCCCACTGTTCGTGAGGAGGGAGAGACGGGGGCAGGAGAACGACAGCTAAAGAATTACTCCAGCTTGACTTCCTCCCATCAGCTCGACAGTGTGTCGGTGATTTAGAAATCGAAGCTGAGTTACGCATTCAGGCTCACAGAGTAGAATAAAGACCAGTGTCCTGCCTGGTCCCTACTGCTGTTCCTAACTGAGGAACTGTAGAACCATCCATCTGTCCCAGGTAGATCTCAGAGTACCAGAATTTCTCCTGCTGCTGGTGTGATGCACCACCTTTTTTAATCCCTGCACATTCCTGTAGTTTAATCTGAGAGTGAAACAGGAGCGAAGCTGCAGTACGAAGGAATTACACACAATGAGCAGCCATCTTGGAGGGAAGGTAACACTGAAACAGTTGCCTCTGTCTCCCTGAAGTGGGGGTTCAGGGATCAGACATCAGATAAGGTTAGCGTTAAGGGTCAGGGTTAGGGTGACTGTCCTCCACAAGTCCTGACTCCTACAGCAGGGTGGATAATGAAGGCCCTTCTACTGCTTCATTCTGCACTTCAATGAATCTCTGCTCCACTTCTCCCTGCATGGAGCATTTACTTTACACTTTGGTAGATTCATTTCTGGGTTTTGAATGGAGTGATGAGATTAAACAGAACACCTCTACCGCTCAACTGGCTCAGTGCACCTGCATTACAGTGCTGCGAAGAAATCGCCCCACTGTTTCTGGAGAAATAGGGTTAGGGTTAGATTAGGGTGGTTAGGATTAGGTTAGGGTTAGGGTTAGATTAGGGTGGTTAGGATTAGGTTAGGGTTAGGGTTAGAGTGGTTTATTGGTTGGTGGCTGAACACATTTATTTCAGTGTAATGACTGTGGCAATACAATAGATGTTTCCACCCCAACAAATCAGCATTAAATAAATCTTAAATAGAAATAAAGCAATAGTGACAAATTCCAAAAGTGTATTAGCAGAAAACATTATTCATTTTTAATGATTTTAACTGACTATGCGCACACACACACACACACACACACCTTCAAAGCTGTTAAACTGTTGAATAACTGACTGATTCTAATTTTTTTTAGCATTCTCAAGGAGAGCGTTTACACTGTAGCATGTAAACTGGAATAAATCAGTTTATTCAACCAGATAATACACTGGCCAGACTTCCAGACTCATGCACTTAAAGTCCTGGTTCATTCATGCACACAAATAACTCACTCCTGCTGCAGGCTGATAAAGTGGGGACAGAAGTGGAGGTCTGTTTTTAAGGAGTAGCTGAATTGATGAAGTGGGGACAGAGGTGGAGGTCTGTTTTTAAGGAGTAGCTGAACTGATGAAGTGGGGACAGAGGTGGAGGTCTGTTTTTAAGGAGTAGCTGAACTGATGAAGTGGGGACAGAGGTGGAGGTCTGTTTTTAAGGAGTAGCTGACCTGATGAAGTGGGGACAGAGGTGGAGGTCTTTTTAAGGAGTAGCTGACCTGATGAAGTGGGGACAGAGGTGGAGGTCTGTTTTTAAGGAGTAGCTGAACTGATGAAGTGGGGACAGAGATGGAGGTCTGTTTTTAAGGATTAGCTGAACTGATGAAGTGGGGACAGAAGTGGAGGTCTGTTTTTAAGGAGTAGCTGACCTGATGAAGCGGGGACAGAGATGGAGGTCTGTTTTTAAGGAGTAGCTGACCTGATGAAGCGGGGACAGAGATGGAGGTCTGTTTTTAAGGAGTAGCTG
>JAOYMR010000181.1:0-13923 GCA_025802075.1 Tenebrosternarchus preto
CCCCCCCCCCCCCCCCCCCCCCCCCCCCCCCCCCCCCCCCCCCCCCCCCCCCCCCCCCCCCCCCCCCCCCCGCAGCCCCGCCCACGGCCAGACGCGGGCCTATATATTAGTTCAAACCCTTTGAACCTGAAAAGTAACATAAAAGCCAAAGTAATCATTCAACACCTGCTCTCACAGCTCGTTTAATTAATTAGGTGCTGCAGTTAGAGACCAAGTGCTCGCCCCTCCCTGCAGGGTGTAGCCTGCTGCTACGCCACTTTACCTTTGGTGCACTGCAGGCCGTAGCAAGGCACGCTTAGCTTGGCGGAGAGGGTGCGGAAGGCAGTGATGGAGCCCTCTATGGGGTGGATGAGGAACAGCGGCCTCTCCGCACTCTGCACCTCGTTCAGCCGCATCATGGTGGGGTCGTCTGGGTTCACCAGCACCAGACTGAGGTCCGGCTCGAGGATCGCCGGGGTGCCGGGCTGCCTGGTCAGGCCAAGCCTGGATTCTGGGATGGGAACAAAGGGAAAGGTGACGTTTCTGATATAGAGACGTTTCTCCATGTGTTCAGGAGGCATGCACACACGCACGCACACACGCACCCTCAGATCCTCCTGACTTGCAGGACAGCTCTCGCAGCTTGTTGATGGTGAGCTGCCGAATGTCTCTCATTGCCATGACGATGTCGTAGTCCCTCTCCAGCGTCTGCTTCACCTCCACGCCCATGAGCGAGTCCAGGCCCAGGTCGGCCAACGAGGAGTCGGAGTTCAAACCACTTACGTCGCGCACACCTGAGCAAAGGACGCTTTGAATGTAGAGGGCTATGACTGACGTACGGAGGAACAGATCAACGCGGAGCAAGAGCACCAATCTACCCAAACCACAACCTCACATAAAACAAGAAAAACGGCATTAAAAGCACCAGTCATGGAAGATCAGCTTAGTCCTGACCGGCACCTCTTACCCAGGATGTGCGCCACAGCTTCCACCAGGTCCCTCTGCCCACTGCCATCTCCCTTCGCCACCTGTACCCTCTCTGCCAGCACGAAGCTGGACACCACCGCCCGACGCTGACACAGGAACCGATCCAGTACTTCCAGGCAAGAGCCCATGCGCTGGGGCAGTGTGCCACCAATCACCGCGTCGTTCCCGCCCATGGTTTCCAAGACCACGCCCACGTCGCCGATGGCGCCCCACTGGATGGCCAGGCCGGGCAGGCCGTCGTGTTGTCGCTGTTCGCATATGCGCTCCATGGTCGAGTTGGCGAAGCCGTAGTTGCTTTGTCCAGCGTTGCCACGGCCGCAACTGACGGAGGAGAAGACGACAAAGTGCTGCAGCTCAGGACACCTCCGTCTCGTCACGCTGCGGAGGGGGAAATCGAGACATCAGCAACTGAACAGAACGGCGTCGAGCTCATTGCGCTGGCGGTTAGAAACCATTTAGTAACGTGTAATATGAAAGAAATCGCGTTCACCTGTCCAAGTGCAGGGTTCCGTCATATTTAGGCTTATTGACTTCAATAAACTGTTCTGGAGTCAGATTCTCAAGCATGCCATCTTTCAAAACCTACAGAAGCACGGTGAACACAGTAATTTAATCATCGCGCTCACATCAGTGAAATTCTTCTGTCCAACAAAACAGGAACATGGATGGGGGGGGGGCGTTACCATTGCAAGGTGGTAGATGCCACCCACAGGACCCAATCGGCAAGCTTCAGTGATGAGGCGCTCTGCCCCTTCTTGGGTGCTGACGTCACTCGTGGACACTAGGACCTGGATGCCCATCGCCTGCCAATCTCGTACGCGCTTAGCTTGATAACCTATTTCAAGCACATGAATTTTACAACCCGTTGCTCATAAAAGACAAGGCAAGCCAAGAGGGGAGATTTTCTACAATACGACGCTAACGATCGCATAACAAAACGGCAGCAAAACTTGATTGGCCTTGGCTGGCGCGGGACGGATGATCGCGGGCCCTTACCGGTGCGGATGCCCGAGCGCGAGGTGAGCACCAGCTTGCGGACGCCCCTCTCCGTCAGCCAGTGGGCCAGCTCCAGGCCGAAGCCCCCCAGACCCCCCGTGATGATGTAGGAGTGCGAGGCAGGACACGATGTCCTGCAGATGGCAGGCAGGGCGAGGGTAGCGGCCGCAGACCTGCCGCCGGCCTCTTCCTCCGAGCGCACCTGAGGAAGAGAAGCAAGTGAAGGAGAAAGCAAAACTTAAAAAAAAAAAAAAAAAAAAAAACAAAACCCACCCAGGTGTAGAAGCAGAATTCTAACACGGGCATCTTCGTGTTTAAGGTGGCAGCGGGACGTTCAACAGCTCTTACCTGCAGCAACACCTTGCCGATGTGCTTGCCCTGCGCCATGTAGCGGAAGGCATCCTCCACCTGGTCCCTCTCGAACACGGTGGTGCGGAGTGGCTGGACTACTCCATCAGCTATGCCCTTCTTCAGGAGCTCAGACACCTCCTCCCACTCGCGGTTCCCCTCCTCAAACAGGGCATCCAGGAGAATACCATGGAAGGCCACATTCTTCAGGAACAGAGCCATGCCTGACACAGAGCCACAGAGGGTTGGCCAACCGCACCGTTCCATGGAAAACATGACTCAGATTTTTCCGTTAGACAAACTCCGGCCGCAGACGTGGTGTTCTCATTTGAAATGGTCCGAGTGAGATTTGGAACGGGGCCCCATCGGTGGTGCAGACCGGCCCGTCCCCTCAGCTCAACACGCCCTTTTACTGACGTCTGGACGGACTCACCTAGAGGGGTGTTGTTCGACAGGTCGTATTTGCCGATCTCCAGGAAGCGTCCGTGCCTGGCCAAGCAGCGCAAGCTGGCCTGCAGCTTCTCCTCGGCCAGGGAGTTCAGAACGACATCGACGCCTGAGCCCGGTCCGAAACAGCACAGGTTAACTCAACTACACGAAACCTGAACGATTCAATCCGCACGACCAATCGTTTTTAAATCAGCAGGCCTTACCTCTGCCGTGCGTGTGCGCCAGCACGTGCTGTTCGAAGGACGCGTCTCTTGAGTTTGCGAAGGACTCGGAGGTGAGCTGTGGGAACCGCTCTTGCAGGTAGGCCCTCTTCTCTTTGGAACCTGTGGAACCCCAAAAGACCTCAGACCAGCACTTTACTAATAGCCACTCGCTTATTGCTAAAGAACCGGTGCAGGTGGGTGTGTCTGCGTGCGGCCACGCCCCTCACCCACGGTGGTGAACACCCTGCAGCGCATGCTCAGGGCGATGCCAATGGCAGCCTGGCCCACTCCTCCAGAACCAGAGTGGACGAGCACGCTCTCGCCAGGCCGCAGACAGCCACGCACCACCAGGGAGTAATATGCTGTAGCGTAGACCACAGGCACGGAGGCGGCCTGCTCCAGACTCCTACACACACGCGCACACACACACACACACACACACACACACACACACACACACACACACACACACACACACGGTTAGAACTGTACCGAGCTTCGGCAAAAATTACATGTTTGTTTCTCGGCTATGCAATCTCCCTCTGATCACATGGGCGTCTCCCCTAGTAACGGCCTCTTGCCTTACCAGCTGGACGGGACGTCCCAGAGGAAGCGACTGTCCGCATCCACGACGGTTGCCAGTCCTTTAGCCGGGAGCAGACCCATCACACGGCGACCGCTGGGATCCCGGCCAGAGAACTCCATTCCCAGCATGCACTGCTGCAGCGCTATGTCTCCTGCACACAGACATCAACAAAGGATTTTGGGCTCAACACTGTCATTTAGCCATGTTGAAGCGGGGCAGGAATAAAAGCCCTTTATCTGAGAGCATTAGGCAGAAATGCATGCAAAGCCCAAAACCTAGACAATGCACACATTCTGTTTGGAGGGTAATTCTGTTCAGATACATCAGCACTGGTTCCTAGGAGAACGATGAAGGTGGGTTTAGCTACCAGGAATGGCGTCTGGCGGCAGTTTTCCTGTGGCCAGCATGATGTCCCTGAAGTTGAGGGAGGCGTAGTAGACACGGCACAGCTGCACGCTGGGGCTGGAGGCTACGAAGTGGCGCAGAGGAGAGGCGATCCAGCGCAGCGATGCCAGATCACCGCGGGTCAGCACGTTCACGTAGGCCAGCTCCGTCGGCTCCTCGCGCAGGTCTAGAGGAGGGTCAAGGGGAGCCACGCCGAGGTCAAAGATCGGCAGGCGCGAGGCCGCATCGCAGGGATCTAAAGCTGTCTCCCTGGTAACAAAGGGACGATACGTACCGTGTGCGAGCAGCTGGTGCCTGAACGCTCCCCACTGGCCGTCCCGGTAAACGTTCATAGAGAGGTCTTTCTGCAGGACCTCCTGCATGTCCTTGTGGGTTAGCTGGAGGGAAGGAGCTGCCAAGGATTTCTTAAGATTCGACACAAAAGCACACCTGGAGAAAAGAGAGGACACCACTGACGTACGCAGGGACAGCCAACAGACCAGTCACCCTCATAAGTTTCCTTCAACTGGCTCGGTAACCTCCCACAGCTCCCGCGCAGCGAGGACTAACAGGACTAACCGAATGCGACTGCCGCCGGGTTCCTGTCTGAGGCAGTTGACCATTCCCACCACACCGTTATGGCCCTGGGTGGCAGTAAGCCATACTGGTTTGTCCGATTCCACAGCCAGCGTGCTCTGATGGAAGCAGGAGTGAGAGCAAAACAATACATATAAAACCCCCAGGATCAGGTGATCATGTTGTTTTGGAGTTAGAAACTGGGCCACTGGCTGCTGAAGATGCATTGCACCAGATTTTACTACATGTTTAACTAATTTATGAGAGCAGAACACACCTTCAGCGACTCCACCCATGTGTAATCAGTGGAGTCTACAGACACAGTGAGAGGGGTTTGCTTCTCAGAGGTCCGTCTGCGCCCGAGGAAGAGGATGGAACCGTAGAAGGATTTCTTCATCATGACCAGGTTAAGAGAGGCCTGCTCAAACAGCTTCTGCCATTCTGCCTGCACACAATCAGAGCACCAAAGAACAAAAGGTGAACACCAAAATGAGCACAAACAAACCAAACAGGAAAACAGAAAAGATCATTTTACATTGTTTTTCCATACATTTCACTTTGTTTCCCATGTTAACACAGCACATATAAAAATCTTCAGCAGGCTGATTCTCTGACCACCGAAATGTCATTAAAGCTTCACCTGGGCAAAGAGTCTCTTCCACACACACACAAACCTGTGTGAGCAGGCCGCTCTGGCTGTCCGGAGAGGTGAGGAAGGACATCATCTCCCCCAGCGTGTGTCCCTTCAGCAGGGTGTGGAGCAGCACGAAGCCCCCCTCCCTGGCAGCGGAGGCCAGATTGTCCAGCAGGGTGCGTGGGTTCTCCACAGGCCCTGCCGCCGTACAGCTGCACACCACCAGGTCGGCGCCGACCAGGCTGCCTGCCGCCGGCCCCCGCTGGGGGTCCCACTGAGCGCCGGAGACGCCCTGCTCCTCCAGGGAGCTCTGCAGCGGGGCCAGCAGGTCCGAGGTGACGTCGGAGGCCGTGTAGTCCAGGCGCAGCATGGGCTGGATGTTGAGGAGGCCGACGGCGCGGGAGAAGACGCGGCCGACGCTGGAGAGGGCCTGGCGGGACGGGGAGAAAGGTCAGACCCAGCTCAGCACAGCAAAAGGCCCTAACGACACACTGCAGAATGTTCGGTGTACTTCAAGGTTTCTGGGTGTTTAAAGGCGACCAGAAGTCAAATGTACTGCCTAATGAAAATAATTTCAAGTCACTTAAAATCGTACTTTGTAAGCAGATACTTTTGCACCATTTTAACATTCTTTTGAACAATCCTATAATAACTTTAGGGTGTAACAGAAGGAGAGGCATTGCCTCCACACTCAAGCAGTTTTTGTGCGTTTATCTCTGAGCGGTGCGGTTCACTGCACCTCCAGGACTTTGAGTCGGGCCGGGGCGGCGTTCTCCAGGGCAGTGTCGAGGCAGTGGCGCAGGGCGTGCGAGTCCAGCAGGCCGTTGAGGAGCAGGTCCTGCAGCAGGCAGCCTCGCTCCTTCTGCACCGTCTCCTCCAGCTCAGAGCGCAAGTTGCCGTTCAGCTCCAGACTGCACAGCTCATTAAGCAGGTGGAGGAGGCCGCCCTCCGCCCCCGCGCCGATGTGCTCGGTCTCCGACACCCCCTCCAGCCCTGGGATGGAGATCTTCACACCCTGGCTGGCCAGTTTCTTCTGGAGAAGGTTAATCAGATCTGTTGGAGACAACACAAGGTTTTTTTTTGTTTATGGCATCTGAGCCATCAAAATATGCCAAGTATATAAACTCTTTAGAAATGTAGTACAACTTGTAACAAAATGGTGGTGTGGAATGTTTGAGAAGAAACTTGCTTTTGCAGGATCTCAGCTGTTCTTGCAGTTTCACATCAGTTCGCAGACACTCAGACTCCACATAGGGCACAAAGACAAACTCCTCCAGCGTGGGCGGGCTCTGTTGCTGTTGGCGACGGGGTGCAACGGTGGCATGGAGGCCACAGATCTGAACTCCACCGGCCGTAATGTGGTCCAGGCAGCGGTCGATGTGGACATCGACAGCTAAAGAGAAGACGTGAGGGAGTCGAGCGTTACTCAATTACGTACCTTATTATCTATTAAAATGTTCGTAAAGCAACAGAAAAACGAGTCCGTAGTAACGTGTAGTAACAAGGCTGTGACCGGCGCACCTTTCCGTTCCCCTGGGTAGTCCTGAACCTTCTGCTCGTGCATCCTGGGGTCCACGCACACCGAGCGGATCCGGGTTGGCAGGCGCAGGCTCCGGCCAGACATGCCAACCACAAGCATCTGAAGCATGGTGTCCAGAAACGTCACCCAGTTCCTCGTCCACTGCAGCTTTCCATGATCCCCTGAGAAAGGTCCGAGCTCTTAGCTTCCAAGAAGGAATGAATTCAGAAGCACGTGCCATGGCTCTTGCATGAGAACCGGGGAGAAGGTGCTCACCAGCACTGTTGGACTCCAGAATGCCCTGGAAGGTTTTGCCGTAGTCGTAGCCGCGCAGACGTAGCTCTTTGTAGATATCTCCAGCTTTGAGCAGCAGTTCGGCTTCCTCCACCTCCACGTTCACTGGCTCGGCCATCCGAGAGAGGAAGGAGTCAAGCGGCCCCTCCTCCAACACACTCACCTTACCTGGGATGGTCAGGATCAGAACGAACACACACACACACACACACACACACACACACACACACACACACACACACGTTTGACTAGGACTAATGTGCTGGGCCGTACTAGAGATTTGGCAGAGTGGGTTATAACTTACCACTGACTGTCAGGTTGCCATTCTCAGACACCTCAAAGCGGTTAGTAGCAGGCATGAGCCGAACCTCCAACTGCACAGACCCTGTTGTGAAACGTAGCAAAGTGGTCAGCTGCAATCAAATATGCCTGACTGTTTTCAGTTTTATATAAAATAAAAGACCCAGATCAATTACTAAGCCTGGATCAATTACTGACAGTGAGAGATACACATGAATGTACGTGTCCAGAAAACTGGCCAGTGGCAGAGGAAGGCTCACCAGTCCTGGGTAGAATGGTGGCTCTGTGGATAGTGACATCCTCAAACGTAACTGGGGTGTGTTCCATAACTGCACCCAGGCTCCTCATCAGAGTCCGCCATGCCAGCACCAGATATCCAGTGGCTGGGTACAGGACCCGCCCGTCAATACAGTGGCCAATCATGTAGTAGTCTGGGGATTCGGGATTTGTGTCTGCACAGAGGAGTTGGGTGGGAAGACAGACGAGTTAAGCAAAGGCCTGGGGTTCAGTCACTGGCAAGACAATGTCTGTAACCTTCTAAGCACTGGACTTCAGTGCAAAATATTTGACAACAAAGAATTTGTTTTATCCTATCAATCGGTGACAGTGTAATATAGAGTTAGTGTTTTCAACATTGAACTAAAAGGATTTCCCTCACCAATGTTGTATACAGTGGCTGAGGTGGAGCCCCCAGAGCCTGCTGGGAAGTCCTCCACCTTGGGCACATCCCAGGTTTGGGAGTGGTCCCACTGGATAAGAGGAGAGATGAGTGGTGTACCCACTGGTACAGGGTACTCCACAGCTGGGTAAAGCTGGTTAATGTCCACGTTAATCCTGCAACAAAACCAAATGACTCATCAAATGGCGAAGAAGAGGTTTAGAACATTGTACATACAAGATACATGCTCACTAAAGCCAGCACTGACCCATTCATGTAGATCTTGCCTATGTGAGAAAGGAAGAACTCTAGGTTGTTGGCATGTCCTCTCTTCATTAAGGGCAGAATGGAACAAGTAGGCTTGAGGCTGCGCTTCAGAATGGCCTGTAGGGGGAGCCAGAGTGCATTTAGTTAATATGCAACAATTCTCTTGCTGCAGTTGAAGCAGGTCTGTCTGCATCTCGAGCTGACCTGCAGCAGGGCGTGCGGCGCTATCTCCACCACCACAGCGTTGTCAGGCACGTGCCTCAGGCCTTCCTGGAAGAGCACAGGGCTCACCAGGTTGTTGACGTGGTACTCGGCAGAGGAGTAGAGAGCCAGAGAGCTCTCCCACTCCGTCTGGGGGATGGACGTGCTGATCCAGCGCGCAGAGCGAGGCCGCGGGCTTTTTATCACCTGACACGCACACAACAACCAACCAACCGTGAGCAAGAAGAAACATGAGAACACAACCGTGCACTTCCCCTCCACCGCTATTATTAAAGGAGGAAAGAGAAGACCTTGACAATACAAATCAATCAGTTATCTATTGTGTGGAGATATTTTGGGCCTTTGTGGGTCTGTTCTGGGGTAGGGTGGAGGAGAGGGGAGGTACCAGACGACACAGTGGAGCTGCAAGCTCACCTTCTGCAGTGCTGCCAACAACGTAGGCGCGATGGAGGCCATGTAATAGGAGTGGAAGGCAACACCAGCACTGCGCACCTCTTTGGCAAACGTGCCACTCTCCTTCAGCTGAGCCACGAATTTGCTGACGGTCTCCTGCACCCATTAGACACGCACACGGCAAAAATCTCCTCATCAATGATTCATTGTGTTGTTGCCGGAAACGGCTCGGCCCTGAATAAAAAAAAAAAAAAAAAAAAAAAAAAGCGTGAGGTTCATAAGAGAGGCGAACTCTACCTGCGGCCCAGAAACCGTGACCGTGTCCTCCGAGTTGTGACAGGCTGGGACCACTCCCTGAGGACACTGGGCCTTGCACTCCTCCCAGGTGAGACCTGGGTGGGGAGGACAAAGAGGAGGAGAAGAGGTTCAACCTCAGTACTAAAAGCGCAACAGCCAACCAGAGGTGGGGGGGGTGGCGGGCTTACCCACTGCTGCCATGGCTCCAGGGGGCAGCTTGGCCTCTTTGATACACCTCCCTCTCCAGTACGCAGCCAAGATGACCTCGCTCTGGCTGAGAGAGCCATCGGCGTAGCCACACGCCAGCTCGCCCACCGAGTGGCCCACGATGCCTTGCGGCTGCAGGCCAAGCTTCTGCAGCATGTCAATCTGCGCAATCTGGAGGATCACATGCAAACATCCGTTTAGAAAGTAAGTGCCTGATAGGTTTAAGCCATGCCAGGCAGGCATGTTAAACATCTGCATAAACATGTAGACACTGCTGTGCCAACAGGATTGTGAGTCGTGAAATAGTAGATCCAGCATCATCTAGAGCAGAGGTTTCCAAACACCATGTGGTAATGGTAGTGCTGTGGTTTAGTAATGATTCAGTGTGTGCACACGTTTGACCAACCTGAACAGCTGCGAGACCCACAAAGGCGTGAACCGTGTCCTCGAAGGTGTTCTCGTCAGCCTCCATGAGCAAGCGCGACAAACACAGCCCCGTGTCCCGCAGAGCCACGTCCGAGCGCAGGACGGACTCGCGGAAGTCCTGCAGCTGCATCAGGCAGCGGCCCATGCCGGCCCACTGCGTGCCCATACCTGACGGAGTCACACACACACACCCGGACGGACTAAAACACCCACCACTACCACCTAAATATTCATAAACCATTACACTTGGTCTTTAATACTGCATCCTGTATTTCTATTATAGAGGGTTGTTCACTCACCAGAGCAGATGTACCAGAGGGGCCTGGGCGTGGCCTGGGCCTGCTGGACCTCGCTCACCTCCCCCTGGGCCCCCGGCAGCGTGTATCCCCTGTAAGGCATGCTGGCGGTCGGGGCCCCAGATACGTCATTGAGCAGGGCCAGGAAGGCCGTGTCCTGGCTGTGCACACGGGCCTCCTGCAGGAGAGAGGCAGTGGCCTCCTCGGTGCGCCCGCATGCCTGTACCAGTCTGAGCAGGGAGGGGGGAGAGGCTGGCGCAGGGGGCTTGGGCCCTCCTGGCGGGCGTAGGATCACGTGCACGTTTGAGCCCCCGAAGCCGAAGGAGTTGACACCCACGATGCCGCCCCGTACAGGGACGGGCTCCACTACCACCTTGACGCGCCCGTCTTTCAGTGCCGGGATGTCGGGGTTGGGGTCATGAAAGTGAATGTTGGGCGCCCAGACGCCGTGCTCCAGGGACAGGACCACCTGAACAAGAAGAGGAAGGGGTCAGGGGCGAAGACGCCCGCTCATGGGCACCGAGCACACAAAGGCGGGCAGGCTCACCTTGGCGAGGGCGGCCAGGCCGGAGGCCGGCTCGGGGTGGCCCATGTTGGATTTGGTGGAGCCGATGAGCAGGGGCTCTCGCTGAGACTGGCAGAACACGCTGACGATACCGTTCACTTCCTGTGGGTCTCCCACCTAAGAGAACAACAGAATGCGTTTTGCATGGGTGGGTGAGTGGGCGGACATGTGTGCGTGTGTGTGTGTGTGTGTGTGTGTATACACACGTACACACTCACCTTGGTACCGGTGCCATGAGCCTCCACATACTCCACCTGCTCAGGTGAGATGTTGGCCTCTAGGTAGAGTGAGCGGACCAAGCGCTGCTGCATGTCTCCAGAGGGAAACGTCACCCCTGGACACAAGGACACAACACACACCATCAAATACCTCTTACACACACACACGCAGTCTGTAGTCATGTAGTCTGGAGGAGTGACCTCACGCCCTGCCCTGCCCTGCCCTTCCTCGCATTTCAGCAAGAGATTTAGAAACACTGGCTGGGAGCAGAATGTTCTACTGGGCACTGGGGGAAAGGGGACAGCCCCAAATACCCAGGAGAACCAGGCCGCCACCACCACCTCCCCATTACAGTAATCCGCCGTTAAAGAACCGCTACCGGGAGCAAGGCAGTGGAACACTCCCCCTGAAAGGGGGATTTTGCATAAACCTGGCACAGAGGGAGCAGATTTAAGAAATGAGAAGGCAGCTGAACTGGGCTCAACACCTTGTTCTTTGTAGCCATCCGTGTTGTTGCCAGCGTTGACCACAGTGGCGTAGATTCTCTTAGCCATAGACTTCTTAGTCAGCAGTACAGCAACAGCTGCTTCCGAGCGACAGTAACCGTTTCCTGAAACACAAACGGAATAAAAGTTTAAACCCAATTTTACAGCTTCCATTTTTGCCCCCACATAATTCTATATGCATTCAAAGTTTATAAACAGAATTTCATTATAGAAGAATTACTGCAGTAGCCAACAGGACAATTACTGTGGTTCAGTTTCAGAAGAATGAAAGTGGGGCAAATATTTCTCATAGTGTAATATAACATGAATAATAATAGCGCAAAA
Source organism: Tenebrosternarchus preto (assembly GCA_025802075.1). Classification (NCBI taxonomy): domain Eukaryota; kingdom Metazoa; phylum Chordata; class Actinopteri; order Gymnotiformes; family Apteronotidae; genus Tenebrosternarchus; species Tenebrosternarchus preto. The sequence continues at coordinate 11,637 of JAOYMR010000181.1, forward strand.
AAAAGAAAATCACCAGACGAGTCGAAAGACTTGCAGGTTCCGTCTGGACTGAGCATGCCCAGTTTCATGAACTGCACGGAAGTGTTGGGCTTGAGCAGCAAGTTGACTCCACCCACAAGCGCCGCATCACACTGCCCATGACGAATAGCATTAAAGGCATTCTCCAGAGCCAGAAGACTGGAGGAGCATGCTGTGTCAATGGCTGTGCTGGGGCCTTTATAAAAATAAATAAATAACCACCACACAACATACAAGCACACCATCAAAATTACACAATAAGGTCACACTATGCAAGAAATGACTCAGAGCTATGCTGACTAAGTAAAAATGAGGTGAGACATTTTTTTTTAAAACCAAACTATGCAGGCATACTGAATAAGAAAAAAGACAGACAACATTAGCTTTGCTTTTAGAGATGCTAGATTTTCTTTATCATGCAAAGACGAGTTCATTTGTACAGCACTCCATCGTGCACCATGGCAATTCAAAGTGCTTTTCACATGGAACAATTAACAATTACTCCGAGATTCATCACTTCAGCAACCCGAAAGATAGTTACAGAAATTTTAAGTTTTGAGTTACAGAAGGTCGGCATACCATTGAAATCAAAGAAGTAAGACAGGCGGTTAGCGAACATGGCACGCTGGCAGCCAGTCATACTGTAGCCCAGTAGCTCCTCGGGGTCTTTACTGAAGGCCTCTCCCGCCTCGGAACCACTCACGCCAATGTACACGCCCGTCTTAGTGCCACGCATGGCCACCGGGTTTATGCCTGCAAAGACAGAGCAGAGCGTGAACACACCACCATATACGCCATTTCTGATGTTTCAAACTTCGTTTCGGAGCCGTTGATCTACTGGATTATACTTTCCAGTCACCACATTGTTCTAAAATAATTAAACTACGCGTTTAAAAAAAATATATTAAACGGTGTAGTTCTCCGGGCCCTAACCTCCGTCAACGATGGCCTCGTACGAGATCTCTAACATAAGCCGCAGCTGTGGGTCCATGGTGTGGGCCTGTTTGGGGTGGACGCCAAAGAAGGCTGCATCAAATCGGGCTATTTCTTTTAGTTTTCCATTTCTGCAGGGAAGCCCATACAGACCTGGTGGGGGTTGGGGGGGAGATATGCATGATGGTTACTGATGAAAATCAAGGAGGAAAAAAACACAAGATTTCATTTTTATCAAAAGGTCTGAGTCAGTACTCTGTACCCTGAGTCAGTACTCTGTACCCTGAGTCAGCTGGCACTTTTAGCGCATGAATGTGAACATTAGCGGGTTGCCAAGGAGAAAGGGGAGTGAGGGGAGAAGACGGAGACGAGCAAAAGAGAGTGTGAGAGAGAAAGAGAGTGTGAGAGAGAAAGAGAGTGTGAGAGAGCTATTCAGAAGAGGCCAGGCCAGCCAAGGCCACCACAGAGCAGCAGCCAGGTAGGCAAGGAGACCAGCAGAGCAAAGAAACCAGAGACCACAGAGGGCAGCCAAGATGGAACATCTATGCTTCTACTGAAACCAAGTAAGTCACTCAAAATCCAAATCACGCCACGTTTCAACCGAAAGCACAGTTTCTGTACAATTCATCCATTTCAATTGGCAAGAGAAATGTGCGTAAGGGTCTGTGCTGGATACCTGGCTTCCATCTTCTGTCGTCCTCTGTGACCATGTCAACGCCATTAAAAAGGTTCTGCCAAAATTCTTCCAAATTGTCAGACTCGGGCAGCCGGCCCGAGATTCCAGCTATGACGATCTCCTCCATGACGAGAGCGCGAGAGTGTCTGTAGATCCAGACGGAGAGTAACGAGAGATAGAGGAGAAAAAACAAAGCAGTCAGAGAGCAGACACGACATCAACAATGAGCATCAGGTGGAGGCGAGGGATGTACTGCAGGTGGAGCCTGGAGGGCCGCCATCTGTGCTCACTGCTTCCGGGAGCAGCACATTCACATGAAATCCACCCCTACAGCAGCAATCTGCAAAGCAGGAGCAGGGAGGGAATTCCTGCCTACCAAGAGGTGCAGTCAAGCAACACACTGGGCACAAAGCAGCCCTCTGTTCCACTCCCCTCCGAGACACAGCCAGTTCCCAAGGGAGGCAGGATCTGAATCCAGAGCCAATGTGCTTTATATCAAGGTATCCAAAAGGACCCTTTTCCAGTGCTGATCCTTTGAGTGACCAAACCCTACACATTTTAGAGTTCTCCCAGATTCCATTTCCGTACACACACACACACACACACACACACACACACACACACACACACACACACACACACACACACACACACACACAC
>JAOYMR010000182.1:0-13916 GCA_025802075.1 Tenebrosternarchus preto
CTGAAGCTGTTCTAGCTGCAAAGGGTGGACCAACGTCATATTGAACCCTATGGATTAGGAATGGGATGTTACTTAAGCTCATATGTGATTCATGGAAGGTGAGCGAATACTTTTGTGTATATATTCTCTCTTTCAGGAAGAAGCCAGTGTTCCTGCTTCTTCTTCTCTTATCAGGAACTAATTCCCTGTTCAAGCAGCTGCAGGTGCTAAAATGTTTGCAGTCAATAAAAAAGCAACAAGCAATGTGTGAGTGAGTGAGTGAGTGAGTGAGTGTGTGAGTGAGTGTGTGTGTGTGAGTGAGTGTGCAAAGTCATTCTTATTGTGTCTGTATGTAAGTGTCAGAATGTGTGTGGTAAAGACAACTTTTGCTACCAGCTGCTGCTCATAGACGTGTCGACAGATGTGTTATGGCTCTCTCAGTGTGTTTGTTTGTGTGTGTGTGTGTGTGTGTGTGTGTGTGCATGTGTCTGGCAGTAGAGGCTATTTTCAGAGTGCCACACTCAGCAGGAGGTGTGTGTCTGTGCGAGTGCCAGTGTGTGAGGGAGAGACACATATGGACAGAGGCCCAGAGTGCTTTATCATTATATATCTGAAACGCAAAGGGGTAATACCTATATCATATACATCTGTCCCAGTGCAACAGATGGACATTAATAAAATATATGATGGACTGCGTTTCCCACAATGCCAACTAAAAAAAGGACATTGGCATTGCACAGATATCAGCCTCTGAACCAATAAGACAACACAAATACTAGAGATACTGCTACACAGTGATGAAATGTGGATCACTATATACATAATGATGCAGATTCCAGTTAATTTGTTATTGACTTAACGCTTATTATTAATTAAGAACATCTGCCACTATATACATGCACACACACGCATGCACACACACACACACACACACACACACACACACACGTGCTGCTTGCCCTCTTCTACTCTCTGAGTGTTTGTATAGATCCTGGTTGGCCAAGTAACAGTGTTAGTAAGTTTGTCTTTGGGTGAAGTCAGTCTAGTCTAGCTAGGGCAGAATGCACTCCCATAACTGCCCCAAGAGCAGACAAGGTTTGTCTGGCTGCGAAGGCAGCAGGGGTGTGGGGTACAGTTGCAATGCCAAGTCCTGATTTCACAGCAAGGAGATGTATTAGAGCTGCTGTTTATAATGGACAAATTACCCAGTGCTGCAGCTTTAAACAGGGCTTTTAAAAACGGCTCCTCCTGGGGAATGTACAGTCCTGCTCCCACCCACACACACACACACACACACACACACACACACTCACAAAGAGAGGAGAGGAGAAGCAACGCGTAACATACAGCCACACTGTCTGTGAGAGACTAAAGTGGAAATGTACTGCTCAAGCCAAGGAAGCATCAAATCAAATAAAAAATTAGGAGACAAAAATCATTATAGTTAGAGTTTTGTGTGCATGAATGTGTGTGTGTGTGTGTAAGAGAGAGAGAGTGTGTGTGTAAAGCTGATGGGCTGTGCATTTACACTGTAATTTCCTCCTCCCAGTGTAATCACTTCCATGTGGGACCAGCCCAGAGGGAGGCCCCCAAAATGGAGGTGAGCATTTTACACACACACACACACGCTCTCTCTCTCTCTCTCTCTCTCTCTCTCTCTCTCTCTCTCTAACTCTCTCTCTATCTCTCTCTCTCTCTCTCTCTCTCTCTCTCTCTATCTATCTATCTATCTATCTATCTATCTATCTATCTTTCTTTCTTTCTTTCTTTCTCAGCTGTGGCATATAGTCTCACTGCCAAACATTTTACAAAACATTTTTCTAGCTGAGAAAACAGAAGAGCACTACAAATAAAATGGCTATTAACTGTTAACAGCATTGATGCTAGAGATGTTGCCAGTAAAAACGTGAAAGGGGGTGTGTGACAGGGGGCACAAAAGAAACATAGTAAGTCTCGGCGATTGGACATGAAAAAAACATCTAAAATTACCTTGTTTTTCCTCTATGGCAGTGTCTGTTTGCAGGGGTTCCGCGGTTTTCCGCACAACACACTGAACTTGTAGAACACTGCCTCCTGCTGGACGTCTGTGCATTTGGCCACTGATTGATCAAGGTGAGCGCAAGGTGGGATCCAAGCTTGTTTCGGTGAGGAAAATGCTCTATCGTGTATTAGGGTTTCTGTTCTGCAACAGAAAGCATAGACTAAGTTTATATTATTCAAAAAAAAATTTTATGGAGCTCACTATAAAATGTTCTGTTAAAATTGAGGGGTTTTTTTTCTCGGAATCACAAGAAAATGACCAAGGAGGGAACATGTGCCCAGAACCAAATGCTGTGTGTGTGCGCGCGTGCGTGTGTCTTCGATTAAGGAGCGTGTTTTGACCGGAGTATTTATGCGCATTAATTTAAATAATTTAAACTACGTTTGATTATGCAGCATAATTGGGTTTGTGATCACAACATTACGCAACATCGAACTTGTGGATGTCACCACCAGCACCTTCATTATCGTCGGAACGGTTTTATGGTTTTTAATAGCCTGTTATGGTTTAATGGCCTTTCTTGAAGGTTATTAATTTTGCTTTCATAAAGTGAAGAGCTGGTGTTTAAGGTCCCTGGCTAGCAACTGGCCGTTGCCGTGAGCTGTGAGACTCCGGCCTCATTTCCTGCCGTTCAGGTGAAAAACCGGTTAGCTAAGGATCAAAGAAAGTTTAATTATTCTATGTAATAAATACACTTAGTCGTCTGACGACCAAATCATTAATATTGCAACTCTAGCTATAAATGAATTGGATTACTTATTTAAAAAAAAACATTATGTAATCCTAAATTAATTTCTGTACGCATTAAATACACGTCGGCTTGGTGGGTAGTTTATCTCTTAGTGCTGGGTCTGGGGTCCCCATGTGAGTGGAGTTTCTATGTTTCTAGGGTCCCTGTGTCTGCGTGGGTTTCCTCTGGGTTCTCTGGTTTTCCCCCACTGTCTAAAAACATGGAGGTTAGGTGAATTGGTTACTCTAAATTGTGTGTTCCCTGTGATGTATTGGTGGTACCCTGTCCTGCTAATTTGTCTGTCCCAGGATGTTCAGGAAATGACTTCATGGCTCCTGGCTTGATTAACTGAGACTCACAGTGGGACCTCCATTGTTACTGAGACTGAACAACATAAAAACATGATGCATCTAATGGGTCCCAGTTTTGGCCAAGGCAGCCCAGGGAGCAGGGAGGACTCCCATCCTGACCGCCCTGCAGCACCTCTGCAGACCTCCACACGTGCTCCTTCTGAGTCTGAGCACAGAGGAAAACACAAGCCCAGGGAGGGCAAATCAACCCTGAAAATTCCCACTCATACAGACCAGTCAGTTGTGAAGGTCAACCTTAAGGACACGGAGAAAGGCTATGCCACAGTCAGACTGAGTGAAAACGAAGTCCTTGTTCCATGGAGGAGTGAGTCTCATACAACCTCTAATGAGGAGTACCAGAAACTGGACCAGCACATGCCCATCAACAGTGAGGACCTGCAGGAGTTCCTTCACTCTCTGTGAGTGTTCTTCTGGACCAGCAGCAGCTGTCCTGACTAGAAAGAAGCTAACAAAAAATGCTAACAATTAAGCTAAAAATAAGTTTGAAAAACCCAAAGAAGCAGAAGTTTTATTACTTGTTCATGTAATCTGAATCATTGCTTGGTGCTTTCTTAACCTAAACAAATATCGAATAAGAGAATTTGGCAGATGTTTGAAGATTCTAGTTCTTTGTCTTTTACCAGTTCACTTACCTGTCCTTCTTACAGGGGGATTCACCATGTGCAAGATCTTGCCTCTATGGTACATGATGAACCTCTCACCGAGGCTCAGACTGGCGGTGAGTGGGTAATGTAGCAGAACTGGAAACCGGCTCTTTTTCAGTGAATGTTTTACAGATACAGTATTAAAAGTGAACTTCACTTTTTGTTTTTTGTTTGAGGTCTTGGAAGAAACTTGAGATCTCTGATCTTAAGAAAATGTCTCTGTCTCTTTTTCTTCTTAACTCTCTTTTCTTTCTCTCTGTGTTTTAGCATTTAGAACTGTGTTTGAGCGCTTTCCTAAGAACAGCAAGGGATGTATCGATGCAGATGCTCTCAGCTCTACTCTGGAGTCAGTGGGAATACCCTTGAGCGCTCAGGAAGTGAACACTGCTCTGGAGAGGGCCGACTATGATAGTACGGTGCACACACACGTTGATTCAGAGCATGAATTTAACTCATAGCAAGGAAAAGTTGGTTTTACTGACTTGTCCAATCACAGAGGACGGCATGGTGGGATTTCATGATTTCCTGTCCATGATGACAGACAACCAGAGATTCTCCAAGTGTGTGAAAGGTGAGCACGGGTTATTCATCTTCTCATTTACTTTACAAGAAGATGAGGTTGAAAAGATCTCACTTGCCTACTCTGCCATCGTGGGTAGACGAGCCTGCATTTTTGAGCAGATTCTTTTTATGTCTTTTCTTCTCTATTCCGGTTGGTGCCCAGCTGAGGTTTCAGACCCGGTGGATGTGTCAGAGAAAGTGTTTTATAATACGCTGACCAAGATGCTGAATGCCGAGGCTTTTCCCAGCAGCGTCACAGGAGAGATCATACAGTAAGAGCCAGCCACGCTTCATGGAACCACTTTTACACCATCAGCCATTGGTCCATGCTTCTGTGGTTAAATGACTGTGCATCATAAAGAAATAGCGTTTTTTTTAAAAATATATATTTTCCTTACATCGGGTCCTTCTGCATGCTTGGTTGGTACAAGAATCAGAACGCAATATTAGCCATGAAAGTGTGTGCTTGTTGCATCCGTGTTTGGAAACCCTGTGATCTGCAGGTACTACCACAAGAAGACCCTGCTTCTGATTCGCCAGGCAGTGCATGCGGACGAAGATGGCGGCCATGTTCTTACATACTACTCGAAAGGGGCGCACCTTCTTGGACTCAACTGCAAACAGTTGATGAAGTACATGACGCCTCTGGGTATAACTGTCTGTCACCACACCCACAATGCACTGCAGATCCAGAAGCAGGAAAAGGCACTGCGATTCCTGCAAGTGCCTAGACGTGACTAATACATCGTTTTGGACTTGGACTTTTTTTTAGAAGCGGAGAAGAGGTGTCAGAAGGAGAGTCCCTATCTGAAGCGTCCCTGTCTGAGAATGGATCGCAGCCACGTGTGTGGGGCACCCAACCACACTCCACTGCACGGAGGCCGGATGAAATCTGCCAAGACCTGGAGGACCGTCGAGATCGAGGACAGAATCCGAGAGGTAGAAGTGCAGCACTTCCGTCTGTCGCCTGCTGCACCTTTGGGTGTCGGCTCACGCTGTTCTGGCACCACATGACCAGCTGGGTTGTCCTGGCCTGGATGAATAGGGTGTACTGGGTGTTTTTGTTCCAGTTGTCAATCAAGCACCCTGGGATGGAAACCAAGGAGATGATCACACCGGTGCAGATCAAGGTGGACTTCACGATGAAAGAGAGGGACGGACTCACCTTTGATCAGATTGAGCAGATCGTTTTCAAGGTAAGGCACAGTGCAGCACAGGACGCTGGCTACCAAGCATGCAAAACACGTAACAAAGCCCGAAACACATAACAAAACATGTAACAAAGCCCAAAACACGTAACAAAGCCCAAGCTCTCGTCAGAACCATGTTTGGCCCTGCAGACTCTGAATTTCTTTTAGCACCTACTGATAGGCACTTGATCAACGCTGCTCTTGTGATGTCGCTGTAGACTTTGGACTGTATCTTTATACCGTGCGGCCAGACTTCAGTGGTATGGTCTGATTTATAGTACACCCACAAGGTCCTACAGGGATGTGATCTATAAGGTGTCCAGACTTCAGGCTGCTGTGTGTCCCTCCTTCTCCCTGCTCCCCTGTGTGCAGTCTCGGGCTGGATTGAGGCGTTACCTCAGGACTCTGGCTCAGTACAAGCGGCGGGACTCGTGGAGTTCCTGGGGCTCCCTTCAGAGATACTGCCAGCTGCACCTGTGTCGCCATTTCCCGCAGATCTTCAGCACGTACTCCTGGTCATGGAGCGCCTGCCAGAACACCATACATGCTGCTGAGCTGCTGCAGGGCACGGGGTCTCCCACCCGGGTTTCAAAGGGCCGGGCCCTACTCCTGCCAGAGCTTTCCACTAAGAGAGAGATGAATACATGGAGAGAAGGAACGCAAGACCGTGAGCCACAGTGGAAGAAACACAGTACCTTCAGAAGGAATGAACGGCTCATGGGTTCCTCGCAGAAAACGAACAACTCTTAAAGGCTTAGCATGTACACACACACACACATGGACACACACACACACGCTTGTAGCCTCTACAGGCTAAAAATACCTGAACAAATGGTTACTGAAATAAAAACGAACCAGCGCTAGATGTAAGCTTTGCTGTCTCATGCTTCTTTTCATCAAAGTCAACTTGATTGCTTTGCAGATGTATTCTATGGTCTTCTGCTTACATCCTGCCTCTTTTTGCTCACTCTCATGCCACGTCACAATGTGAAGACAATGTTTACATCCATTAAAGTACAGACCTAACGGAGGCCAATACTGACCTTCCATAGAATTGAAATATTATATTTATTTGACAAGTGACATATCAAAATGTAAACTCTCCACACAACATCAATAATGCATTCATAATGCATAACAAGCAGATAATGTAAACATTGTTGACCATAAAAACAACTTTCTTGAGTTTTAACATTCAACACATCACATATTTTTCATGTCTTCTACGTGAAATTATTACTCTCTGTTTTCAACAATGTACACTTGTGTTTAATATGTGAAAAATTCATTTTTAGATTCGTTTTCCTTTGGTTATGTGGGTGCTTGTTAAGCACAACATAAAACAGTTTAAAAATGACATTTGCTGTAAATGAAGTATCATGGCAGTAATGATATGGAATTCTTTGAATGACATATTTTGTCGATGACATCAGTGGGAAAAAAAGACCATTATAATACACCAAAATAGAGAAAAGTTATACCAAATCATAAAGATGTCTATGAGTTGTTCACAAGAGAATCAAATTTAACAACATCAAACTAAAACAGCATTAAAATATCCAGCCATAGCCATAAAAGATGGCTTTCTGCAAAACACACTTTATGCAAAACACAGTTGCTTTCAAACATGAAACCAAACATGTAAAATATTAAAGAGGTACATGTGAAAAAGGGAGAGAGATGAGATGTGGAGAGTCTCTTGAGGTGGTGAAACAAGGCAAAGAAGATCACATAATGGCATCAGATCATCCCTGGTTGGCCTAGAGAAGCAGCGGTGGGCCGTATTGCACAGTCTTCTACGTCCACATTACAACAAACCAATGCCCTTTGAGTTTGTCTGTGATGTCGATGACCAGAGAAGAAGTGGTGCTGGGTGCCTGGTGCATGCACACCGACTGTGGACGACCACACTTCAAGTGGAGCTCAACACAAGTTGTTCAGCACTCGCCTGCTGATGTTCCCTGTAGTGCTGGTGAAGATCTGCTTTGGCAGCGAAAGGCTGCATTATCTCCATAATTTCAACAGCATATAACTACATATATATACCCTTTGTGGTTCCATGGTCATAGCTGTTAGAGAATTAAGCCATCTTCTGTGACACAGAAGTGTTTTACCGCAGTTTGATCACTGGATAACATTTTAAAATGGACACGTGCATTTGGGGAGATCCATTTCTTGTGGATTCCAGTGCGGCATCAGCTGTTCTTTTAACAGCTGCTCCTCCCCTGTCTGCATTACCCTGTCTGCAGTACCCTTGTTGTGTCTAGGAAACTCCAAGTCAGTCTTTGGAATCCAAACTCAAATGGTGCTGTTGAGATCACATAGAAATGCTTCACTGATCTACTTTATGGGGCCTTCACAAAATGATCTGGAGTGTGGTTGCTGATGGAACTTCAGGTCAGACAATACAGATGACAGATGTACCCAGATGCCTCACTGAGGAAGAGACTGAACAAAGGGACAACACACCTAGTTGTGTAGGCAGATCCTGTGTGTAGAGAAATTGGTTTGGGTGACTCACCAAAATAAACAGCTTGTATTTCAACAATATGTTACTCTCAAAAAAATCCTTACAGATTTTCTCCATACTGTCTGGTTTGTCTAAAAATACAACAGACAAAAACTCATGTCCCTGTTTATTAAGTGATAGTTCTTTCACCTGCTCAAAAAATGCCAAAAACAGTTTATAGTCTAAGAAGACTATAATACACACCTGGTTTAACCCAAACACATGACTTTCACAACTGTGGTTACTATTCTAGCATGAGCCTGTGTCCTTTGAACAGACTACAGACTACAACGACAAATAAAGCCAAAAACCAGCCACAGTTTAAGCATGGGATGTAATTAAAGCAGCTCTTAAAGATTTAGTTCTAGTCCATTAGATCAGTTGCCATGAAGCTCACCCTGTACTTATCTCCCTTGCCTGTGGGACAGCGATTGGTTGTGTTTGTACTGAATGTATTGTTCATACGTACTGAACCAATCCGTATTTATCCACATGAATCCGGAGAGTATGTTTGTATACTTGCTAAAACATTATCACAAAAAAAAAAAAATCCTTACAGTAATTTTGATGTTGTGATTTTGATGGTAATGGAAATGTTAATATGTGGTACAAAAATATATTCAGTTACATATGAATCCAAAAATACATTTTAGGTCTAAAGCATAACCTGGGGGACAGTTCCCTTAACTGAAGAATGACCCTAATATGAAAGATGTGTTGTTACAAAACTGAAGAGCTAACTCACATTTTGGTCACCACCAGGGGGAGCAGGCGTTCCACATACTTTACTTTAGGTAGCACTGAATGGTCCACGATTTAACTGAAAGTGTCCAAATTTGAATTGCATGTGTTCAAGGTGTGATGTAGATAAATTAATAATTGAATCATTATTAAAATGTGTTACCCCTTATTCCATACTTTGTAATCTCACACCTTATTCTAAGGAAGAATTGCCCAACAGGTTTGTTACCGAAACACGAGTACCTTCTGACCTGATGCCAAAGGCAAGATGAATTTATGTAGTTAAATCATCTGGTGAAATTACAACTGCTGCGTTCCGAGTTCTGTGGCTCGAGGTGTGATGCTGCAAACTGGTTGGATGAGACAGCCATTTCTGCTCTTACACAACTGGAGCACAAGGAAGACAGGAAGAAAAAGGACAACAAAAGTTTATGTGGACGGTGGTCTTCAGCCCGGATGAACAGACATATAAGCAGGCATACCCTGGCTTCCCATGAGGGTGATACAGAATGACGAACAGACATACAAGCAGGCATACCCTGGCTTCCCATGAGGGTGATACAGAATGACGAACAGACATACAAAGCAGGCATACCCTGGCTTCCCATTAGGGTGATACAGAATGACAAACAGACATACAAGCAGGCATACCCTGGCTTCCCATTAGGGTGATACAGAATGACGAACAGACATATAAAGCAGGCATACCCTGGCTTCCCATTAGGGTGATACAGAATGACAAACAGACATACAAAGCAGGCATACCCTGGCTTCCCATTAGGGTGATACAGAATGACAAGCTGTTAATGCAGGGATGGACAGGTTGCGCTGGCCGATACTGTGTCATCGCTGTTTATCAGGAGATAAAGCTGTGTCCCAAGGCCACAGTGATTGTGAAATAGTGTTGTGAAGCAGAGGATTGTGGGTAACCCACACAGATATTCAAGTCTACTTACATTCCTGGATACAAAGAAATGACTCTCATCACACTTTTTGAATCGGGCTGCAGTCATTAACTCTGTCTCAGCTAAGCTCCTACAGGAGACTGAACCAGCAGTGAATTCATATCTTGAGTCCTGATTGGCTGAGCTTCTGTTCTGAAGCATTTTGCAGGTGATGGGCAGTCAGGGAGGGGATAATACACATACTGTAGCTCTGTATTTGCAATCAGCATGGTTGAAAATATAGCAGGAATATTTAAGAAAGATCTTTAAGATAAAACATTGCATTATGACTCTTTCTGGCAAATGAAAACAATATTAACACTCACTTTTGGAACAAAGTATTTTTACATGGTTGATTGTCTGTTTGGCAACATGTCTAATCTTGCAACACTTACTTGTTTTGAAGTACCAGAAACATGTTACACTGTTGTGGTTTTCATGAGCTTTTTTTTATCAGCTCAGTAAGACTAGATATACCAGTAGTTCTCTTAAATGAGGGCTAAACTCTATGAGCCTTATGTTCTCATCAGTGTACTGCTTACTGAATGAAATGTAAAACAAGATAATTCAGGAGCATCAGCAGGTTGGAAATCTGCACGCTCATTGTAGCAGGAGTAGAGCCAACCCTGTGAGCACTATGGCCTCATACCTCCTGGAGGGGAAGGGTTTCCCTTCTTTTTCTTAAAGGATAGATGATTTAAGTGCATACTCAGTTCTATCTTATGCACTATTTAACCACACAGTGTGTGTGTGTGTGTGTGTGTGTGTGTGTGTGTGTGTGTGTGTGTGTGTGTGTGTATTTTGGGGGTTGGGGGGGCTGTACTAGTTAAGTGATACTGCTAGAGCAAAACCCTATTATGTGATTATAAGGTATGTGATGTCAGATACGGGAATGAATACAGGAGCAGGACATGACTGAACATGAGCTGAGGCCGCATTCCTGATGTCCTTCGCCACCTTTACTGTCATTCCAACACAGGGATGGTTCTGAGGATTTACCACAGTGCTTTAGTGTCATTCCGACACAGGGATGGTTCCAAAGAATTACTACAGAGCTTTAACGTCATTCCAACACAGATCGATCCGAGGCAGTGTGCGAGGCCTGACAGAAGAGCGGAAGCTGAACTTTGTGGCCATGCGCGAGTCTGCTCAGCCTGTCAGCCTGTCACAGTTGAGACCGTCTGCTCAGCCTGCCAGCCTGTCACAGTTGAGACCGTCTGCTCAGCCTGTCAGCCTGTCAGCCTGTTACAGTTGAGTTTTGTTGAGTTATTCAGAGTCAGACTTGCCTCAAGCCTTTGAGTTTCTGCTTGGATTAATTCAGAAAGAACAATACTTGAAAGCTATAATTAATATAGAGAAACAATCATTGTTTCTGTGTGTCTTTATGTGTACATGTGTGTGCTCATGGGTGAATGTAAGCATACATTTTTTTCCACTGGCACCTTATTGTTGATTATGTTGCTATGCATCCATCCACACATGTTGTTATATTTCTTAAATCTCTCAGAGCTAGCAGGTCTTTCAATTAGCTCTTTGTGGCCCATCATGGCCAGAGTTAACAGATCTACTTACACTTCACTGCACAAACACAGTCAGCTTGAGCAGGGCTCTTTGCAACTGCATGGGTTTCCACACATCAAACGGCCTTATCAGAAACCTGGCCTGCTGTCATCTGCCACCTTGTTTTTATATGGATGTTTATATAGTGACAAGACAAAAACTGATCTCAGAGCAACGTTGTTACTCTGAGACAGTAAATATGACTATTGCTTGGCTTGTCTCTGTATAGTGTTTGGTTCAGATATGTGTATACTAATTCAGATTCAATCTGAAAGCTTATTGGTGCTTTAAGGAGACAAATTTGCTCTTCACACTGATGTCAAAACAAGTTTTTGTCTCAGCGATTAATTATAGACTAAGCACATTGCCGTATCCTTGGACGCTACTGCGACAACAAACATCCAAAGTTCAACCAGATAACCTCCCGGTTACCTGGAAGAGGAATGAGGAAAAAATACACAAGATCTAAATGGTAAAGTCCCATGAATGGTAGAGACCCTGAGGCAAAATCAACAGTGTGTATACAGAGAGAGAGAGAGAGAGAGAGAGAGAGAGAGAGAGAGAGAGAGAGAGAGAGAGAGAGAGAGAGAGAGAAAGTAAGAGTAAGAGTGAAATTGTGAGATTGTGAGATTGGCAAATTGAAAGATAGATTAATCCAGAGGGAGGCAACATTTTGCAGAACTTCTACTGGGGGCAGAGGGACAGTCTGAGAAGAAGAGGCGGGTTCAGGATAAAGTCATTGACAGAGGGGACGAAAGAGAGAGAGAGAGAGAGAGAGAGAGAGAGAGAGAAAGGAGAGAGAAAGAGAGAGAGAAAGAGAGAGAGAGAGGGAAGCATTCAGTCAGAGAGCATTTGAGCAGTGTGTGTGCACGAGGAGATTGTGAGAGACAGAAAGAAAGACAGAGACTGTGAGAGAGAGGGAGCAAAAGAAAGTAGGGAAGTTCGATAAGGGTCCGGGGGGAAATGCGCCAGCCGTGCGTTAAGATTCGGTGAGAGCCTGTACATCCGCTGAGGAAGGCTATGAGCATGTCTGGAGCCCAGAGACGCTATGTGTCCACCCTCAGGATACAGCTATCAGCACCAGCTTCTGGAGGAAGCAGGAGGCAGCCAACCAGACCCTTGCACACCATCACTGTACCAAAGAGGAACGGACAGGAGACAACAGGCTCAGGTAGGTGGGTGTGAGGGGGGGTGTGGGGAGAGGTGAGGGTGGTTTGGTGCAGGTGGGCAGGGAGGGCAGGGCACTTCTCTTTCATTTCCACGGCCATGTGCTTCTGCTTCAGCAGGAACTGCATCTCTCACCCTGCTTTGGACTGCAAGGATGTTATTCATATTTTACATCCTGCATGTTGTGATTACAAACGATATTGTATTTATAGAAAACCATAGTACCTCAGTCTGCACACACGTCTTTTGGTGGAAAATAACCTCCTCATGAAGCGTTTGGTCCATCTCTGCACCTCCATAGTCCACGGGGAAGAACACAGAACATAACCATGTCTTATCTGTAGCATAGCACAGCAGACAAGAAGATACCACAGATCTTCCAGAATAGGATAAGATGCCTGTTGTTTTGTTTGGGTTTAATTCTAAAACTGGACATAGTGCAGTTTGCACAACAATGGGCAAAACATCTACAGATGCCTGTAGGCATGTGTTGTAACAACAATTATTTGGCACTTACATAATAAAATGACTTGAACTGCTGAAACATTTATCTGACTCAGTGGATTCTTATTGAACAAAATGTAGTGTAACAGAATCAAACAAAACAATGCATACAAAAGTTATAATGAGAACTTATCTAACCCTAAGGAAAGATTTTAGACAGGAGAGAATTTCAGGCATGTGGAGTCTGGTCTGTTGTTGAATGCTTTGTTAATTCCTCCTTGCTGTGTGCAACCCGGTAACCATAAAAGCGAAGTAGCGTCTTCAGCAGGAAGCAGTTTGGAAAAACAACAGTCATTGTTCTCATATGGGAAAAGTGCGTATGTTTACTAAATACCAGCATCCTATAAAAAAGAAAGGTATTTAGAGAGATTAAAACATTCCATGGCTGCTATATAGAAGTACCAGATTTGTTTTTGCTACATTTAGAAAATTGGGAATATGTCAATAAATAAATACCGCACACTGTATGTGATTATGCTGTAATAGTCAATATTTGTTTACCTTTGATTCTTTGAAGAAGCCACTCTTTACTTTAATTACAGCTTTACGCTCTCTTGGTGTTCTCCTAACCAGCTTCATGAGCCACCGCATATAACGCTTTTCCACCAGTCTTGGAGAAATTCTCTCATGCGCCGATTGCTTGTAAAGTGAGGGATTAAGATTCAGAAAGAATTATTTGCAAAATTAATTTTGGGTATGTGTGGGCATTTTGGAAAACACCTTCCCAATTTATAATTGTCTTATAAACAAATGTATGCATAATGCATTAGATTAAAATGTCTTTGTTACTATTAAAACATACATTCAGTCAGGTATGTCTAAACTTTTTACTGGTAATAAAATAAAATTTATATATAAATAAAATTTTCAACAGGGGGTGAACATGAGGGATAGGGATTTTGTGTGTTTGTGTGTGTGTGTGTGTGTGTGTGTGTGTGTGTGTGTGTGTGTGTGTGTGTGTGTGTGTGTGTGTGT
>JAOYMR010000184.1:0-10616 GCA_025802075.1 Tenebrosternarchus preto
CTCTCTCTCTCTCCCTCTCTCTCTCTCCCCACCCCCTCTCTCTCTCTCCCTGTCTCTCTCTCCCTCACTCTCCCTCCCGCTCTCTCACAAGCTTTCACCCTATTTCTCTCTGTGTAATTGTCTTTACACTGAGTGAGTGCCCACACAGTTCCCCGGGCCTGGGGGATCGTTCTTCTGTGCTGTTGGGGATGAGAGTTGTTTGCGTGATCCTAGATCATATGCAGAGCGACACACTTCCTTTACGCTCGTCTTGCTGCGTTTCTCAAGTGCTCATCTCTGAAGGATTCATTCAATTCAACTCAATCAAATTTTTCTATTCATGAGATCAAGATGCATTTTCGGGTGTTACATGGAAATATACTTTGGAAATTCACCTTTTAATCAGGATGTCGGCGCTGTAGGTGAATGTCTCGATCCATTTCTGTAAAGGTGTGAAAAACACTCCGATTAGAAGTGTTGAAAATCTGCTCAGTCACATTTTGATTGAGCTGTAATGGCCAAGTAGTACAAAGAACCACATTCCACCACTCAACCCTCACACACACTCAACCCTCACACACTCCACTCCACCACTCAACCCTCACACACACTCAACCCTCACACACTCTACTCCACCACTCAACCCTCACACACACTCAACCCTCACACACTCCACTCTACCACTCAACCCTCACACACTCCACTCCACCACACAACCCTCACACACTCCACTCCACCACTCAACCCTCACACACACACACACAACCCTCACACACACTCAACCCTCACACACTCCAGTCCACCATACAACCTTCACACACTCAACCCTCACACTCTCCACTTATGGTTTTCAAACTCATTCTAGAGTGTAACTGCTGGTTAAGATGAAAGCTGCTCTGATGATGTATCTCACATTTTGTCTGATTCTGACCTCTGATCAGTGGTGTATATGAACTTGTCCAAGCCTGTAATGTTACTGAAAAGTTTTAGCTTTAGAAGATTTAACTTTAAAACTTTGAAGGCTACAGACTCTTTACCTCCTGCCTGTAAAAACAGAAGCAAGTGTATCCAGACTGTGCTGAGGTTTGTAACAGTTATAGTGTCTGTTACGTTGGCGTGTTTGTGATGTTTTGGTGTGTTACAATGATAGTGTTACTATTCAGTAAGACCTTCATTTTTAAAAGTTTTTAAATGCTTTGAATGTTGCACTTTCTATCAGAGGCTTTGTTTCATAAAAAGGGGAATTGTATTCATTGTTGGTGACACATGAAGTCCACCAGTGTGTGTGTGTGTGTGTGTGTGTGTGTGTGTGTGTGTGTGTATATGTGTTTAGTTGTGTGTGTGTGTGTGTGTGTGTGTGTGTGTGTGTGTGTGTAGTTGTTTATCTCACTATGAAAGGACTCCAGGTTTGTTGTTTTGGTTTGTTTTAATCGTTTCTTGTCTCTAAAACAGGTTCCTGGCTGAGGAGACGTATATCTTGTCAGTAATGGTACATCTCCACTCAGCTTCTGAGTCACAGCATAACAGAAAGTAGTAGTAATTTAGAGCTTTAGCTTTAGCTTGTAGTTAAATGTGTTAAATCAAGGTAGGATCTGGTGACATGGTGAGAACTAGACAGGTGTTTGTGTGTGTGTGTGTGTGTGTGTGGCCGTCTGTGCTCATGTTTGTCTGTGTGTGTGCGCATATATGTGTGCGTGTGTCTGTGCGTGCGTGTGTGCGCATGCGTGTGTGTGCGCGTGTGCGTGCGTGTGTGTGTGTGTGTCTTGGAGGAATTCGTTCCAGAATGCCAGATGGGGCTGTTCTTGGATTAGAGAGGAACATATTAAAATCTATGTATTTCTTGGCAAAGTGTTCTGGTGGGTTTTCATGCGTCCTGCTCAAGCATTTGAAATGTAAAGCTTATGAGATTTTTTCAATCACTATAATTGGTTTAATATGGAAACAATTATTCATATCTGTGTGTATGTGTGTAAATGTAGGGTGTACCGTGTATCTAGAAATAAATATGTGCATGTCAGATTAAGGTGTACTAGGTTAAGGTGTACTAAATAAAGGTGTACTAGGTTAGGGTGTACTAAATAAAGGTGTACTAGGTTAAGGTGTACTAAATAAAGGTGTACTAGATTGTAATTTATCTATAAGCAGAATAGTATGGATGGAGTTGTACATGCACTTCACAGTGCATAGAGAATTTATTTGTTGTTGTTGTTGTTGTTTTGTTGTCAAGCCAGGCTTTACTTCCCTGTGTCTTTGGGCTGTCATTGTGGTCACTGCAGTGGGTTCAGATTCACTGATGCTCTATGGTCACTGCAGTGGGTTCAGATTCACTGATGCTCTATGGTCACTGCAGTGGGTTTAGACTGATTTAATGAGTTTATATGCTGAACAGTTGAAGACTCTGGACAAATGTTGTCTGGTGTGTAAAGGTGTGGGTAGTGGGTTCCTGGTGGTGTAACGGTGTGGGCAGTGGGTTCCTGGTGGTGTAACGGTGTCGGCAGTGGGATCCTGGTGGTGTAACGGTGTGGACAGTGGGTTCCTGGTGGTGTAACGGTGTTGACAGTGGGTTCCTGGTGGTGTAACGGTGTGGACAGTGGGATCCTGGTGGTGTAACGGTGTGGACAGTGGGTTCCTGGTGGTGTAACGGTGTGGACAGTGGGATCCTGGTGGTGTAACGGTGTGGACAGTGGGATCCTGGTGGTGTAACGGTGTGGACAGTGGGTTCCTGGTGGTGTAGCGGTGTGGACAGTGGGTTCCTGGTGGTGTAGCGGTGTGGACAGTGGGTTCCTGGTGGTGTATCGGTGTGGGCAGTGGGTTCCTGGTGGTGTAATGGTGTGGACAGTGTGTTGCTCGTACACACCAGGCCTCTTAATTCCTATCGAGCATCGTTTGAATATTTTTCTATCTCTAAGTGCTTCATACATTTCCTTAGTTATTGACAGGAGTTTCAGGAATTCCTCTCATTATGAAGGCTTGCAACGTCCATGTGTGTTGTGTGGTTAATGTGATGATGTCATGCTGTCACACACATTCTGTGTTTAGTTCAAGCTTTGGATGTCAAAACTGCCACTGGTTACAGAGAACGAAAACCACATGCATGATGGAGTCTGAACTGAGATCAGTGTTTTAAATGCATCAGAGACGTCAGAGACTGGAACTAATGGTCTGCGTTCTTTGGTTTGTCCCTTTAAAGAACTGCACACCCCGTCTCTTTGCTTCATCTCTCTGCTGGCAGTTTGAAACGCCTCCTTTCCTTTTGCACGCGTAGCTGTGAGAGCGGAGGGGGGGGATTAGTTCACCGTTCAGCCATCAAACAGGCAGCATCTCATTTGTCTCTCTGCGCGTCTCCCCTCCCCCCCACCTCCCCGACTGCCTCCTCTTCTTGCCTGGGTTTGTCAGCGGAGCAGCTCCTCTGTTCTCCTCTGCTGTCTGATTCAGACGCTCCGAGTTGGTGAGGGGAGGTCAAGTGGAGCTTGCTGAGGTTGAGACATGCGCTGACCTCTGACCTGAATGCAGACAGCGAGCTCCTTTCAGGCCCTGGCTCTCAACTCTGCCCTCACAGTAGCAGTAGTAATAACAAACACCCTTAATCCTGACGGACGCTGATCAGAACGGCTCACGCTGGCAGTGCTGGCCGAGACGAATCTGCTGAGAGACGGAGGGACTGAGTGGCAGGCGCGCGCGTGTGTGTGTGTGTGTGTGTGTGTGTGTGTGTGTGGGCAGTGGGCCTGGCTTCCACGGTACATTCTCACACAGACAGCAGATCAGTTCATACAGGCCACTGTTTCTGCTTCTGCAGCCCTTCTGTCTCAGCTCCTTGTGAGAGGTGTGGACAGTGAGAACGTGTACTGTCAGCTCTGGAGAACACAACAGTGAAGGCTTTGTGTGTGTGCGTGTGTGCGTGTGCGTGTGCGTGTGTGCGTGTGTGTGTGCGTGCGTGTGTGCGTGTGTATGTGTATCTGTGTCAGTGTATATATAATTTTCTTTTGACTGTTGACTTTTTACAGTCTGAAACTTTAATCCTGTGAACCATGGGAAATAGCTTAACAAGTCTCGGAGGACAGAGAGTTGCTCGTGCTCCTTGTAGGGCATCATCTTCATCTTCTTCATGCTGTAGAACGTATGCATTGACTAAGAATGTCTTGAGGAGAACACTGTGCAGGTCCTGCCCACAGTCCTGCACCAGGGCTCATACTGACATCTCTTTCACGTCTTCTTCTGTATTTGTTCAGGGTGAGTGAACGTGCAGTCGTGTTTGAAGCTGTTAGCGTAGAGTCCATCTCCCTGATCGCCTGATCACGACCGGAACATGGCAAACCTGGGAGTTTGGGCCTTCACAATACAGTCAGAGTGCAGAGGGCCAAGAAGGGACCACCTGAGTATGAAGCTCACACAATCTACAAAAGACCCTTTTATAACAAATGAATCCTACCACAGACACACATGTTCTGTAACCTTTGGTGGGCGTGAAGTAGATTCCAGTCTTACTGTCGTGATATAAAAATGACATCTGTGCAGACTGAGTAATGGGGTTTTTGTTCACCATGGAGGATATCCAGAATGAGTCTTAGTGATGATCTTGTTGTCAGTGATGATTCTGTGATGGTCTTGTCTGCAGGGTTAGGTTTGTATTCACGGATGGGTAGTGAATGTTTTTCTGATCCATTGTGTAGTTTCAATATTTGAGTAATGTGTTTAGTCCTTTTTTAAGTGGTGTCTCATAGACCATCTTCACTGTTCACTGTAAGCAGATCAATATATTACAAAAGAGCAGGAAGGTATATTTGAACACACAAATCAACTTCAGATACATGTAATATCATTACTATACACACTCATTAGAAATGCTTTGTACAGTCAGATACATCAGGTGTAGGAGTGCAGTCATAGACCATGACTGTTGCAATTCATTCAATCACTACGAATATTTACCATTTGAGCCTCACAGTCGGGTTCAGGAGAGTCTGCCTTCCAGGCGATAAGCGCTCATTCACAGGGGCAGATGGACCACAGTTAGGAATCGCACACCTATAAAAAGACCCGTGCGGTGGAAGGCGTGATGCTGGTAAGGTCTGCGGCGGGTGAAGTACCAGTGGCGCACTGCATTGCAGCTGCCTTCTGGATTTAGTGCTGGATTTAGTGCTGGATTTTGTGTGCACATCAGTTCCTCTCGGGTGTTTGTCTGGTGTTACACTGAGCAGATGCTGTGAATGCAGCGTGTGACCAGAGAGAGGGAGTTCGCCGGTCATGCCGAGGACGGGGGTCATTTTTGGGCTGGTGTGTAACAAAGTCACGCTGGTCTCGGGCCTCAACTGGGCCTCAACAGGAAACATTAAAACACAATCAGAGACTAAATGGCCACTTTAGAGCGACTCAGGTTTTTAGATGGGCATGGCCTTAAGCGTCTGGAGGGCATTTGTGCATACAGATACATGAAAAGATGGTTTTAGACCAAAACTCCTGCCTGGAAGTGCTGCTGGATTAGCACTGCAAGGGTGCCCAACTGTAAATATGTGACCCAAAGGAGACTGATCGTAAACAGCTCTAGGAATGCCTACAAGGCTAAGCATGGGAACCGTGGAGATCTGATAACGGTGTTCTCTTTTCTGATGCCCACAAGGCTACACATGGGAACCGTGGAGATCTGATAATGGTGTTCTCTGCTCTAATGCCCACAAGGCTCCACATGGGAACCATGGAGATCTGATAACGGTGTTCTCTGCTCTAATGCCCACAAGGCTACACATGGGAACGGTGGAGATCTGATAACGGTGTTCTCTGCTCTAATGCCCACAAGGCTACACATGGGAACCGTGGAGATCTGATAACGGTGTTCTATGCTCTAATGCCCACAAGGCTACACATGGGAACCATGGAGATCTGATAACGGTGTTCTCTGCTCTAATGAGATGGATGATCCTTTGTTGCTTGTCATACATAAAAATGAGTAACAAGATATAAAATGTGAAAACTACAGATATCATTTTTGTTTTTCACATTTATATTTTTAGACCTTTTTGTGCTGTAAATGTTGTGTGATGTTATTTTCTTTGTTGTGTGATGTTATTTTCTTTGTTGTGTGATGTTATTTTCTTTGGTTATTGTCCTACCACTATTGTGTGCTGCACATTACCATTCCCAGTATAATGACTTGTGTGGTGCAGAGGTAAAAATAACCTTCTCTCTTTCTTTCTCTCTCTCTCTCTCTCTCTCTCTCACTCTCACATTCTCACACACACACACACACACACACACACAGTCTCTATCTTGCCAGCAAATGTAATCAGTCCTTAACCAGTGTGACACCTCTGACACTCGTGCCCGTGGAGGAGATGCTCTGCCCCGCTGGCCTGAAACGCCCCAAAGTGAAAAACTGGTTTAATAAATGTGGTGCAGTGTGAGCAGGACCCCATGAGCTGAACACGTCTGAAGAGTGTTGGGAATGAAAGTCAGCTGAGTGCTTGACACTATAGATGCATCCAGATGTGGGGAAAATACCATGTTCATTATTATTATTTTTTATGTCATAAATGTTAATTTTTTTCATTGTGATGTGCAGGTTTAATTGTATCACCTCGTTGGTTTCTCTAGGAATGGACTACACTATCATGTTATTGAGTGTTGCCAGGTGTGTGAAAAGTGTCCAGTTTGTCATGTTTGTTTAATAATTTTCTCTGTATGACCAGTAATTCTTTAAAAACTAAAGCTCATGGTATTTTTATTTATACTATTGTGCAGCTAAAATATTATTGACTGAAAGTAGTGAATTTAGTGAGTAGCGCAGTGGGAAATAACCTGTTCATTTATGTTCAGTGTGATGCCCCAATAACTACAGTATGATGCCCCAATAACTACGGTGTGATGCCCCAATAACTACAGTGTGATGCCCCAATAACTACAGTGTGATGCTCCAATAACTACAGTGTGATGCCCCAATAACTACAGTGTGATGCCCCAATAACTACAGTATGATGCCCCAATAACTACGGTGTGATGCTCCCAAACCCTTCCAGTCGTAGCTCTGCTTAGATCTTGCTAGCGTTTTGAAGTTTGACCAAACGGCAGTGGGCAAATGACTGCAGCCAAACTTGGCCGTCACTAGCTAAAGAAAAGTTTGGAGGACTCGAAGGATGTGGTGAAGAACCCAGAAGAACACATGGTGCGCTGGGCAAAACTTTAAGAATACGCCATGTGGTCAGAACCCATGTGCACAGACCTCTGAACCTGAAGCCCTGAATGACTGGCTCTTGACTACTGTAACTAAGGGCCTTTCTCTAACCCAAACATCTAATTCTTCAAAGTCTACAGCAAAATGCAGGAAAATAAAAAGCTGGAAGATGCTGTTAAACAGCTACAATTATGATGACGAATTTCACAGTATTTTTAGCTGAATATGGCAGTGATTGGCATGGAAAGGTTGGTGGGTGCGATTAAGTACGACATGTTTAAAGAGTCAAAAACAGCACAGGCAGTGAATGTAGGTCACACACAGGCATGGGATCCATGTGATGTCACTGGTGATTTACTATTGTGAAAGTCTGTCAGCAATTCTGAGAGAAGAAATTCAGTAAATGCTTACTGAAGTACACATGCAGCACTCTTAGATTAGTATAATCAAGATTGGAAGGTGATATTGTAGATAGTTTAGGGCAAAGAAAAAACATTGTTTGCAGGTTGTGAGCGTTGGTTTGTTTCTCTCATGAAAAGTGTACATCAGTGCATTTTTTTAAATGTTTTTTTTTTTTTTTCTGATGAGCACTGGCTCTACAGTGAAAGAACAGAAACGTTCCCAGCATGGGTGTGATGCTTCAGGACATCTGACTGCTGACTGCCTGTGGTGTTGTCAGTACTGGCCTGGGGGAGATGAACGCTGGTCTTAGTCACCTGACCACTGACTTCTCTGCCATCGTAATGCACCACCAAGTCTGTCAGTACTCGGTAATCTGGGCACTTGTTAGGACAGCAAACCAGTTGTGAGGATTTAGAGACATCTCTGTCTTCCTTCAGAAAAGGACGAAATGCATGGAGCAATTTAAGGAATTGTATTCTGTAACAAACATTGCTGGGTTCTAACGCCATCAAAGACTCTCGTGGCTCTCCAGCAAGCCGCTTGGTGGATCTGTTCTCAATCAAGGGTTCTTCATCTCCTCTGACTCTATGGTTTTATGTAAGAGTCTATATGAGAAACATGTAGAATAATTGGACTGGATGTCTGGACTGTTTTTTTGTTGTTTGTTCGTCATTGTTGTTTGTTTACAAGCATGAATATATTTTCAGAGCAGAGGCGGGTATTCCAGGTTCAGAAAATAAGTCAGCACCAGAATTTTGCTCAGCCTTCCTGGATTTTCTAATGGGCTCAAACCAACAAGTAAAAGTCGTCATGTTTGTGTCCCTCATTCACGTGTATTCTGTGAGATGTGTCCTCTCCTGAGCACCTGTCCTCTCCTGAGCACGTATTCTCCAAAGTGAACATAATTCCAATAAAGCCTCAGTACAAATGGATCACAGATTTGCTCAACTTGTGCAAACGGTCAGGGTGCATGGAGTTTGCTGGAGTTTGCTGGAATTTGCTGGAGAGTGCGCAGATTAAACCCCAAAAAACAGACACGTCAAAAAACAAAGTGTTCGACAGGAACAGGTGAAACACAGTGGCTTGTTATGAACAGGAGTCTCATGTTATTTGTCTCGTTCTCGTCCATGTGAAGCGGTAACACTGCCGGCGTCATGCAGTCTCGCTGGCAGCTTCAGGCCTTTGTGAAACAGTCGGCTGCATCTCACATGTTCAGTCTTAACTAAGCATTTCTAAAATAATCAGACATCAGTCTCAACTTTACTGACTCTTGTTTATATTGATAATTCTAAATGTGTGACTAATTATCTCATGTATTCTTGAATCAAGACCTTCTCCAGTGTAAAGCTGGTGTGTGGCACTGTCTCTGCACAGATGGGTTCTGTAACTTGCGCTTTGGATCCTGAAGCTGTTCCTTTTATGAGGTTTTCTTCACCTCGAGTGTTGCTGTCATTCTCAACCAGTCGTGGGTGCCACTCGGAGACCAGCTGGGACTGACGGAGTCTTCACTGACATCCTTTAACACGGGAGCTGTCGGTCATTCAGTCCTGCCGTGTCCCTGTCCTGAAGGTTGTCAGCGGGAACATATTCATATTTTCCCTTTAAGTTACTGACCACATTAGTCGTAAGGCTCTTCCTGAGGGCTGGAGGTTCTACTAATTCTGGCCCCAGAACTTCCTGATTGATGAGGTGGAGCACAGGCCTCCCATTAGATGCCCGTTTCTCCTGAGGGCTTCAGCCAGGTCCACCAGTGGACCTACAGTCCTGTGGACCAGCTGCAGGATGTCAGCGTCTTGGCAGGTTCGAACAAGGCGTCTCTTTTCCTCCTCCGCAGACAGGACCTTTGCAGTGCTCTGCTCCTAGTCGTGTGCTTGTCCTGACGGTTTTGACAGGACCCCCGCCTGCTTTGTGCTCGGGCAGAATGAGATCCTCGTGAGCTGCTGCCAGGTACCTCTGTGTTTTCGAGGGGACAGAGAAAGCAGTATTTTTTTTTTTTTTTACATGGATCTCTGGGTATTTCCAAACAGCAAAAGTATGATATTCTGGTGTTATAAAAAGGCAAAGGAATAAAAAATGAATAAAACCATAATGAATTAATTAATCTTTAGTTGCAAATACAGTAACACTTTTGTATTGTATAAGGCTATACAGCAGCATATCCATGGTACTGTGTAAAAAAACAAATACATTCGGACCTGTGCTTTCAGACAAAGGTACTGACATCTTGATTTTAGGTTCGTTAACTCACCAGTCGTCAGTTCCAGCCTGAGTGTGGAAGCAGGTTCAGGTTGGAGTCTTGCAGTCACTTCTTTAATGGATTTTTAATGATCACTCCTGTACTCCTGGTGCTGCAGTCCTCTTGATCCTCACTGAATTCCCTGTGCAGTTTTGTTCTCGAGCACAGGCCTGCTTTAAGTCGTGTGGTTCTCTGGGGAAAAAGGTACCATGCAAGCATCTGTTTTGCCAAATCCACTCGTTGTCAGAGTAACGGATGGTAAGGCTTGTATATGGTTCCCATGTCTGACTCCAGCACATGTCAGTGAAATCGGCAAAGCATCTCCCAATCTTCCAGCTCAGACTGCATCCTTACCCGACGGGCCGTATAACGCACTGCCAGCACAACCCATGAAAAATATTTTTCGCCTGGGAGTTGTCTCTAGTGAGAGATCCACTTAGTTTAGTAGATACCAGCATCCCACAAAACGAGCCCTGGCAACCAGCTGGGAGACAGCGGCAGGAAAAACCAGCCAGCGTTCGCTCAGCCCGGAAAAAAAGGAGCGTCTCTTTAACACAGACACGTTCCCCAACGTTCCCAAAGCCCTTCTTTAACACGGACGCGTTCCCCAACGTTCCCAAAGCCCTTCTTTAACACGGACACGTTCCCCAACGTTCCCAAAGCCCGTCTTTAACACAGACACGTTCCCCAACGTTCCCAAAGCCCGTCTTTAACACAGACACGTTCCCCAACGTTCCCAAAGCCCTTCTTTAACACGGACACGTTCCCCAACGTTCCCAAAGCCCTTCTTTAACACGGACACGTTCCCCAACGTTCCCAAAGCCCTTCTTTAAC
>JAOYMR010000191.1:0-13853 GCA_025802075.1 Tenebrosternarchus preto
CCCCCCCCCCCCCCCCCCCCCCCCCCCCGCCCCCCCCCCCCCCCCCCCCCCCCCCCCCCCCCCCCCCCCCCCCCCGCGGCGCCGGCCCTAGGAAGGGTGTTGTGTCACTTATGACTGAGAACCAGAGTCACACTGATGTCACTTCTCAGTTTCTAATGTGGTTCACTGGTCTGGCTCCTCTACTGGTTTGTCCCTAAAAAAGTCTCAGTGGGATTGAGTTGCAGCCCTGGTGTGTTGTGTGGAAGAACCCTGGGCCTGTCAGGAAATGAGTTTGAAGAAACAGCCCTGTGTGCCTCGTTTGCTTTTCCCGTCTTCATTCCCAGGACCAACGTCTGCATCTTCACAATATCATCATCCATCTAAAGCAGCATTTATGTTGGACAAGAGACGCTCTACTGCAGAGAGTTAAACACATAAATACTTACACACCAGCAGTAGACGTGTGTGTGTGTGTGTGTGTGTGTATGCATCTCATTCACAATGGCATTGGTGAGCGAGATGTCAGAGATGCTCCAGTCTCTGTGAATGTCAATTTTTATCAGTTACATAAGTAACGTTTCTATATCACACAGGTCCAGTTTAAGGTGCTGATCTGGGATCAGCTCAGTGATGGCCAGCTTATTGCTGTCGTTAGGCAGACAGATGTGCTCTGGAGGATGGATTGAGGCCTCGTCTGGGGGCGTCTGAGGAAGATGAATCCACATCACACAAACCGGAGCCCTTAAGAACCTCCCTGACCCTAGATAATAGATCTGACCTCCTTCACCTTTGAGTTCTGGCACTCAGCTTTTTGGTTGTACAATTTGCTAAAGGGGTCATTACAGAAGAGTCAGGAGGTCACTCACTCCAGGGTAAGAACACAGTTACCTGTTAAAGACTCCTCGTTCAAATATACACATACAAATGAAATAAACAGTACTGAGGTATTAGAGGAAATGTCTTATATTCTGGTGTGCATGTAAATAAATTAGCACCATGCTTCATGCTTGCTAAAGAGCAGATATATTATTATCAGATATGTGGAATATTCTACGCATTAATTTTTGCAGCAAGAAAACTGTCAATGCAGCATTGAACAGAAGGAAGCCGTCAGAACCCGTGAGATGAGCAACTCTAACACCATGTTAACAGCCTGGAGCTGTAATATATGTGGCTCAGCTCTAAATGTAAGTGGGATCTTCTACCTACACGTCCTGCAGTCCAGAGTGGAAATCAGGATGTGGTGTTTCCTCCGTTTGTTTGTGTTTCTTAGGGAGAGGTCAAAGGTCATATCTGTTGGATCCTAGGTCATGACCCAGACTGCTGCACATGTGTGTGTTTGGATGGGTAATAAAGGGCTTCACGTCCTCGATCTCCAGGCTTAGCAGAAGGTTGCTTGGAATGTCAACAGCTCAAATCCCAAAGTTCAAGCAGGAAGCACACACTGAGGACAGTTTGGGAGTGTGTGTGTCCCATTGAAGCAAAGTGTGTTTACATGAATCCAAAACCAGACCCCTAATTACCAAGTTGAGGCTTGAGAGGTGAAGCAGAAACACGCTGTTATTTACACAAAACGTGAGTATCCAAGACTGGCCCATCCACCTCTCCACTAACACACCTGGATTAGCTCACCTGGATTAGCTCACCTGGGCTAAAACACACTCAGTAATGTGAGCCTGAGTGAGGGCTGCAGCTCAGCATAGAGATAACAGGCTGCAGGACATGAACACACCCTAACACAGTACCACCGAGGTCATTACCCTAACACAGTACCACCGAGGTCATTACCCTAACACAGTACCACCGAGCTCATTACCCTAACACAGTACCACCGAGCTCATTACCCTAACACAGTACCACCGAGGTCATTACCCTAACACAGTACCACTAAGGTCATTACCCTAATACAGTACCCTAACCCTGAACTGTACCACCACTCAACAGGACACTTAGCCCTACAGAGCCACAGCTACCCTCTTTCTCCAGAGTAACAGCTGCAAATGAAAGAGAACCAGCTGAGTGTTTTACAGTGTGAGAAGAGAGAGAGAGAGATAAAGGCAAAGAGGAATGGTGCTTGTGTGTAGCGAGAATATCCCTCTCTTGTTCTCTTTCCTTCATCTCCTGTTGTCATTCGTAAGATAAGAGGTAGTAGTGTGTTCTGTCAAGATCTCCTGGAACTATGGGAGCTGCCATCCTCCCGCTGGAGAAACTGGAGAGAGGGAGAACAGAGAGTGATAGAAAAAAAGGGAGTGAGGAGAGAGAGAGAGAGAGAGAGAGAGAGAGAGAGAGGATGACTAAAGCAAGAGTGTTTTTATTAAAAGAACATTTCCAGGATGCTCACACTACCATTCCATACAATGAGGCAAACACATCACGTTATCTGTGTGTGTGTGTGTGTGTGTGTGTGAGTGCACATGTATCTGTGTCATTAGGACAGCTGAGTGGAGACGCAGCAACTGGAGCAAGAAAGCTCACCATGTCTTCCTGAAGCTCAGCCAGTCTCTCTGAGGAAACACAGGCCTGCTACCACCATTATAAACTCGCACTCCCTCAACATGATGGCAACTAGCCTGGTTTGAGAAAGTGGTAAACATACTGCACTAGAGAGTATGTACCAGCTTCTTGTTAGAATCTCTTTCTCTATCTTTCTATCTAAAAGGAGAGACACACCCCCCATAAGCTGTATTTACTGACGTGTGTTTTCCTTTGTTATTCGTATGACTGGTATCACTGTTTTAAGTATTTGTGGTGTAATACTGTAATACTGAATCAACTCCTGGTACAACCCTTTTAACCTCTAGTTGATGTCCCACAATATCATAGTATAAAAGCACTATGGGGTGTGGTTAAGGTGTGGGTAAGATGTGGGGCTGCTGTGGGTAAGATGTGGGTGAGGTGGGGCTGCTGTGGGTAAGATGTGGGTGAGGTGGGGCTGCTGTAGGTAAGATGTGGGTGAGGTGGGGCTGCTGTGGGTAAGATGTGGGTGAGGTGGGGCTGCTGTGGGTAAGATGTCAGCAGAACGTGGGCTGTTGTGGGAGGGACGTGGGTGGAATGTGTGATTGATGCTCTGCAGCACAGCGTCTGATCTGGGAATCACAAACACTGTCTGATGAGAGAGTTGTCCTGTCCGAGATAGAGAGGAGGCTTCTCTCTGGTGATAGTAGGGTTTTGCTTTCTACAGAAAGACTTGGATGGGACTTGGAGGGCTTATCTAGAGGCTCCTGCTGGACCTGTTCTAAACTCACCCTTCATCTAAAGCCTGTGTCTAATCAAGGCATTTAGGGGACATGTGCCTTGTCCCCTTTTATCTGTCATAAAACACCTGATTACATTCATGTAGGGCATTATGGTATAGATAAACAAGAAAGAACAGCAGAATGAACACACAGGCTGAGAAACTCAACTCACACTGCTGGACGTGCTCCAATGAATGCTGTAACCGTCCCCATGGTTACGACTACTGGTTACTGCTGCCGTACTACACACTAACTGGCGCTCACGCATGCAGAGAGACGCCCCTCTACACTCCCGTTATTCCAGAGTTGCTGACTAAAGCAGGCTCTAACAGAGCAGGGGGAAGGTAGGAGTTCAGCTTGTTAGAAGCTGTTCCTTCCTGATCAGCCTTTTGGTTTTAAAGCACCGCTCTAATGCAATGTGGAAGCAGATCACTTTACCTGCTATGTGTGTGTGTGTGTGTGTGTGTGTGTGTGTGTGTGTCCTGAGCTGCCCTGCAGAGGAATACCTCATTCACAGTCGCTGTTCCATTGAGCTCCTGTATCAAACACTGTTCCTCCTTTGTTGTGTTAACATGCTTTTCCTATGGCAAACTGGGAGATGGACCCAGTAACCCACTAGACCCTGAGTCTGTCTCTCTCTGGTCTGTCTCTCTCTTGTTTGTCTCTCTCTCCCTCACAATCTTTCCAAAGGCCTAATGGCCTTTCATAGACTCAGCAAAACTTGTCGTCACGGGTTCTGTGTATATGAACTCCAGGCCCCTTTGCTACAGTTGTTGTCGTGTGTGTGTGCTTGTGTGAGAATGTGTGTGTCTGTTTGTGTGTGACTGTCCAACCATGTTTTTCTTTGTGGCTTACCTCCCTGCTGAGTTTACTGCACTTTGATGCATGTGGTATGTGTGTGTGTGTGTGTGTGTGTGTGTGTGTGTGCCATGAGAGGCAGCTGCATTGGGAACTGGTCTTTTGCAGATGAGTATGAAAACCCTTTGGTTCTCCTGCTTCATATCTATCATCTCCTGCACTTCTCTCATCTGATTCTCATCCAACATGACATATGCTTATAGCACAATGACTCTATCTGATTCCTTTTTATGATTCACATATGACACATCCTTATAGAACAATGACTCTGATTCCTTTTTATGATTCACATATGTGACGGTCTTTCTGGTCTGGGTATCACAGCTCTAACACCATGTGATTTTATTTCATTATTTTCATATATTGCCTACCAGCTCCCCCGATTTGTCAAACACACCAGTCTGATCTTTATAGGCTGCATTTAACTCTTCAGGCCTGTATAACACTGCAGATCTAATGGTCTGATTCTCATTTTATCTGGTTTCATCTTTCTCATTACCAGTCAGTGGAACACACCTAGGTCTAATTTTAGTGTTTAAATGGCCCTCTGGCATATCTAACAGGCACTTTATCAGAATCTGATTCTATAACACAGGAACTCTATCAGAATCTGATTGTATAACATAGGCACTTTATCAGAATCTGATTCTATAACACAGGCACTCTATCAGAATCTGATTTTGTAACACAGGAACTCTATCAGGGTCTGATTCTATGTCATGGTCTGACACACAGCCACTCAGGCTGTATCCACAAAGGCTTTCTCTAATACTTATTTTATTGTAAGGGAACCTAATTTAAAAAAAAAATCTTACCTAATGGAATTTCCTCATAATAGGATATCTTCACATGCTAATATCTCCTTGTATATTTAACCTGGACCCTTCTGCCTGAATCAGCTGTGTTTAATAAAAACCCACATTTCCAGCGAGGGGAAGAGTGGTGATGTCAGAGACTGGAAGAGGGGAAAGCGAGAAAGATGAAGGGCAAGAGGAAGAGTGGACAGGAATGGAGGGAGATGTCGAGGGAGATATAGAGAGGGGGAGAGAGAGATGAGGTAACGTCTCCTCCTCTCTCAGCAGTTATTTGCCTAAACCAACCTGGTTGACCTACATTCGACAATAAACAAATGCAAGATAAAAGAGAAAGAACAAGACCCAAGGCTTCTGATCGGGCAGCTCAAACATTCTCCACGGCAACAGCAATAGAAGCTTTTTGATTCCACGTCAGCACTCCCTTTCCTCTGGCCTCCCAGGTGACTGAGTCTGCCGGGCAGACCGCCATGGTTGCAAGTCACACTCCTTATTTGAGCTGTATCTGAGCCGTATTTGAGCTGTATCTGAGCAGTATTTTTAGCTTTATTTAATGCGTATTTGAGCTGTATCTGTGCAGTATTTAAGCAGTATTTGAATCACTTTTGAGCAGCCCTTCAGTGTCAAGTTGCTGGGGACAAGCATAGGAAGGAAGAGTTAATGACACTTCTGTCTTCCGAGCCTCTAATGCCAAGCACGAAGACGAGTGCGGTCTTTCCATGAAGACATCTGTTTATTCAGTCAATCCAGACCTCCTCACAGAGCCTTGCTGGAGTCTCTCTTGTCACTCTATACCTGCAGTCTGTCTTTCTCAGCTGCTCTCTCTTTCTCTCTCCCTCTCACACTTACCTTCTCACCTCATCTCTCTCTCCTGACGTATTGCGCGTACACACACACACACACACGTCACTGTAAGCTCTGTGTAGGTGTATAGCCAATGAGATGCAATGAAGATGTGCGGTTATTATTTTTGTGTTTGATGCATGAAATATTTAATCCTTGATCAATTTAAAGTAAACATTTTTTTGCTGCCTGGCAATAGTCTTGTCAGTCTTGTGCTGACCTCATTTTGCTCCCACCTCCTTTGGTCTCCCAGGAGATGCGGTTGCCAGGCAGATCACTGTGGTCGCCACTCTTCTGAGCCATATCTGAGGTGGTATCTAATAAAGTGGTGAATGTACATCTCACCAACTTTTTTAGACAATCAGCAGCTCCTCTGTTTGCATCTCTCTGCTGGCTAGTCTTCACACACTTCTTGTTTGGAGCTTTTTGGGTGTCACAGAGAAATAGACAGAGGTTGAATGAATCTGCAGTGTAGACTGTTGGAAATTCCCTGTGCATCCAAAGGAATTTAGGATTTCCTTGGATCTCTAAAAGATGGAATGGGTTTGTGGTCTCCATGCATGAGATAAAAGGGTCGGACTATTTAAAACTCATTATTGGAAGAGGAATTACAAAGGCAATATGCTGGAAGGCTTCCGGGTAGTTTCAAGAGGGGCTTCCTCCTCCCTCGGACATTGAAGACCACTGCAAATGAGAAACAAGTCATGCGATGTAATGTTCCTGGTTCCAACATCCGCTCCTAGTTCCAAAGGCTTATTATTTCCATCAAAAAAACCTCCAGTTCATACCTCCAGTCTGGAGATGCTTTTTAGTGACTCTTCAAGCAGTGAATGTAGCAGTGAATGTAGCAGTGAATGTAGCAGTGAACGTAGCAGTGAACGTAGCAGTGAACCTAGCAGTAAACGTAGCAGTGAACCTAGCAGTGAACCTAGCAGCTTTGCTGTACGGGAAGAAGTCACTGTGTTTGCTCAACTCTTTTTGCCCCACCCACTCACTCTCGCAGGCCACGCCTCTTCAGGTTTGTCTGTGTGCATCTGATCTTAAAGCTCAAAGTGGATGATAACTGTAAGTCCTGATTACATAGATGAAGACTACAAGACTCTTCTTTTGTCATCTCCACCATAGATCAGGACCTGTCTGGTAGCCTCTCATTCTCTCTGTATGTCTCTACTCTTGATGATGATTTGGAATCTTTCAAGAGAAAGGTCAGAGGTCACAGACACACATTTGGGTCAACCTGAGTCAGCATGTGATGTTCCCTACTCATCAAAAAAAGAAACACTTGTCCAAAAAATACTTGTCCAAGACGACCTGAGGCAGCATAACAAAACACCTTCAGTGTTACCATGGTTGGTGTTATCATGGTTCATAATTTCCATTTTAGAGGATAATAACAATAAACACGCCGATTTGAGTGATCTGGGTTTGGTTCAGTCCTGTGCACCAACCTGAACCTACAATGCAAATATATTCACTGAAGGCCAGATTTATTAGACTTTACT
This sequence comes from Tenebrosternarchus preto, assembly GCA_025802075.1. NCBI lineage: Eukaryota > Metazoa > Chordata > Actinopteri > Gymnotiformes > Apteronotidae > Tenebrosternarchus > Tenebrosternarchus preto. Next base: position 7,231 of record JAOYMR010000191.1, read on the forward strand.
CACTAAACACTGTAAAAAGAGTTACATCCACTAATGTTTTTACCATTCACCATTCACACCCCTGAGAACCCACAGTGGCATAATCCTGCCTCGCTTGGGCAGTGAGGATGCCCCACAGGGCACACGTGCCTGCTGGGCGGTGATGGTGCTGCTGTAATCCCTTTGCCTTGGTCTGGAGCTTCAGATGTCCCTCAACTATAAACATTTCAGGGTCCCAGGAGTCTGTGCGACTTCCTTACACCCCTCAACCAACGATGTGGATTCAGATTGTAATCTACAATGATTGTCTCTTGTGAAATAACTTTGTGGACCATGGGAAAATGAATCTATAACTGACAGGACAAAGGATCTGAACAAAATCATCAGTTAAACATTTTCATAATAACAAACCTCTTTTTTTTTCTGCCAAGCCCAAGAAATCCGAGCTCACAGATATTTTATGAGCATGAAATGCATTTAAGATTTTAAAGCAAACTCTGAAGTCTAAAAGCTTGTGAATGATTAAATGATTAAAAGAAAAGTGAAGCTTGTTTCCTAATTAAAGCTTGTTTAATACCTTCGCATGGTAGTCACTTAAAAGTACATTTAAAAGTCTAAGCTGTTTTTGTCTGAACTCTTCACAGTATTAACGGTTAGAATATCCAAAAATAGACTAAATAGACTGTAAGATGGTTGTTAAATAGACTGTAAGCTGGTTGTTTGTTTTATATATATTTCTTATCATATGATTTCATGGTGATGTGCATCTTGTATGTGTAAGACTGAATAAAGAGAAAAACCAAAACACTCCCCATCAGATGAGTTTCCCATGAACTGTAATCACTTTGTTCTTCTTCATGACATCTCATTACTCCCAACATCCTGTTTAGGTAGGAAGGCCCAGGAACAGTCTGTCATACAAATCACTAAAGCGTAGAAGAGGTTATACGAACATACCTCTGTCCATCTTACTCCAAACAGAGAACTTGGAACCGTGTCTACAGCAAAACGTTATTGGTAATATTCCAGCTGGTTTGTGTGTGTGCATGAGTTTTGCTACTCGGCAGTAGGTGAACAGCTGGGGTGTGTGTGGGTGAGAGAGAGAGAGAGAGACAGAGCGAAAGAGACAGAGAGAGAGAGCAAGTGAGCATGATCTGGATGAGTCTCTTATTACTGTGTTTGTTGATACTCTTGCAGCAAACACCACCATGAATGTAGGTAAGTGTTCTGTTGTAGGACGCCGTCTGTTGTAGGACGTCGTCTGTTCATTTCCTGCCCAATTATTCTTTTCATTAATTGCTGCAGAAACAGAGATAAAGCACTATTTGGAGACTCTGGGACTGTAATAACACCACAGGACCTTTTTATGAGGATACAGCATTTCCTGCACCCCCGGCCAGCTTGGCACACCTCTCACTAATGCTCGTCCAGCACATCTACAGAGACATTACACTGCATCTCCTCCCTTCAACACCATGTGTCATGTCTCTCAACACACGATACACTGCATCATGTGTCTGGACAAAAACCAGCTGTTCAGATGTCATGACAACCCCATGATCCAAGATCGCGGCCCGTGTGAACGTCGTCACGCTGTTTCAAGCACGTTTGCTCTGCTCAGAAATCCTCTCAGTTTACACACGATACTCCAGAACTTTTGAATAGTTATCTGACACAGCTGTGACATACATGTTTTATTTACTTGTTATTTACGTGTTATAAATATACCACATTTTAAAAAACTACCAAAAACAAAAGGATATTTGGTTCAATAAGAAAATATACAGTTAAATAGGAAGTTGAATTAAAATGCATAAAATTAATTTAAATGGATAAAGTGAACAAAATCCAACAAATTATAAAGAGAACTAGTCCCAGTCCTCTCTCTCAGTACTCCTCTCTCAGTTCTCCTCTCTGTCCTCTCTCTCAGTACTCCTCTCTCAGTACTCCTCTCTCAGTACTCCTTTCTTAATACTCACATCACACACTTGTGGGAGTATGGCCAAGAAAACGTCCAAGCTCAGCACATCCAGCTGAGTTGGTCTGAACACGAGGAACCAAAACAAAAACAATCTCTCACCTTCTTGTGTGTTTTATGATTATAATCCTTCGTTCATGCAGATTAACATAAACGGGCAGTTTGAAATACTAAACAAGAGTATTTGTGCTCATGTAAATACAATAATTGGACATGGTTTTGTAGAAGTTTGTGGATCTTTCCATGGTTATATCTGCCCCCTGTATGGGTCATTAAGCATGGAATTTTATGTGCTACATCTCTCTTTGTTTGCCACTTAAATTATTTCAGAAAGTCATTTAAATAGGCAAATCTTTGGATAAATCTCTCTGATACGACTTTACTAGCATATGATATCAGCTTGAATGACACTGTAGATGCTGAACTTCATGGTCCATATTCAAGTTTAAATTACCACTTATCTCCTTTTCCCAATATCTTACTGGTGTCTTAAGAGCAAATCTTGCCTACATGAATGAACCAGATCCAGCAGGCCCTCCCTGGGTTTGTGACTCACAGCTCTTGGATATGAATATAATCTCAGCTTCTTAAATGCTGCAGTAAGAGTTTCCTCCCCAGGACGTGTTTCTCTGCTCCTTGCACCTTGAAGAAAATCACATCCATGTCTTGTGTGTGTGTGTGTGTGTGTGTGTGTGTGTGTGTGTGTGTGTGTGTGCGCGTGCAGGCACGTGCCTGCAGGCATGTGTGTGTGTGCATGAACACATGCGTGTGTTTGAGTCTTTCTAGTCATAAACAAGCAGCAGGGATTCTCAAACTCTCCACAACACATCTGGAACAGCGTCTGAGTCTCCCATCCATCTTCCACTGTGTGGCCAGTGCTCAACACTGTTGCCCCTCAACACTGTTGCCCCTCAACATTGCTGCCCTTCAACACTGCTACCAGGGAAGTTGGCGTGATCTGTCAGATACAACCCCCACCAGGGGAGTTTGGGTTGTAATCTGATTTTCATTCATCTGGCAGGATGGGAGAGCGCCAGAGCTGCCCCTCCCCCACCCCATGTGTCCCGCCCCCCGGGGGGCTGGACGTCATGGCCATCTCGACCCTGACTCTCCCATAAACACCACGGCAGGACAGAAGCCCCAGAACAGCTCCTCGGGAGCCACTCAGTGACGCCCACAAGGATGAAGAAAAAGTCCGACAGGGGAAACAGAGGCAGGGAAGGGAGATACACGTGAGAGAGGAAGGCAGTGCGGAGTAACTCTGGGGAGTGGAGGAGGAGTCGTGAAGGAAACACACCAACGACAATATTGTAAACAATGTGTGTCATATTTCAGGTCAACCCCAGTTTATATTTAGTACGTTTATCCATGAATGACAGGAGTTTCCACAAAGTGCTTGGGGGAAAAAAATTAGAAAAAGAGAAATAACAAAATAATCTGAAAACTGAAGCTGGTCGTCCATGTGCATCTGTCTGTCTGACGGACTCAGATAGACACAGACATTTGAATGATGGAGCCGTGCTCTGCTACAGATCAGCCCGACTAGACGCTTGTTCTTTCCCTCATGTGCACGTCTTTCCCTCACGTGCACGTCTGCCAGTATCACTTACCTCATGACCTTATGTCTAAAACGTAAAGTCTTTTTGATCATGTGAAAAAGCCAAAGTAGAGACCCACGCCTGTGTTCATTTCTTTCTCAAAGCTTTGTGCTAATTGAATAAGAAATGGTCCAAAACATTCTGGAAGCTCCTCTGAACTCCACTACTGTTTAAAAACAGCTTAAATTAGATTTGATGTCAGCCAGCCACTCCACCAATGTGATCTTGAACATCCCAGGATTGTCATAAAAAATGCATTCAGGTTTGGATATCACAAAGGGACAGAACATAAAGGACAGAGCCGCCAAATTCAGATTAACATTTGGAAACAGTTTCTGCTACGTACATGTTTTTGTATCTGGAGCAATAAATCCAATTCCATTCAAATTAATTCTAAAACAAAACTTGATGTCGCTGTGGAAGCGGCTTGAGCAGGACTGCAGCAAAAATGAGCAATGCAGGATGAGCAGGACTGCAGGATGAGCAGGACAAGATGATGTCAATTACAGGCCTCTCGTCTTTTTAAGTGGGAGAACTTGCACAATTGGTGACTGACTAAATACTTTTCCCCCACTGTAAGAATAACAAAATGATAAGGTGTGTAATTTGGAACAGAAACCAGAACACCGTGTCATGGTGTGGTGTGTCTGGAAGGCAAACAATGGCTTTTCATGAAGAGGGTGGTGTGGGTGAGACTGATTTTCATTTGGAACTCCATCACCTACAAATCTTGACAGCATTCTCAGCATACTGGCTGATTCTACACAGACTGGTTGATTCTCAGCAGACTTGCTGATTCTCAGCAGACTGGCTGATTCTCAGCAGACTGGCTGATTCTAAGCAGACTGGCTGATTCAACTGAATTGCAGTGAACTAATCCTGTGCTGTGGGAAATGAGCAGATGGGATATTGTTGGACACGTAAACTTTTATATAAATACATGTTTTTTTTCTAACCCCAGTTTCATGTGACTGGTTGCTAATCTAGTGCATGACTGATATGAGGACATCAGTCCTCGCTGCTGAGCCTCCTGCAGGTGTGGTGGGTTTAATTCAGTGAAACCCAACGGTGAAGAGATGTGACTACCTGATGAGCCCTGAGGAAAGCTCACACTATGATTGGTTGTTTGAATGAAGAATAGGGAGGGACTTCCTTTGTGAAGCTCTGATGGATGGATTGCTCTGATGAAGCTCTGATTGACTGTATATTCTACACCTTATCCTGTGTATAAGTGTAATTAATAATGTAAGTCCCTGACTTATTCACTTTTACTCAGTGATTAATTCACACGATCCATGTGAAACTGAAATCTGTTGAATGTGTATTAAGTTTAATACAAACTATTGGTAGTTACAATGTAGTTACGGTAGCCATGATGGAGTTGTGGGTTTACGTAGTAAAGGTACTTAGAAGAGTTGTATTTTCTAGTGAGATCCTTTGGTAATAACACAACACCATTCCTCAGCAGTTCAACCTGAAGTGTTAATTGTATCCTATGATACATGTGTTCACTCTAGACCTTCTGTTTAAAATCAACTTGAAATTACTGGTAAGTTATTTTTAATCACAGCCATTGAGGTGAAGGTACTAGCGACTGTCCCCACTGTACCAAGGTAAGAGGTTTGATGACTGAGTGTCTCCTCAAATAGCTGAATCAACCATCTCAAACCGCAGTGATTTTCAGTCACAGCCTTTTCTTTCTCTCTTCCTTTCTTCTATCTTTCTTTCTCTTGGTGATATAGATTTAGCTCAAAGTAAAACATCTTCATGATTATTACACACATCAAAGAAGCAAGAAGCTGAGGTAGCTGAAATGTGTTAGACTTCACTGAATCTTCCCTGAATCTCTGTGTGGTGGGTAGCAGACAGGCTAGAGATTGGGCCAGAAACACCCTCGCTAACCCCAGTCCTACCACTCTGTCCCAGGAGGATCTTTCGGCCCCTTTCATAGTGCACTGTAATAAGACAGAATGCTTCCTTTCCTTCGGGCTTTTATCAGCTCCAGGAGCTTCCGTTGAGGTCACCACTGCTCCCTCCTTCTCTCTCTTTCTTCTGAAAGATAATTAGGTCATTAGAGCAGTCGAAAGAAAGTAGAGTCTTTGCAGGGTTATCTGTACTGTTTTTAAAAGGTCTTTTTAATCCTTGTAACAAGCTGTTTCTGTTTTAACACAATTGATCATACCCAATTTTCATATACAATTGATTGTACACAACTGATTGTACACACTTAATCGTACGCACTTGGCCACAAAATATCTGTGTTGTCTTGCAGCTTTGAGTAGAAGAAACTTAAAACAATGTTAATTTGTCTTTGTGAGCCATGCTAAATTTTTTATTCAGTTTTGATTGTGTTGAAGTCTTACTTCTGATGTTTACTGGCCAAAATCCAAATATATCTAAATAAATCTAAATATATCTAAATAAATCTAAATATATCTTCCATCTGGGTTTTTTTACTTTGAGAGGCCACTAAAAGGCAGGATGGGTCAGGAAACCAAACACACACAGAGGATTCATAGGACACCATTTGCTCCAAAACTACAAAGACTACAAAGACCACAAAGACTACAAAATGAGCTGATAGCCTGTGTTCACTTGTGAAAGAGACCAGAATAAACCCGGAACCATCCAGGACGTCTGAATGTGGACCGATTCAGTGCAGAGTTCTTGGTCTGCTGCAAAACGTGCGTGAGACAGCCAGAGAAAAGAAGAATGAAATGAGAAGACGGAGAGTGCAGAGGAAGCTTGAAAATCATCTGGACGTGTGTCTGTTAGAAGACAGGACACCAGCTGTATCTGGAGATGGAGGTGAATAGTCAGCAAAAAACACAGCTTTCTTAGCAATGTTTCTTCTGGAGTCACAGCAGCGCAGTAGTTTGATCCTACTGCCAGGTTCTTCTGGAGTCACAGCAGCGCAGTAGTTTGATCCTACTGCCAGGTTCTTCTGGAGTCACAGCAGCGCAGTAGTTTGATCCTACTGCCAGGTTCTTTTGGAGTCACAGCAGCGCAGTAGTTTGATCCTACTGCCAGGTTCTTTTGGAGTCACAGCAGCGCAGTAGTTTGATCCT
>JAOYMR010000193.1:2403-13832 GCA_025802075.1 Tenebrosternarchus preto
TATATTCTGTGTAATGCACTCTGTGGATCATTTATATTCTGTGTAGTGCACTCTGTGGATCATTTATATTCTGTGTAATGCACTCTGTGGATCATTTATATTCTGTGTAGTGCACTCTGTGGATCATTTATATTCTGTGTAGTGCACTCTGTGGATCATTTATATTCTGTGTAGTGGACTCTGTGGATCATTTATATTCTGTGTAGTGCACTCTGGATCATTTTTGCATTGTATGAGGTGTAGATTAGTAACTATCTATCATGTAAAATATGATTTTAAGGATCTATGACCAGAATTCGGCAGTGGGAATAATTGAGCTTCTTCCAATGTCCTGTATATTACATACATGTCCTGTATAGTACATACATGTCCTGTATGGTACATACATGTCCTGTATGGTACATACATTGTTAAATATGATTTGGATGTTAACTCACACATTTTAAACGGGATTATTTGTAGTGAAAATAAGTTCATATATTTGATAATTTTTCTTATATTAATTATTATTAATATTTTTGAGCATATAAATCAAACTTATTTGAGCATAAAACTTAAGTTGCAGATATTCAAGATACTAGTAACTCCCAATACTGTATGTCTGGGTTAGTTGTGAGAATAATATAAACTTTTGATATGAAAAATGTGTTTAAAATGTGCTACACCTTTTTCTTTCCATTTGTGGAAATGTGGGTTTTTGTTTTTTGGGTTTTTTTTTGGTAAATGTGAAGTCAGGGTTCAGCCATGTGGGTGTAGTATGTAGTTGGTGTGTTTATGTTTGTGTGTTATTAGGGTGTTTGTGACTGTACTTTCCACAGGCGGAGAGGCAACACCATCACTGGGTTGGTAAATGGTGCTGTTTACTTATCAGGCTGATAAACAGTAAATCTGAGATCTGGATTTCACTGGTTAGTTTGTTCAATTTCTCCCCAAGGTTCACCTGACTGATTTCATAACGTACTGTAATTGTTTGGCAAAGAGATACTCTTGATAATTAGGGGCTTGTGAGGTGAAGGGTGGTGATGTGATGAATCAAGTTCAGCTCTGTCTTATATGTCAGTGTTGGTGATGTTTGATTTCCTCTGGGTTTTTTTCCACATTGATATATTCCTTTGATGCATTTTCAACCACCAACCCTCTACTACAAACACATGTGCACAGCCTGGTCCAATTTCATGCAAATGTAACCCTCTCCATTTTGTCCACTACCTAAGTGTAGTGTGTTTTCAGCCCTCTAGCTAAAGTGTAGTGTGTTTTCAGCCTTCTAGCCCTCTCTCTCTAGTTCTGTCTCTCACTCTCTTTCTCTCTCTCACACACCCTCTGTCTGTTTTCTCTCTCTCTTTCTCTCTCTCTCTACCATTGCTCAGCTCTGCACCTCTCTTAATCTGTGCCTGTAACTCCTCTTCCTCATACTCTCGCTGTGCATGTATGTGTGTGTGTGTGTGTGTGTGTGTGTGCACGCGTGTGTGTGTGTATTAAGCTTGGCAGATCTTGTGTTTCAGAGTTGTGGCTGTAATATGTAGTGCTCAACATTTTATGTAGATTATTGTGTGTGTGTGTGTGTGTGTGTTACTCCAAGTTCCAACAGAGCAGAGTCTACCCTACGAATAGCACCATACAGTTACTGATGCAAAGAGGATTTCAGAATCGTTCCTCAGCTCACCAACCCGGGACTCCATCAGGCATACGCTGTGAGCCTCAGCTGAATCAGTGACAACTGACACAACAACATCCAAAATTCCCAGAAAAAACAGCTTCCAAGAATAAATCCACAAATTCATAATTACAAACTAAAGCATCTTATACTTGAGGGTATTACATTTGTTTATATTTGCATTATTAATATTTCATGATATAATTATTACATTTGTTTATATTTGCATTATTAATATTTAATGATATAATTATTACATTGTTTAAATTTGCATTATTAATATTTATTGATATAATTCTTTCATTTGATTAAAAGCTTATAAATTTGCTGATTTTTCTCCATCTGTGTATGTGTATGTGTGTGCGTGTGTGTGTGTGTGTGTGTGTGTGTGTGTGTGTGTGTGTGTGTGTGTGAGTATGTCACTTACACTCCAAGAATCTGCAATAAGAAGTGGGAGGAAAATGATGAAAGTACATTTAAAATAATAATTCTTACAGTACATGACAAATAATGTAAATACTGAAAAAACAACAAGTTGCACCTTCCCTTGTCAGAATAAACTAAACCCTTACAAACAACTCACTTTTGAGGTCAAAGTATCATTTAATGTCTGACATCTTGATGTAGCTCATTAGGAAACTCATCCCATTCAGAGTGGAGCAGCAGCATCTGACAGCACGTGTCACACATCACCTGGACTCTACCACTGTGTTTTAATTATGGGCTCAACAGAACAGACATTACAGCATCTCTAAGTCTTCACTGAGAAGCCAGTGAGTGTGAGAGTCTGTGAGTGAGTGGCAGTGAGTGGCAGTAAAAGAGAGATTTTCACCTGTTCTTAATGTTATTTAGGATTCTGTGTGGTAGGATATAACATACGTGGATCTAATTTCTCTTGCAGTCTGTCCAGAGCATCAACTGAAAGCCCTGAAAAATGGATTACTGAAAAACAGATTAACCATTAACCCTCAAAAATGGATTAACCATCTAATCAAAAATGGGTTATGGTGGAATGCAACAGTCATAATTTGATATGAACATGAAACTACATAGTGTCACAATATATAAACCTTGACAACAGTTGGTGTTCAGAGACCATATCTGAACCTCAAAGCAGAAGATAAATGATCTATAATTACAATATTCATGCAACATAGATGACAGAGGTACTGAAAGACTAAAACAACAGTAGAAGCTTTGGACGAATTCCAAAACTCCTGACAACTGACATCAGTCCTGAGAAAACCCTTTGGGTACAGTAACTCATTATCAAAAACCAAAGATGATTTCCCTGGTGGCGCAGGTGTGTGTGTGTGTGTGTGTGTGTCTGACCAGGGAGTTTCTTCACAGTTCTGCAGAAACTCCTACGAAAGACAGCAGGTTGAAAATGTGACACTGTGTAATCCTTGAATTCAAGATGAAAACATGATACTGTAATCCCTGAATGCATGATGTTGCATAATCCCTGAATTCAAGAACAAAATGCATGATGTTGCATAAACCCTGAATTCAAACTGAACGATTACAGGACCCCAAAACTGAAAATATGGCATTTCCAAATAAGGCATTAAATAAAACTTTTGAGTTCTTTCACTGGAGTTGAATCCTGTTTGACTGGGGTTGAATCCTGTTCCTGTAAAACTTTAAATGTAAAGGCATACAAACAAGCCTGTGGCCTCAGTAGGTACCTCGGTAGGTGAGTACACAATCATAACCATAATAACAATCACAACCATAATCATAATAATAACCATAACCACAATCATAATTGTAATCACAATCAAAAGCATAATCATACTCACAAATCACAATCATAACCCCAATCACAGTCATAATCACCATCACAACCATAGCAGGCTTTGGTGAGAATACTGGCAGGCAAGAATACTGCAGACATAATAGTATAAGAATAGTACAATAGTACATAATAGTTAACTAAATAGTAAATATGAAAATACTAAATAGTAAATATTAGAATAATAAATAGTAAAAACTAAAATACTAAATAGTAAACATTAGAATACTAAATAGTAAATATTAGAATACTAAATAGTAAAAACTAAAATACTAAATAGTAAACATTAGAATACTAAATAGTAAATATTAGAATACTAAATAGTAAAAACTAAAATACTAAATAGTAAACATTAGAATACTAAATAGTAACCATTACAATACTAAATAGTAAACATTAAAATATTAAACAGTAAATATTAGAATACTAAACAGTTAACTAAAACACTAAATAGTAAACATTAGAATATTAAATAGTAAACCTTACAATACTAAATAGTAAATATTAGAATACTAAATAGTAAAAACTAGCACAGTGAAGATCAGTAAAGATTTCAGATTTTCTGAAATGTGTCGTTTAACTAAATGTGAGCCTCGTGTTCCACAATGATGTACAATTTGCTTATGAACTAACAGCACATAAAGCATACTAACATACTCATAACAGCACATAAAGCATACTAACATACTCATAACAGCACATAAAGCATACTAACATACTCATAACAGCACATACTCATAAAGCAACAAAGTACATTTACAGTCAACAGTATGTGATCACTCGTCCAACACTCATCCAGCACTCCCACACACCTGTACTGTCGTAGCCATGAAGCCCAGATGAGTGATCAGCAGGTGGTGTCAAGGTGGAGCACAGAGACATCAGACAGATGGAGTAAAAGCATGGTTAAATTACAGCCTGTGTGATAAACAGAAATGTCTTTACAAGAGGACTTTTTGGAAAGACTGGGTCCACTGAGTGTTTACACAATATATTGTTTGTTTATCCTTATGGCTCAGTTGGTCTTTCGCAGTAATGTTTTCACAACAATATGCAAATAAGCCCTATAACAAATAATAATTTACCGCTGTGAGAAGCTTAACCAATCAGCTTTCAAAAGAGCCAAAAAAAGAACATATTTTTGGCAAGTACTGGTCAATTTTATACCAGCATGGCTGACCGTGTATTTTATAAGTGTATTATATGGTTATGTATTATATATCCTTATATATACTATTATATTTTTATATTATATATCCTTATATATACTATTATATTTTTGTATTATATATCCTTATATATACACTATTATTCTACATATTGCACTACACTAGTCACAGCTTTTCCATCGATGCATCTTTGTACATCGCTCTAGATAAGAGCGTCTGATAAATGCCATAAACGTAAATGTGATGTAAATGTGATGTAAATGTACAGTAATTAGACCCATTTGGGAATAGTTTATGTTTGACTACTTACAACTTACAACCTCCCCCAAACTGGTAAAAAAAAAAAAAAGACCAAACTACAGCTGCTGGGTTAAAGGACACCTGTGGAGACTACAGCTGCTGGGTTAAAAGACACCTGTGGAAACTACAGCTGCTGGGTTAAAGGACACCTGTGGAGACTACAGCTGCTAGGTTAAAGGACATCTGTGGAGACTACAGCTGCTGGGTTAAAGGACACCTGTGGACGCCTCTGTGTTAGAGAAGCAGCATGTTTATGCTCTGGCTAAAAATGTTTAGCTGCTTTAATAATCTGATGTTTAATGATCTGATGTTCGCATAATCATTTGCCTTATTTTCACTCACTTGCTCCTTATCTGGTTCCTTATCTTGTTCCTGCTCTTTCAGAGCCCATACTGACCCATGAACAGTTGTACCTTTTAACTCTGTGGAGGACATGCTTATGCTTATACTGGATCTCTGACTCTGTGACAGGTGATAAATACACAATCTGGACTTTTCCTCAAACCCATACCAATAAACATCACACATCTGAAATACAAGGTCTGCAAACACTTAACACACACACACAACCAGAGTTTTCTAGCTGATGCTCCTACCTGTGAATGCTCCAGCAGGCTGTTCCCTCTGCTCTGTGTCCCTGGAGCAGTGACTAATTTAAGTCTCTGCACACAGCACCTGCCGGCAGTGAAGACACCAAGTCTGCACCTCTCACACCTCTCACACCTCTCACACCTCTCTCACCTCTCTCACCTCTCACACCTCTCTCACCTCTCACACAGCAGCTGCTCCAAGACGCTCACATGAGCACACACATGTACATATATAGAAACACACGTCTGTACATATATATGAGCACATGTATGTACATATATATAAGCACACGTATGTACAGTGGGTGCCATTAAACACTAGTTCACTACACACTTCACACCAGTGGGTGCATTTAAACACTAGTTCACTACACACTTCACACCAGTGGGTGCATTTAAACACTAGTTCACTACACACTTCACACCAGTGGGTGCATTTAAACACTAGTTCACTACAGTCTGTACCACAGAAGCTGTTGGATGTTTCTGTCAGGGAAGGAACACAACGCACACTTCTCTCCTAACATCCATGTTTCTTTCTTTTCATCCCTCTCTCCCTCCTGCCTGCGTTTATTCGTATGTACAGAAGCACTGTCCCCTTACACACACACACACACACACACACACTTAAATATAAAGAGCTCTCTGCAAGTGGCCCGATTGTACTGAGATTAGATGTTGAACGGAGGCAATTTACACACAAGCACGTCTGAACATTTCAATCATCTATAGCAAGACAGAGGTGACAATGCTTCTGTCTCTCTTTCTCTCTCTCACACATACACACACACACACGCACACAATCCTGACCTCTGACCCCCTTCACCTCCTTTCTCTGTCTCACACTACTGAATTGAACTTGTATGCATTTGCTTCTCCTCTCTGCAGATGGTTTTTCATATGGAGATGGTGTCTCTATTCTTTGAAGCCAACCATATGAGGACACAAATGCCCCGCCCCTCCCCAGCCCTGCCCCTAGCCCCGCCCCTCCCTCCTTCCCTCTGTCACGATTTCATTTTGATCATTGTTGCAGTAAACACCAGGGTGGATTGTGAGATGAAGCGAGTATGAGATGAAGCGAGTGTGAGAAAGCCCACATGTCCCACCGTCTCAGTCCTTCTGCCGAGCTGTGAGACAAGAGGAAGTCCAGGCCCACGCCCAGTGAAAACGCCCCACTCACCCCATGCCCAGCAAAAATTCCCCTCCCCTACCCCACGCATCTCACACCGAAATGCCTCACCCATCCTTAGCTCCAGCATAGAATAGATCATGGGCTTGCAGGTCATTCCCGACACAGACTGGGTCTGATGTTTGATGCAGTGGAAGAATTATATTGGAACTGCTCAGCTGTTCATTACTGAGCAGAGATGTCCTTCCTTTACAATTAGTTAGGTTGTACATAAATATTAAAATCAACAATGAAATGTTCAAAACTGTTATGATTATTTATTTCAGTAATGACTCCCATTTTGTTGAGCCTGCACAAACACATGTGGATAGCAAAGCCGAGACACTGGAACCTGCCAAATACCTGCTGGGGTCCCCTGTACCAAAACAGCTCTGATCCATCGAGGCAGGGACCCACACCTCTGGAGGTGTCCTGGTACATCTGGCACCAGGACATTAGCAAGTCCTGTAAGTCCTGTACGCAGCGAGGAGGAACCTCCATGGATCAGACGTGTTTTTTTCCAGAACATCTCATAGACACTAGATTGGGTGTGAATGGGTGTTAATGGGTGGACTTGGTCTGAAACAGTGTTTGGGTAAATTGGTACATATCAAAGTAGAATCCACATGAACATCTCCCATCTGAACATTTCCCAGAGCATCACATTGTCTCTTCCCCAGGTAAAAGTCAGACATGGACACTGTCGTCCACATGACGTAAATAAAAAACCTGATTCACTGAGACACGCCTCCCGTCACACATCACTGATCCTTGGGCACCAGGACCGTATCACTGCATCACCGGCTGTCATTCCTTGGATCGTATTTAATAGGATACTGTATACGAGGAACACCCCACAGACCTGCTGTATACCGGGAACAAGCCACAGACCTGCTATATACCACAAACACCCCACAGACCTGCTGTATACCATGAACACCCCACAGACCTGCTGTATACCAGGAACACCCCACAGACCTACTGTATACTGAGAACACCCCATAGACCTGCTGTATACTGGGAACACCCCACAGACCTACTGTATACTGAGAACACCCCATAGACCTGCTGTATACTGGGAACACACCACAGACCTACTGTATACTGGGAACACACCACAGACCTGCTGTATACTGGGAACACCCCACAGACCTGCTGTAGACCAGGAACACCCCACAGACCTGCTGTTGTTTGGGGATGCTCTCACCCAGTTGTCTAACCATCATATACTTATTTTTCAATGAACATCAACTTCCAGAACTGACTGTTAATAATCTATGATAATCTATGTAATTCACTATATAATGGGATAGTCTATGTAATTCACTGATACAATCTATGTAACTCACTATATAATGGGATAATCTATGTAATTCAGTGATATAATCCATGTAATTCACTGAGATAATCCACACAATTCACCAATATAATCTATGTAATTTACTATATAATGAGATAATCTAATTAATTTAATATAATCTATGTAATTCATTATATAATGAGATAATCCATTTAATTCACTATATAATGAGATGATCCAATTCACTTCACCTGCTGATGGTTTTAATGTAATGGCTGACTGGTATATATAACACACATATACATATAAGTATATAATGCACACACACACACACATTATATATATAAGTATATAATGCATATATAAGTATATAATGCACATGTACATATAAGTATTCACATTTAAACACTGTTCAATACATTTATTTCAAAGCAGAAATATATTAGTTATCAAACAGCAATTTTTCATGTACATTGAACAGATTTACATAAATTTAAATACAACATAATTATATAATCTAAAAACATTTTAAATACATGATTATATAACCTAAAGACATTTTTATTGGACAAACATTCCAGTTGAGCTTCTATTTTGTTGGAACAGTACGTAAATCAAAAGAGAACAATAACAGACAGGTAAGAACATGCAGAAATCAGGCACTGTGACCGAACAACAAGGTCCTGCCGATCACACCTGAGCTGCTACACCACCATCTCACCTGACTCACCTGAGTCCCAGGTAACGGTGCACCTCCCACATCACCTGGACCTCACTGCCTGTAAAGACCTTCTGTTCTATGACACAGATGATCTCCCAGTAAATAATCTCCCAGTAAGAGGGCAGGTCTCCCTCTCACATGACGCTCCTCCCCCTCACAGTCACAGGTATATATGTTTTTTAATATACATATTATAGTTTATACTAATATGTTAGTGAGCGCAAAGACCATGCAAAGTCTAAGATTATGACAGATCTTGGCCCGGTCCCAGGCTGGCGGCCCAGTCCCCACACTGTAGGATGTGTGGGGGTCTCAGAGAAGGAACCTTGAGCACCTCAGTTCTTACCCCAAACCTGAACTTCACTCTCACAACTGATCCTCCCATCAGTACCAGAACCATGTAGAAGCAGCACTGAAAGTACTCATATGATCTGCTATAGTGCACGTACAGCAGTGCACGTACAGCAGACTAAAGCAAAGGCAAGTCTTTCATAGGCAGAGTATCATTTAAGTAGCACAATCCAGGACACTTTACAATCTGTGTGAAACCTTCACTCCCTTGAGAAAATATAAGACATTTTAAGATTGTATATGTAAAGCCTGAATTCAGACACTATGAAAATTAACACAACATTCACCACAGATTAATAAAAATGATCTGGGTGCAGGATTTGGTGAAGATGTTGCTTTAACACCAAAGGCGACTTCCTCATTTCTATGGTTAAAAAAACCCCACATACATCAAGGTGCTGCCAAAAAGCTCATTACACAGGAGAATCCAGCCAGAGACTGAGACCATGAAATCCAGCAAACATTTAGTGTTCATCTTGCCAAACAAAAGCAGAGGGTGAGATAGGTCTCCTGTTCTGGTCTCTAAACACTGAAGGGGTTTTGGTAAAAACTGCAACCCTTTAGGTGGACTGTGAGGAGTAGAGTTTCTTCCAGCTACTGTGACCAAGAATTCCCTTTCCCACCAGTAACATCCATCTTCACAAACACCCAACTCTCCTTCAGCAACGAGGACAACCAAACCATGTCATCGAGTTTGTGCCCGAGGAAAGAGTTAACTATGGCGACCATGAAATAACCATGAAATAACAATATGTTCACAAACTCTGTTTTTTTCACACTCACACATCTGACACCAAAGAGCTTCTGTAAGAAGGACCAAGGTTCTGGGATTTATGACCCACATAAACCCGACACGAACGAGCTCTTACTGGCTCATCTTCACAACATGAAACTATTTTAAAGCAATGTGACAACAACTGTTGTAAAACACACCTAATAAACGTGAAACCTGCCTCCTCGCTCTCAGAAGTCCCTTCCACATAAACCCCGACTGTCTTCGATACCAGCTGCCCCCACCCACCCCCCCGGCCCCTTCTGTGGGAATGTTTTACTCTAGGTTGTTGTGACCTGCCCTCTATATACAGGTGAGGCCGTGGCTATGGGACACGTTTAAAGGTACAAACTCACCTCTATATACAGGTGAGGCTGGAGCTATGGAACACGTTTAAAGGTACAAACTCACCTGCCAAGAAAGCAGAAGCCAGACACAAATGATACCCAGTGACATTGTTCATCCATTTGTTCATGCATGAGAGAATGAGGTGCGTGTTCACTCTGGGGTGGGATGCAGGTTCTCGTGGGTAAATCGTAGCATAGCATGGACCTGCTGGAGAGGTGTTTAGAGTCATGGAAGCTTGCCGATGGTTCCAGAGGTTCTGCTCCTCTGGTAGCAGTTCAGTTCTGTGGTGTCAGTGGGTGTGTCCTGCTGGTGTTCAGAAGTTCTGGAGCTCAGGAAGATTCTTGTACAGATCCAGCGAGTCCGGGTTGGAGAAAGCTCCACGCTGGACCACCTCCTTACCTGCAATCACCTGCTTCACTGCAACCTCCACCTTCTTACCACTGATGGTGTACTGAGAAACACACACATATGTAGCTTTAGACATGGAGAATGGGTGGAAGCTGTGTGTGTGTGAGAGAGAGGGAGGGAGAGAGAGAAAGAGGGAGGGAGAGAAAGAGAGAGAGAGAGAGAGGGACGAAAGTCTGTTATTCACACCGGAATGTCCTTGGTCTCTAGGATGAGAGCAGGAACGTGGCGTGCAGACAGAGCCACACGAATGGCAGCGCGGATCCTCCCCACCAGCTCAGGGCTGAACACCTGAGCAGGAGCCATCATCAGGAACAGAACAACCCGCTCCTCGCCGTCGCTGTTGTACTGGGGAACACAAAGGCTGTCGCACACTTCCTCAAAGGCCTCCACTGGACAAACAGGAAGCAAAGTTGTTAGATGATTTGCATGTGTAGGTCTGAGGTGTCTGAAGTGAAGTGTGTGAGTGTGTGTGTGTGTAGGTAATGTCTGGGGGTCTTGGTGAACTGTGTGCGTAGCTGTAGGTGTTAAATGTGATTATTGAGCACCTCCTGTCTCCTTTGTCTCTTACCAATGTTATAAATCTCGGAACTCCCAAAGCGAACGCCATTAGGATTCAGAGTCCCATCACTGAAAAACAAAAAACCCACAGAGCCATTGAGGATTAATAATGTGTGCGTGTGTTTGTGTGTGCTCCTGAATGTAGGGACATCACCTTCGGCCCAGCATCACAATCCCTCCTGTCTTTGGGTTGATTTTACAGTAATCACCATGGGCCCACACACCTGCGCGCACACACACACACACACACACACACACACACACACACACACACACACACACACACACACACACA
>JAOYMR010000194.1:0-13829 GCA_025802075.1 Tenebrosternarchus preto
TTTCTTTGATAAAAAAAGGTTTAAATCAGAAATTAAATATATGTGCTTTCAACACACTGAATTTTTTATCCACCATAACCCACCCACACCCCCACGTTTTCCAAACCCCCCCCCCCCCCCCCCCCCGATATCACACACTCTCACGGGTGGAAAATTCCTCACTCTCCACAAGCCACACACCACAGCAGACACGGCAACACAAGCTGCAGAGAAGAAAAACAGGCATTCAAATGCAAATACGATTTGAAATAAGGAGAAGCAAACAAACGGCTTCAAACTAAATGAAAAGAGCCTAACCATGGGCACACGTGCTAACCATGGGCACACGTGCTAACCATGAGCACACGTGCTTAGCTACATCAGCTTTCTGCACGTCATCAAATGTTTCTTATTCAATTAAATTCTTGAAACAATCCAGTGTACGGCACTTTCACGATCCTTTCACATTTGACTATCACATTCAAATGTATAATAGCCAATTAGAAATTGTTGCAAAAAAATCACCCTCTATTAGAAAGGACCAATCCAAGTTCAGAGCTGAAAACTCCATTAGAGATATTGGTCTACTATTCAGTGCCTGAAGTACTTTCTCATCTAAAACCACGACGGTGCCTCTTGTCTGAGGATCAGGCAGGAAAATCAACATAATCCAGAGGTGGAGAAGTGGGGCTTTATTTAATAACAGCCTGTCAGAACACCAGTGAGAGGAAAGAAACAAACTTGAAGACACCTTGAAGGCCGTGCTGACGGGAGAGCGACCGGCACAGCCAATAACGTGGCCTGGCAGCGAGAAACGCATCCCCCACTTCCAAACGTACGGCTTTTAATAACCGAGCGCGTTTGAACCAACGCGTGCGATTCCTGGCTTTGCCGCGCACCAATCCAAACGCATGGTCCCGCGACAATTATCCACACGTATAAAAGCAAGATCAGGCAAATGGTTTGCAAGTACCTCATGAAAAAAAAAGAAATCAACCAGAGTACTTCTAGTTTTCCCAAAAAGGATCAAATGAGGACGGAATACGATGTCATCATCATAACTGGGTTCCACATTTCTGTGGATTTTCCGTATATTTTCTGGGTTGTAACAGGTCATTCGTTTCCGACGTGAAATCAGACTCAGCTGTCTGGGTCCTTTTGACAGGATACAGAACAAAGCAATTCACAACGCAAGGGAGCTAAGACACAGGTGGCTGCCTCTAAGCCACGGCCCTGTTTCAGTGTCTGACCTCATTAAATCGAGCCGCCACGCCGCCGCCGTCTGGCCGCCCTCCAGTCACGGTGAGGACAGCTTCTAGAAGCTTCCGGACTCACCAGTCACGTTGAGGACAGCTTCTAGAAGCTTCCGGACTCACCAGTCACGGTGAGGACAGCTTCTAGAAGCTTCCGGACTCACCAGTCACGGTGAGGACAGCTTCTAGAAGCTTCCGGACTCACCAGTCACAGTGAGGACAGCTTCTAGAAGCTTCCGGACTCACCAGTCACGTTGAGGACAGCTTCTAGAAGCTTCCGGACTCACCCGTCACAGTGAGGACAGCTTCTAGAAGCTTCTAGATTCACCAGTCACGTTGAAGATGGCTACTTAGAAGCTTCCAGACTCATCAGCGCTCACGTTTCTCCCTTTTGCCCGCACCCACACAGCTCTCAGCTCTGAACCCTCCTGTTTGACTTCTCCGTGGACCGAAAGGAGGCGGCCCTCAGAAACACCCATCAATCATTGGCCACGCCCAACACAGGCCCCCTGACACAGGAACATTATTTCTCCACGTAAAAGTGCTGAGTGGAATCACGGCTGAGATGAGGCCACACACAGGGAATATTACTGGAAGTCTGCAGTTTATCCTTATGTTTCTGCTGCTGCAAACATGCATTACAGAGGCAGCTGCCGACACACAGCAGGAACGCCGCTGCAGATCTTCCAGGACTTTCCGAACTGGAGCCGAACACAGAGCCCAAAAGTCTATGCAGAGCACAGGATATAGCAGTCACGGAAGATGACCCAGGCCACAGAGGGCTTTGGATAGCTCCCGACACTCCTATCTCCAGTGGTGACGGGTCTGAGTGAAACCATGGCAACCTGCACCGCTCTGTCCACACTCAGGACATGAGCACACTGACCACCGGCGGGAGGTGAGAGAGAGACGGTACGCGGGAACGGCAGAGAAGAAGCAGGCGACAGGGATCGTGGGCGCCAAGTCATCTCAGACACAGCATTTAGCTCCAGGCCAAACACACACACACTCACACACACTCACACACACAGAACAGGTGGCCCTGACAGGAAGGGAGCACGACACTGTCCACCTCACTTACACCAACACTGGATTAACCTCAATACTCTCCACTAGCGCCAAAAGATTCATTTCACTAATCTCTGAAGCCCCAAACACCCAGTTGCCAAAAAGACATTCAGATTAATACGACCTTCTATTAGCATAAGATCTCCATCCTTTCAGCTACCGCCAGCCAAGGGGTGGGGGTGGGGGTGGGGATGGGGATGGTGACATGCAGCCCTACGGTAAGTAGCTTAGAGCTTCAGTAACAATGGAGGAAATTGACATGTTACGACGGTTGACGGTGCAGTACTGAAGGGAAGGAACAGGCTCCACATGGCTCTTGCACCACTACTGGGAGCAAGTCTGTAGTGTGCTAGCAATTAAATTATAAAGCTTCTTTAATTAGTGAGACTTTAAAGTGACTGTGGAGGAAAAATGATATAAGCTTTTCAGAAGAAAAGCTCTATGAAGTTAACCAAAATTCTATTATCCCGAACCACTCAGCTGAATGTATGTGTGTATAATTATGTGTGACCACTGGTTAATTCGCATAAGAAAAAACTGTCATGTGAGAAGCTGTGGACAGAGAAGACATGGTCCAACAGATCCTACAGGCTTGGATGTGACAACGCTGTCAATAACACAACAGGATACACTTAAGCAGACATCTGCATCCCACACTCCCACAAGCCCCTACAGAACGTACCTTGGTCCAGTATGATGAGCTGGGCGCTGGCCTGGGCGTTGCCTGCCTCGTTCTCCGCCAGGCACTGGTAGAAACCCTCGTCTGACTTCACCAGGCCAAGAACCTGCAGGTTCTGCTCTTTCTGCAAAAGGCACAAACAGTGGGTTCTCATCCCATCTCCACAGCGACCCCACCCCCCCAGCCCCTCGCACCTGCATCGGCATCACCCAAGCCTGCGGGTGGAGCCCCCCGGAGAAACCCCATCGTGTGAGAGATCACTTACGATGATTCTGAAGTAGTCGCTGGGAATAACGGCATCTCCGTTCTTGACCCAACGGATGGTGGGCGCTGGGGAGCCGGTGACCTCACACTCGAAAAGCACGTCCATGGCCTCACGAGCGTATGTGTTGGCCGGCCTCTTCAGGAACCGCGGGGGAACTGCGGAGAAGCACGGAGAGTTTTTCTTCCATTGCACTGTGTGACCAGAATTCTCCCCCAACTATCCAACTGAACCAAAAAAAAAGACATTAAAATAAGGGTTCCCTCAAGAAACCTCCCCAAAACATGGCTGCCAACACAATGTACCTCCTGATATCTGCAGACAATGGAGGAGTTTCCGCCCATTTCCATCCATTCTCCACCCATGAGCTTTGAAATCAGAGGACCTTCACTAGCAAGATCATACCATGCAGCAGGAACGTCGAACCAGACTGCTGCTCTCACTCGGACCTGCCTTCCACGTTTTCCTGGCTCAGAGTCCGTGCAAAAAACGCACCCTGACTGAAACGAGAGCTCAGCAGATATCACGGTTCCATCTCCTGAGGAGGCTGAAGCGTGCATGTTGCTCGTAATCCCACTGTGTTTGTGGAGCACACAATGTGAGACTCCGCAAATCACTGGTGCATCCACTGTGCTTTCCTGTTTAAAGCTCCGTGTGTGTGTTTGGCACTGCCAACACTGCTGAGTGAAACGCTGTTGCTACTTCGCTGGTTCTCCTCTAGGGGGAGCACTTCTCTCCAGTGCCTGTGGGTTCGGCGCCTGAACAGGGTTCAGCGTCCCGCTGCCTGCTGGGTACTGGCACATCACTGCTGAGACATGCACAGTGGCCCACACAGGGCTTGCGTGCTCCAATTACAGTGAGCTCACCTTATTTAGATTACAAGGACAAAGAATAATTACTACACGCCACTTACTGGATAGAAAAAAAATGTAGCAACGGGGGGATTCATTACTTAAGCGGAAATGGCGCTGTCAGTGACGTACGAGTATAGTTCACGAACAATACTGAAATACTCTAGAAAAGTACTTCGAAAACGACGTCTAATGTAACGACTAGCGAGAGCTGACTCACGTTTCTAAAGCTTTAAAGGGACTGGGAAACGAAAGCAGTAGAAGCAGTGGGATGTGACAGAGCGAGAAGAACACGGTAATTACAGCGTAGTTATGAGTAGCTACGAGTACTTACAGCGCTAGTTAGCCTAGCGCTAGCAGAATTTGGCTGGTATTGTGCTAAAGCCTGGTGAGCACACAAACTGCAGAAAGACAGTGTTCTGGATAAGAAGTTGGATGATTTCTTTCACAGAAGTGTTGCCAGCAGTGGTACAAGGTCCTCCTCAAAAATCACACACATGCGTGCACACACACACACACACACATCATCATCATTTCATTAAAATTCACCGTCTTTCCTTCTTTGTTGAACCATCTGTTGTATGACTAATCAAGGCCAAAAGTTACAATGTTTTTTTTAAACTCTCCCTGAACGCAAATCCATGATTCTGTTCCAGTGTTTGCTGGTGATGAGCTGTTAGGAGCGGTGTAGCACCACACTGCCTGCCCAAATCCCCCGGTGCCACGTTACAGCACCAGCAGGGGCGTGGGACAGGAAGGCAGATACCTGCACCATTCCGGGAGACCCCCCTCCCCCACCACCCCCCAGGGCCCTAGTGCTCCCTTCATTAATGAGTGTTGAGGCAACCAATAGGAGTCCAGAGCTCTTCCCGACAGGCGAAGACATGGGGGAAAAACACACAACGCCCTCCGAAACGCAAAAAAAAACGCTCATGGAAACCAAGGCCAGAGCCACGGCCCTTGCTGGCTGGCCGCGGAGCTCATGCCTCACAGTTAAAAGGTCAAAGGTCAGCTCTAGGGTCAAGATAGTTAGAATGCTAGCAAAACAAGCAGCTCTAGAGCTGTTCGGAAAAACACCACCAGCAGCTGGGCTTTTTTTTTTTACGGCAGAGAACGTGACTGCACAGCTGTAAACAACACTGCACAGCTGTAAACAACACTTACAGCCTCCTTAACCAGGACCAGTCATCGTACAACCTGGATAACATTTGTAAACCAGGCAAAAAAGCTATTCTTTTCTTCCCTGTTATTTTCTCCATGGAAGTGGTGGTTGTCTCTCTCGCATACGCCCTCTGTCTTCACGTCCTGGTATTGCTACTGCTGCACGTCGGCATGCTACAGCAGAACACAGACTGGAACGCACAGAGAGACCAGGCACTGCATTTCCAACCCCCCCCCCGCCAAACTTATGGGCTCATGTTACACAGCCATGCACGCACTCACCCACACACCCCTCTGCATGCATATGTTAACACGCACACACACACACACACGTTCTGGCTAACACATGTGGATTTGTTACTTACGCACACGCATGCACGCACGCACACGCATATTAGTGCAACCTTCAGGGCTGGAAATGAAAAGACTTCACCGAGTAACAACCATGCAGCTCCGTAATTAAAACCTACTGCGTCCTCTGCCCCAATTTATTGTCTTGCCAAGTCCAATGAGGCGAGTGGTAGAGCACAGGCTGCGTGGAGCGCCAGGCCCGGCCCATGTAGGCCCAGAGGAGCATCGCGTGGCTCTACCCTCAGCCTGTGCTCCGGAGCAGCCCGGCCGAGCAGACGGGCGGACGGACCCAGCCACTCTCTAAACACCCGCTGAACAGCCTACAGACTGACCAGCTGCAGCAGGAGAAGGTCACTTCAACACACACACACACACACATATATCCTGGACGGCAAAATGTTTATCGGGACGTTTTTTTCCCCTCTCCCGCAAAGGACAGCAACATGTGGGCTTTCTGTAGTTCTGGGTTAATTATCGCGAACCGCCGCAGGTACGAAAAACACTTTAAGGGCATAAATGTCCAGTTTTCCATTTACACAGAAAAAATTAAATAAATAAAAAATGATAGAAAACAGTCAAAAGCTCGCTTTATGGGGACAAGCAAAGCATTAAGAGAACACTGCCAAGAAGCATTACACACTGTACAGCCAGCAGACAGCAGGCTAAGAGGAAACCTACTGGACTCCATGTGGGAAAGTGTTTTTTTTTTAAAAAAACACCATTCTTTCCTGTCTGCGGAGAAACAATAAGAACTGTCTCTCCCACTCTGTGGCTGCCTGGACGACTTCTTCATTACTGCCGAGGCGTCCATGAGGCCTTTCAGTGAAGTGGCAGCCTGCTGCTACCATTCCTGCAGAGTTCTGTTCGATCTGTGTGTGTGTGTGTGGGGGGGGTCAGCGGGTGCAGGGTGTCTTCGTCTTCTCGCCCCTGGGCTCTGTGAGGGGTTGGGGGGGTCTGCCAGGCGTGGAGGACAGAGCTTGAGAGACCGATGTGCAGGCCCAGCTCTGCACCACCCCTCCTCTCTCTCTCACACACACACACACACACACCCCCACACACACACACCCCCACTTCGTCTCTTTCATCCCGTCTGTCCGTTTGCTTTCGTTCCAAAGCCCTTGGCACAGCTCGTGTGTGAGACTCGGAGCTCAGGAACGAGATCTGGGCCCTGTCCCATTTTACCCTGCTTTCACACCCCGTGTCCCTCCTGAACACAATAAAGCGCGTGGGCTTTTCCCCACCGCCGCCTCGGCGATCCACGTCCCAATGTCACGCCAATTCCCGCCTTTACACCGAATTCTATACCTGCTTATGTAAACAGTTTGCGGCCATGCAATCCAATTACGAGACCACATGATTTCGAAAGAGCCCAGTGTATTATGGCACTTTTGAACGGTGTTCTACACATGACAAGTCGGTCTAAAAGCAGTCAGGAAGTCCCCCTTTAAATCTTGGTCCACTTGCTTTTTACGATTACAAGCAACCGGGGAATGAGGCTGAAATTGGTCTTTCAAGCTGCCGGTCCCAGATGACGAGTGTCATCACAGAGGCTTCTAGAGTTAAAGAAAGATCCTTTGGGTGAAATTTGCTTTTCGAACACATGACTGATGTTCTGAGCTGCACCTATTGTGAGACACAGAGTACTCCAGATGTCATTAGCACCATTTGCAAAAGCTTCCCACCGTTCCAGATCTACACAAGGCAAAACTGCTTCGTTTTGCATCGTTCACACAGATCACGTTCATGACAAAAACGGGGACCATGGGGAGGTCTGGACTAAAAGCTCGTAAAACACACGGCTTGATTGGATTAAATACAAAAATGGATGAGTTGGAACTAATGTGATAGTATTTACTGGAATGGTCGGTGAAACATGATTTTTCAGTAACAGCGCATTAATAGCACTTGTCAACTCGCATTCGGGTTCTCAAGGAACGGTATCCGAGAGGAACGGTAACCGAGAGGAACGGTAACCGAGAGGAACGGAATACGAGAGGAACGGAATACGAGAGGCACGGTAACCGAGAGGAACGGTAACCGAGAGGAACGGTAACCGAGAGGAACGGTAACCGAGAGGAACGGTAACCGAGAGAAATGTCAGAAGCTCATCCAGTAAGTGAATTCAGTCAGGCTCGCTGAGCCGTGATCTGTCAATAGTCCTTTGTGGCCACGTTTTCCGAGTCTCCAGGGACGTTTGTCGATACATTGTGAACCATACAGGAGGAGCTCTGACATAGCAAATCACTTGCTGTAATTAATACCTCAAAATCCATTACCTGACGTCACGTGCCACTATCCCTCCATCAAATATGTAATCTTGCACCAAAACATGGGCACGTTAAATCACCGCCCACAGCGCATGCAGCAACCAATGGTCTCCCACGTTACCTTGCATGCTGAGCTCAGCCTGGGCTTGGATGGAGTCGTTCGCGTTGTCCGCCAGGCAGCTGTACATCCCAGAATCCTCTTCGGTTAAATTGAAGATCTGAAGGCTGCCCCCGCCGAGCAGCAGAAAGCGGCCGTCACTGTGTAGAGAAGGATGGAGAGAGGGAGGAGAGATGGAGGAGAGAGGGAGGAGAGATGGAGAGAGGAAGACAGGAGAGCGTCAGTATTCTTACCGCAGAGGGACAGAACTCACTTTCCCGCCACAAACATCAGTGCTCTGCATCACGCCATGTTCACTCCACAGCACAGGCTGCACTGAAAGAGGAACGTCATCAAACTCCCCGTGACGTTAAAAACATCCCGTCCACAGCAGGACCGGGGCGGGAGCAGAGAGGCGCAGGACACAGTTACACCTGGGAAACAAACCCGCTCTTAGGAGTCACAGCGCTGGGTGTGTCTGAATGATAGAGATGCTCAGAATACCTCAGGGTAACTAACTGGCTTCTGGTGAGCAGGTGACCCCCGGGGGGGGGGGGGCAGAAATCAATAGGCTGAAGGAGAGTAGCTGAAGAGAGGAGAGAGAGAGAGAGAGAGAGAGAGAGAGAGAGAGAGAGTGTACCATGGTGGAATAGGTGAGTAAAAGACAATAAACAAAGATAAAAACAGGTCAGAGAGGAAAGAACGACTGTGAGGACAGAGAGAGAAAGAGAAGCCAAAGGAAAGGCTGTTTCTCACACGTGAATACAGAGAGGCAGACACAGCAGTGCAGGCAGTCAACCTGATCCTCCAGCTATTGATCGCATCTAAACGCAAGGCCATCAATAGCAGCATTTCTCCCAGCATGCTCGGCGAGCAGCCTCCCCCCTCACCGCCGCTCACGAACCCGGAGCCTCTGCGGCGTACGCCAGAATGCGGAAGAAGAAACGCACGCACGCGCGCATCGCTCACGTCCGATTGGCCGGTGCTTAAGAGCGCCGCCTCGCTCCCCAATCTGCACGACGCTCCGTCAGCGGGAGCAGGAAGCTCCGCTTCGCCGCGAAGCAAGGTCGAAGTTCGCGTCGAGAGAAGCTGGAGTGCTCTACACTCAAGCACACTTCTTCCCCAGGGATTAAAGCTGCAGAAGGACGAGGCAGCTCATGCATCTGTCCAGAGTTACAGGCTGGCTCTGGCTCTATCGCACGCTCACTCGCACGCTCCGTCAGTGCCTCCCATAAAGGTGCCTTTGTCCTACTGCCTTGCATTTCAGCAGCTAGGTCCAGTCACACTTCCAGCCAGGCTTCCATCCACACACACACACACACACAGCTCCCCTTCAGATGCACACGTCCTTCTTTTATTTAGATGAAGTCGTCAAAGGGCTCAGAACCGGAGGCATCTGGCGGGCTTCTCCACGTGCCTACCGCCAAAGTCTCCAGCGCGATCCTAACGAGGACGCTGCCCTAACGAGGCGGTTGAGCAGTGCCACGGCATGAGCCGCTCTAATTGCTTGTTAATGTCTAAACTCGCACCCGATTCTGTCAGGCCAAGACAGAAGGGCTGAGATGTCAGCAGAGGCTCAGGTCTGGTGGCCACCAGCACTGGCCCATTTACCAGAGGCTGGTCTTAGCAATCAAGGCAGGTGACCACGAATCAATTAAAAATGCATTACATGAACCTCATCCCTCCGACCAAGGCCGTTTAATTAGTCGCTTATCCCCCACTCGGCTGCAGGTTCGAGCCGAGGCTCCAAGACGCCGATAAGGCACTGCTGACGACCATAATCACCTACTGTAGAACAAGGAGGATCTTGTAATGTACGCTGCCATCAAGGCGCTGTTCTTCTACCAGGAACTTCTGCGGTCTGTCCCAGCTGATGGGGTGTGTAGATTTGATTCATTCAGTGTTTTCAGCCTCGCCAGCAGCATGAACATTGAGCACCTCCCCTCGCGATGGAGGACCAGCCCTGTCCAAATGACATATCAGGACCGCTGGAAGCCCTGCTGGCTCAACAACCAGTTATTTTCTGCCAGCAGTTTATAAATTCCCATGTTTGAGCAGGAAATACGAAGAGCAGCCCTTGAGTAGGCTGAGGGATATTTGTTTTCACTTTACCTTATTGCAGGAGTCCCATGAGGACTAAGGCATGCTGGGACTTTGAGGCTATGTTTGTTTTGTCAGGTCCTCCGCTCGAATATTTTGATTAGAGGTATGGGGGCGGCGGGAGATGTGCTGGACGTGACCTGTGATGTCATAGGGCATCGGGAGGGGTGTAGAAGACCCGCGCCTCCCAGGAGGAGAGACTGAGGGGAGATGGAACGAAAGGAGGCGAGATTGAGATCTCTCGTCTACTGCTAGTACCTGGGAACACTGAGACTGCAGTTACACACTGGAAAGCAAGGGGGCTCCAAAGCTGCCCCTCCCTTCTCAACTACACCAGCCTGTGAGTCATCACAGATCTCCCAGAGAACATCTTACTTTAGCAAACGGCACATCGCAACTTGGACAGAACTGGTTTCCAGGGAATCAGAACATTTGGTGCAACACCAATGGTCAATAAAACCACATCTGGTTTCCATCACACACACAGTCAGTGCACTGTGTATTGACTGTGTACCAGGAGAATCCAAATTAGCAACTAGGCTATGACATTTCTATTTCTATGCATCAAGAAATCAAGAGAAAGGAAGTCCTGACTAAAATGAACCCTCAAAGCTGCCGGGGTGTACTGTAACCATAGCGATACTGCGGTAGACAGCGCAGCCGTGTTTCCCGCCCTGGGCAAAACCCCTCCAGCAGGGCGCTGTGATATGAGGGTGTCCATGCTACTCTAACAGCGAAGCCATAAATTCCATACACACAAGCAATGAGGCAGCGACAGAAGACATGTGCCGTTAATCTTGTTAATACTGACACTGTGCTAAAAACAGGCAGAAATTATAGGCCATTAACAATGACAAGCAGCACTTCCAAGCTGCAATTTCCACAGTCTCACGGCTGTTTGGCCTCTGCTAGGTGGAGGGTATCGGCCTGGACCTTCAGCGATTGACCGAAAACCAGATCTTTAAGTGGGAGTTCAGAGCGAGCCGGGAAGAGCAGGCAGACAAGACACAGGGGGCTGGGCCACTTCAGAGATGTCCTGCCCAACCCCCACCCCCAAACCCCACCCAGTTCACCCCACCCCAGCCCCGCCCTCTGTCCCGCCGAGCAGAGCCCAGGCGGGTCACGGCGCTCATGCAGATGCAGGACCGCTTGCGGCTACGACCCACGCCTCCCTCCCGCCACGCAAACACAATAAAACGACACGATACTTCAGAGACGGAGGCCAGGAGGAGGTGGAGGCATGAGAGATCATTTACATGCGGTGTTGGACCTGTTGCCCATACATTATTCATCCTCTTTATTGATGGCAGGGGATTCTATTAAGCTTCTCCCTTCCCCCCACAGCACAATCGCCCAGCGACTCTGCTTCTCCGGACTGATTCAGAGACTCTGACCCAGGCTATTTTAACAGTGGCCGTCTGCAAAATGCAATATTCCACAATCAGAACTATTTTTATGCTTTTGTAACACTTAAATACACTGGAAGTGGAGGCCACATTCACCTCAGCATTCATACTAAAAGGTGCATGGAACAGACAGAAGTGCACGCGAAATCACCCCCGCCACCAGGGGGCGCAGCCGCCCAGACCCTCAAATGAGGTTGGATAAGCCTGTAAGCACAGACACGGACCTGCGATGACCATTACAGTCCTCTCCACTTCTGTGTAAATGACAGAAATGGCCAGCGAAAAGGAGCTAGCATGATAACTGAACATAAAAGACTCATGAGACATATTCCTTCCCTTTCTGTTCAGTAGCAGAAAAGCTCTCCTCATCATTCCCCTGATCTCCTAAGAGGATCTGAAGGGCCAGAGTTGGCCTTCAGAAAGAAACGCACTACATCTGCTCTCTGCCCCTCCCCCTCCCCCCTATTAACAGGCAATCAAACACTCCGATACCAGTGATCAACACTGGTACATTAATATTTAATCAGAATCAGAATCAGAATTAAGTGGCAACACTGGCCTTGGTTAAAAAACACTGTATAGTCTATACTATCAGCCCTTCTTTTTAAACTCCTTGTTTAAAATAGTGTTTATAAATAAACTTAATATTATCTAATTTTATTAAATTAAGAAAAATGATTGAATAACCAGAATGCTAGAGCACAGTGGCCATCTATTGGTTTCCAAATTAAATATGTACATTTCACCAAATCGTTTATATTTGTTTTGTTTCAAAATAAGCAAGAATATCCAGAAATGAAAGTGTCTTGACTCCAAATTCCCAGTTTCAGTCCAGTGGAAGCCGTACTCTGCTGAGTGGTTCTTTTGAGACTAAATATGTAATTAAATCCAAACAAAAATGACGTGATGAGCCTTTTAACAACAGACTTAGATTTTCTGAAAAATATGATTGACATTAGACAGTTCACACAGCCCATACACAGTTCGCTTCCATGAATTCGATCTTAGACACCCAGGTTCCAGCACCGTTGGCCAGAGAGAACATCCTTCCGAACACGAGTCGGACCGTCTCGTCCCGCACCAACACGGTTACCCCCCACCTGCGGGGCAACTGTCCTCCAGGGAGCCAGCGGTGGAGAGGCAGCAGGGAGGGTCACAAGCCCACACCTCCTTCGCTCACGTTAACCGTCAGTCACAATCGAGCGAACGTTCACTCCCTGCTCTCCTCCACTCAAGCTGGCGAGAGTGCAGGTGTGTGTGTGTGTGTGTCACACTTTTCTCCCTGGCCTCTTGTCCTACAAGCACATGTACTAATTAACGAAGAAACCGGCTAACACACCCGCCCTGGGGGTATTGACAACCCAGGCAATGAATGTTGTAATTATTACAACAAACCTAATAGCCGGGTCATTACGCCAACAGTCAGTGACGGAATCTGAGGCTGCAGTATTAAGACTCGTGGAGTGTAACACAGTCAAGGAAGGAAAATCTGGAGAGAGACATTTGAGAGAGAAAGAGAGAGAGTTCCTATGCAATCAGGGAAAAAAAAAATCTATAAAATAGAAATTCAAAATTAAAATCTTTTATAAAATCTTCTACTTATTCTCCTTGTTGCGCTGTATGGAAGTGAGACACAGGATCCACACAGTAAACCCAACTACACTAGATGGACAACTATCCCATAGAGTCGTGTAGAATTTTGCAGAAATATACTACAAATTCAAAGAAATACACTCTGCATTCAGAATAGAATTAGTATTTCCATTGAAACATTTCAAACCCAATAGGTCATCGCTAAACACACTCCCCTCTGTCAGACGGTACTGAGACTGAGGCCAGCACTGCTCTCCACAGACCAATCAGAGTGAACCAAACTATCAAACAAATTACCACAGACCAATCAGAATTAACTAAATGATCAAATATAGCAAAGCCTGTCTAGAGCACCGAGACAATTCCACTAAAACTGTCTAAATTACAGACCTACCAGGGCCTAAACACAGAATGTGATTTAGAATATGATTTTCCTCACCAAGTACAGGCTCAGTGACCACAGTCTGGCCAGAGAGAGGGAAAACTGTGTGCCCATTGTGAGAGTAGTGTGAGATAACAGCACTTTCTCCTCCATTGTGAAAAATTCACCCAGACTTGCCAAAATTTCACAGTAAAATTTAATTTAAGTATACTCCCAAATTCAGAAATTCCCTGCCAAGGTAAAAAATGACAAATTATCCTTTGACAAATTTCTCCTTTTTGGAGAAGGAAACATTGTGCCTCTCACTGCAAAAGATGTGAGAGACAGTGAGTAACGCACTACACCACCACAGTTCACTACACCACCACAGTTCACTACAC
>JAOYMR010000195.1:0-13827 GCA_025802075.1 Tenebrosternarchus preto
CATTGAGGGACCACTTTACCAATTCCATTTTTGTGATTTCCAAGTAGACTTGAGACTTCACACGCAGACACAGAGCTAAAGCAGGAACAGATAAGGTCAGGAGCTGGTAGGAAAGCGACCGCCTCTCTCAGGAGCCAGAAGAAATATGTGTTATTTGTGTGTAACTATGTGTGAACATAGTTATTCTGCAATGCTCACAGACTGCTGATTTTTGTTTTAAATGTTCCTATTTGGCTTTTAAGCGCTGGGCACCCTGGGGTTTTCTTAAGCCCCCTGAAATTCTGCCTTGAGGGTTCTGGCACCAACTAATAGGCACAGAGGATTGCAGCCTTCACAGTCTTGTACCAAAGACTGTCTGATAAAGACAAAGATGAGCAGACCTCTTGTGCTATACCTGCACTGCAGCAACACCTCTTAGGGCATATATAACGACAGTGCAATGCACTCAAAAGCACTGAAATAGGTTTCCATCTCAGTTTCTCTAAAAGGTGGAACCATAACAATGTTCTTATATCAAAGCTGGGTGGCAAAACAGATAACACAGCTGTTCAAGGCTTAGGGACTAATCCCCGAAGGACTGGAGGCTTAGGAGAGGTGGCAGGTTCTGAAAAGGAGGAGAGGGTGTGCCCTGGATAGGGCAGCAACCTATAAAGTGATCTTTATCTTTTCTAAAACTAGCCCCTATAGCCAGAGTTCCCACTCCAATTCTAACTCCATTTTCCTCAATGCCAACCTTGTGTCCATCTCCCTCTGACAGCCATGTGCAAAAGCATGGCATGAGCCTGAGTACACATGTGTAGCTTTTGTCTTAGCAGCCTCTATATCTGCCACCTGCTCATGTGTGTGTTTTGCATCAACAAGCGTCACTGGCACCGGCAATACACCCAAGCTTAGCAGCTTGCCTCTTACGGCTTCCCTAAGGTCTTTGTTTTAACAATCCCCTTAGGGAGTTGCAGCCTATAATGCCCCACAATAATAAGGAGGACGAGTTCAATCACCACCATATTTGCAGTTTATTTACAAAATTAGAGCACATAAACAAGAGAAAGGATAGACCAACAAAACCATGGAATATACCGTGGGGGTGGTTCCCTAGAATGAGAACGAGGATGGAGCCCAAGCAAGGAAAATAATATAAAACACTATGGGAAATCTCAAACTAGACTAATCTATGATAAATTAAATACTAACTAACTATTGTAGGCCAAATGCTGGTCTCTGCTCGGACAGTTGTGTGGCCAGTGTAGCCAAGCAGGGGATCTGTAGGCCAAATGCTGGTCTCTGCTCATCTACCCCCACTGCTATGCATACCTTTGATCTCTCACAGAGATAAGGGTGGTAAAGTCACAATGGCCATTTGGGCAGTGTCCCACCACAAATGATCAATAGTTCCTGTGATGGTTTTTGTGGTGGGGGGATGCCAGCAGGTGGTTACTTTTGATTGGTCAGTGGTAGCAAACCTGGTTCTTGGTCAGGATAAGACAGAAGGGAGTCTGGCTCAGAGGAGAGCTGCAGAGACATTGGATAGAGAGTGGTAGAGATTTGGGGAGAGTGGAGCTGGAGAAGAGGGCTTGGAGCTGGTGTAGTCAGGTTTGGAGAAATATCTCCTTGGGACTTGCTTTCCCTTTCTTTCTCTCTCTCTCTCTTTATATATCTATTAGTTATATTTGGGGCAGGAAATATTCTTTATGCTGTAACAGTTATTCTTAACATGTATTGCCTCATTGCAATATCTAACCGATTGCAATGTGTAATTAATGGGCTTGTAATATTCAAATAAACCCTGTTACCTTAAACCTAAACTCTTTATTCAGCGTTATGATTTATCGAAGAATTCACTAACTAGAGTGACAGTTAGAGAGAGTGCCTATACCAATTCCCTGCAAAGTATCCAATCTCCATGTTTACTAGGTTAAACCATAAATTAGGATAGCCAAATGGTAGACCTCTGACAAAGCAGGCTGTTTTAGCATTAAGGAACTTTGTAAAATTGGTTACGCATAATTTCATGATTTATTCCTGGGATATGCAATAGAATGTGTTCTTCATAACACATTTTAATTTTAACATGGAGTCAGATAAACCTATTACCTTTTACACACATTAAACCTTCGCCGGCTCCTATTTCTGTCGTTGGTTGTAGGTAAGCAGGGTAGGGTAGTAAATATAGGGATAAAAACCCCTACAGTATTGTGGGGCATCTGTGTGTATGTGCTTTCCATTAGCCAATCTAAGACTTTGTGTACTTTGAAGTCAGTGTTCCTTCATGATCCACGTAGATTATTCAGTCCTTCTCATTTCTCTCATGTGTTTCTGATTCTCCTGAGTGATGAGTAATTTGGATTAATTATTTTGCATTATGAATAGCATTTATTTACTGCAGACAGTAAATTGCATCAATCAGACATCATAGAAGTGATCATGTTTAGTTTGTTATTCTTAAACAGAGCCCATTTTCTTGAGTTAGCTTGTGCTGGCTGTGGGAAGTTTAACACACCACAGCGCTGCTGACATTTTGTGCACATGAGTTCATTATGAGTCTGTGGGTTTGCAAGGTCAATAGGACCCCCTCTTCCCAGGAGACTGAACCAGAAAACAGATCTTTTGTGAAGTAGACAGGAAGAAGGTTTGAAATATGGTCTTAGCTGTTCAATGGAAGCAGTCTCTCCTGAGACTCTGAGGTTATTACTCTGAGTGAATGACAGCACCTACTCCTATAATAGCTTCTGCAACCACAGAGGATTTCTGCTCGGAATACCACAAACATTCATTTTACTATTTTTATTATCTAATTTTTCATTCTGAATTTCATAATAAATCTGATTTTCATAGTACATCTTCATAACCTTTCCTAATAAATCAGATTTGATATGTCCCAGCAGTAAGGCTCAGTGATTATTTTGCTGTATACACCAGAAGAGGTTGGGTTCCCATTCTGAATCCTGAAAGGTTTCTTATGCTAGAAATTAGGGAGTTTTTTCTTGCAGTTGTACCCCTTTAATTTCTTATAAGGGGCATGGACATACATTCTCTATTTTAGAGGTTTTTTTATTTTAATTAATAACCAACTAAGAAGCTTTCTTTTTACAGAAAGTGAATAAATATGTTAATTTGTTTAAAAATGAATGAGAAGCAGGGTTTAATGTTTTTGCATTGAAATTACTTTGCATTAATTCAAGGATTCAAGGATGCTTTATTGTCATTCACATCACATAAACATCCCATTGGGAGTTTATGAGTCTCACAGCTTCTGGAATGATGCTGTTCCTCAGTCGGGTAGTCCTGGACTTAATGCTCTGCAGCCTCCTGCCTGAGGGGAGCGGGACAAAAAGTGAGTGTGCTGGGTGGGTGGAGTCCTTCATGATGCAGGTGGCCCTCTGCCTACATCTGGAGGTGCAGATGTCCGTGGTGGTGGGGAGGCTGACCTCAACGGTCCTCTGTGCAGCCTTCACCACCCTCTGCAGAGCTTTCCTCTCTGCAGTAGAGCAGCTTCCGTGCCTGATGCTGGAGCACAGGATGCTCTCCACTACACATCTATAGAAGGAGTTGAGGACTGTGCTCCCAAGTCCAGCTCATCTCAGCTGCCTGAGGAAGTAGAGCCGCTGATGAGCCTTCCTGACCAGACTGGAAGTGTTGTTGCTCCAGCTGAGGTTGTTGCTCAGGTATACACCCAAGTACCTGTAGCTGGAGACCACTTCCACCGCAGATCCTCCGACGTGCAGAGGGGGGTGGGTGTGTCTGCCCCTTCTGAAGTCTACAATCATCTCCTTTGTCTTCTTTACGTTGATGCAGAGGTTGTTTTTCCTGTACCAACCCTCCAGGTGTTCCACCTCCTGCCTGTAGCCGGACTTGTCACTGTTTGTGATGCATCCAACCACTGCCGTGTCGTCAGCAAACTTCACAATATGACAGCCTGGGTGGACGGATGAGCAGTCATATGTTAGCAGTATGAACAAGAGGGGGCTCAGCACGCAGCCCTGGGGGGAGCCTGTGCTGAGGGTTAAGGTGGAGGAGGAGACGTTGTGGATCCTCACAGACTGCGGCCTGTTGGTCAGGAAGTCCAGGACCCAATTGCAGGTGGAGGAGCTCAGTCCGAGTGTACAGAGTTTGTTGACCAGGGTCTGGGGAATCATGGTATTGAAAGCAGAAGTGAAGTCCACAAAGAGCAAACGGACATAGGAATCCTTCTGCTCCAGATGGGTGAGAGTGGTGTGGACCACGGAGGAGATGGTGTCCTCTGTGGATCAGTTCCTCCTGTAGGCATATTGGTGTGGGTCCCCCGTGACGTTGATGGTGCCTTTGATGTGGGTCATAACCAGTCTCTCAAAGCACTTTGTTTCTACTGGTTTCCACTAGTATCCATTTCCACATGTGGCATCATCATCATGTAGCCAAACTTCAGTGTAGTCCATATTGACACCAGGCTTACCTAGACTGAAATGTTTAATCCTCCATCCCCTTATCCTTTTCATATGAAAGTCGTGAGAGTTTGGAGTGATTAAGTGTTAGAGTACTGTGGTTCTAATGAGGAAAGCAGGTGTTGCTGCTATGCTCTCCCCAGCTTCCCAAACCCTAACACAGATCTTTATGGCATGTTAAATAGATTTTGTAAATGAAAATAAAAATTATTTTATAAATCACATGCCAGTTAGTGGTAACTTTGACTAAACTGAAATTGATCGCTCTGCGTTTGACATCACTGCATATTAGCAGTCTTGCATTACAAGCAGTTTAGCTTGTAATGCTTTTCTCACAGTAACCATTATACAACATAAATCCATATAAAAAGACAACATGGACATGTATCTTCTCAGCAATGGCTTCCTCCAGGAATTGTGTAACATGCATCATTGGTAAGGGCCTGGACCAGAACCATTACAGAAAAATACCAGTATAGTCACAACACTGCTAGCACATTTTTACATGATACATGATTTTTACATGATTTTATTTTGTCAGTTAACAGTGAAGGCCCGTGCTACAGAACT
The DNA here is from genome assembly GCA_025802075.1 of Tenebrosternarchus preto. Lineage (NCBI taxonomy): Eukaryota > Metazoa > Chordata > Actinopteri > Gymnotiformes > Apteronotidae > Tenebrosternarchus > Tenebrosternarchus preto. Next base: position 4,989 of record JAOYMR010000195.1, read on the forward strand.
ACAAAGATAATTGTTACTCAGAAAAATGCAGCACAGTACAAATGTGACAAAATATGAGTTTTATTTTGATCTAAAGTGATTTAGATCAAGGCATGCCAACCATCTTAAAAACAATGGAAATCATCTGTTCAACTAAATAACTACATCAGACAAACACAAAATCACAGGCCTTGCTAAGTGATTGTGTTAAATTATTCTAATCACAGCAAGAATTTCATTTTTTAAACTTGTTTAAAAATGTATATTCCCATAAAAAACATAACTATGCTACTGTGTGTATATTAACTTATTTTCTGTTTTATTCTCTTCTCAGTTTATCCTCCAACATAAACCCACACAGGTTTATGGAGCTTTTAACATGTGATGCCAAGGTTTGTTTAAATGTGTCCAATACCTGATTAAAATTTTCAGTGTAGATATTATTCAATCCCATGATTCTGAAGCCAAATTAAGCATTAAAAACTATTGGATTCCAACAAAGCAACTTTCAAATGTAAATATTATTCTGTATAGCATTATTCTTACTGTGATTATTATAGCTTCTGGCATTATGAGTTCATTTTGAGTCTCGGTTTTGCTTCAGTCTCGGTTTATACGTTGTCCGAGATGGCTCTGTGACAGTGGCAGCGACAAGTGGCTGATTTATCATGTGACCTGTCAATTTTGACTGTGTGTTGTGATTGGTCAGTGGATCATCCAGTAGCATAAACCCGTTAAATACTCATGTCAAGTATGTCAGTGCCCAGTGTTGTCTTGAACTGTACTGACCAAGTGGTCATGGCAGATACACCTGTTTAGCATTTTGAGTGTGTAACTTTGCTGTTATGCATTGGTTCTTTCATTGGGACCTTTGTGAAATGAGCAGAATGTAAGTTATAGTCAGGACCTTTAAGAATGTCTTCAGAATGCTATAGCTTGTATGATTCTGAGATAGCACCATATGAGATTTACTACAGTTGTGTTGTTGGCTTGTAAAACACATCAGGCCTTTCGAGTAGTACTGACTGAGTTAGATCGACATAGATTACGTTTTTCCAGCATGGATTAAACTTTTTTGTTATTTTCTGTTTATTTTGGATGTCTTTGTAAAGTATCACCTAGGTCTTTTTAAAGTTTGCCAAGTGGCCTTTTCAAATGTATATATAAATATATATATGTATATATATATATTTGATTTTATTTTTCATGCTATTGTCCTTTTCTTAATGGTTTAAGTTTTGTCTCATGTCTAATTGCTATTTATTTTTCACACAAAAAATATTTAATTAAATAATTCCAATCAAGCCAATTTTGTTAACACTGGGTCCAATATCCAATCCTAATATCGGTTCAGTGCATCCCTACAAAAAAACAAACAAAACATAATTTCTTCCAGTTTCTGCATTATATGTATTATATTTTTCAATAAATGTTAATGTTTTTTGTCCAGCCAGCTTTTGTCAAGCCAACCACAGTTTGTTTACATACCTTGCTTACCTGATAAATTTAATGCTGTTGACCATCCATATTAAAACAACTGGTAGTTACTTTTTGTTAGTGATAATTTTCCAATTTTGGGTGTTGTCTGAACAACTGCACCATTTCAAGCATTGCGCAGAAGTAGTTCAGCTTTTAATGTGAAAGAGCCGTAGACTCATGTAGTATTTAAAAATTTCTCAATAGTCTCATTCATTTTAATAGTAGAACATTTGAGCAATTCACCTTTAACCTCTCATGGAAACATTTATGTGTCCACTATCTAAGGAAACAGTACAGTGTTTGATTCTACAGAAGTGTTAAACATTGAGAAATGTCAGGCTACACTAACATGATTGTAGGATGTGGCATATTGTAAACAATACATAAATGATGCTGGATACAATCCTTACTCAAATGACCTGCAACAAGCCTCTTTCCTTCAAAAATGAAATCTTTTCAGTGTGTTTTTTCTTTTTAAACCAGGAACAGCTGCTTGTTGAAATGTTCTCCTGAACAAAATACAGCACCATTCACTGTTTACTAGGTGTAGGGTCAACAATAGCTGTGTTAGTTATAAAACCTTTACTAGTACATTTTGATATCACAGGTCTTGTGCGTATTGGTCTCATGCTTTATGCTCTTCTATAATAAAAAAATAGGATCCGACAGAATCCTAACTTGTCTTTTTAATTTTTTTAATTTAGCTCTCCTGTTGGTAGTATCTGGATAATTGCACGTCAACTTTCCATCCATCGCTTAACTTGTAAGACCAACAGTTTCAAATTGGAAGCCAGATCCAATTAATCCATACAAGCAACTTTCTCCGTGGCATTTAAACAACCCCTGAGATAGAAAACTTAGATGCATCTAAAAAAATTAGAATAATCTTCAAAAAGTTAACTTACTTCAGTAATTCAATACAAAAAGTGAAACTCATTATATAGATTCATTACAAACAGTGTCATTTATTTCAAGTGTTTATTTCTGTTAATGTTGATTATGGCTTACAGCCAATGAAAACCCAAAAGTCATTATCTCAGAAAATTAGAATAATTAACACAAAACACCTGCAAAGGCTTCCTAAGTGTTTAAAATGGTCACTTAGTCTGGTTCAGTAGGCTACACAATCATGGGGGAGACTGCTGACTTGACAGATGTCCAGAAGGCAATCATTGACACACTCCACAAGGAGGGTAAGCCACAAAAGATCATTGCTAAAGAAGCTGGCTGTTCACAGAGGTCTGTATCCAAGCTTATTAATGTAAAGTTGAGTGGAAGGAAAAAGTGTGGTAGAAAAAGGTGCACAAGCAACCGAGATAACGGCAGTCTTCAAAGGATTGTCAAGAAAAGGCCACTCCAAAATTTATGGAAGATTCACTCTGCTGGAGTCAGTGCTTCAAGAGCCACCACACACAGACATATCCAGGACATGGACTACAACTGTCGCATTCCTTGTGTTAAGCCAATCATGACCAAGAAACATGCCAGAAGCATCTTACCTGGGCAAAGGAGAAAAAGAACTGGACTGTTGCTCAGTGGTCCAAGGTGTTTTCAGATTAAAGTAAATTTTGCATTTCATTTTGAAATCAAGGGCCCAGAATCTGGAGGAAGAGTGGAGTGACACACAATCCAAGCTGCTTGAGGTCTAGTGTGAAGTTTCCACAAGGTTTACATGCCCTGGAATTCTAGGATCCCTGGATTTTTCCACACTCACCTGTTCCTCATCCATCATTAACGCACACCTACACTGGAGATCAAAATTAGAGAACAATATATGAACATTTGATTTTTTTCTGAAATAATGTAATCTACATTGATCAACATTCCTCTAGAACAGTGTTTTAAACATGAAACCTTTATTTTGTAAAAACGTGATCATAATTAGAGAACAGCAATGACTGTAGCACAGAGAAAGATTACAACTAAATTTTCTGAATGTTACAACAGTCACTAAATCAGTAGGAAGCGTAAAGGCCTTTGCTTTGAATGACTTCAGCACATCTGCGGCTACAGGACATTACTAGTCTCTCACGCCGGTCTAGTGTGATTTTGGTCTACTCTTCTTCCAGTCTCTTTCACAGTTCTGTGACTGTTGTGGGTTTCTTGGCCATAACTGTCACCAAGGACTTTCCAGAGGTTTTCTATTGGGTTTAGATCAGGACTCTGAGCTGGCCATTTCATTGTTTGAGTATTTTCAGTTTCAAGGACCTGCTTTTTCCTGTGTGACAGGGGGCATTGTTCTGCATGAAAATTGCTGGCTGATTGAGTGATAAACGCAAGAAAGGAACCACGTGTTGTTGAAGAAGGTTATGATACACACTTGCATTCACTCTTCCATGTAGCAGTATGAGAGGTCCAACTCCTGCTGCCAAAAACATCCCCCAAACCATGACACTTCCTTATCCACCTTTCACTGACTTCTTTATACACTTTGGGTTCAGTCTTTCCCCAGTTTGTCAACAATGTTTGCCATCAGACCCAAATAAATTAAACTTGCTTTCATCACTAAAATGAACTCTGAACCACTTATCCTCTGTCCACACAACATGTGTGGTACATAGCTTTTTGATTCTGTCTGCTAATGAGAGGTTTGGTCACTGCAGATTGGGCTTTCAGTCCAAATGCTCTTAAACGTCGAAACACTGTATGACGAGACAGATCCTTTTCCTGTTCAGTGTTGAACTGGCAAGCAATTCCAACTGCAGTGTTGAACTGATTACCCATGAAGATTCTCTGTATTATCCTGTCTTCTCTTGCATTTGTCTTTTGTGGGCAACCAGCCTTCTTGGGGGATTTAAATGAATTTGTGATGTTGTAAAGATGCAATATTCTGGAAATCACAGACTTGGAATGACCAATTTCTCTTGCTATGGCTGATAGGGTCACCCCTTTGGCCTTCATCTGGACCACCTGCTGCTGGAGGGTTTCATTCACTTTGGAAAGGCTCACCAAAAGTCAGTGAAAACTGGAAAGTTAGGCTGCCAGTTAAATAGGGTTTGTCAGATAATTAAGGAAATTAGCACCAGATGCCAAATTAACACCAATAACTTGCAGGTATCTGAAATTTGCAGGTTTTCTCTAACTTTGAACAATGTTCGTTTCCAATTATATCATTTAAGTTTTGTATGCTGTGCTTTAGAATATATACAATTTATGAAATAAGCTTAAAATACTGCCATTTCCTCCCTGAAATAGCAATTTCACATAGGACTACACAATAATCTTGACATTTAGGAAATTGTGTTCTCTAATTTTGATCTCCATTATATAGAGCTGGGAGAATATAGATTCTCCCAGCTCTTTGCACTCACTGCGAAGTATTGTCAAGCCAGTTGCATACCGAGTGTTCTCTCTAATGTGATTTTTCTGGTTTTGCTTGACTTCTCTCTTATACCTGTTTTTTTTTGTCTTTGTGCAGGTACTGTTTAGTTGTGCAACTCTGTTTTTGCCTGCTCCTAATATTAAAGGACAATGGATCCTTCTCTGTCTAACGCTACTGAAATGTTATATAAATAAATTTGAGATTGTTTTCTTTCTATGGACTGTCCCTGGCCATGCACACCTAGCACATTATTAAAGGCATTCTCTTATCTGATTGGAAAGGTTCATGAAAAGATTCTCATTGGAGGCCATGGTATGTGTGTGTTTAGAGGAGAGCGCACACTCATTTACTTTCATTATGCCCCAAGATCAGCCACAGATCAATACAAATCTGCCACTTCTACACTGCCTGCCCTATCTCAAAGAGGTAATGGCATTGCTGATTGGTGCAGGAGGGGATTCGGCTCGCATGCAGTGGGATGTTATAAGAAATTATTCATATCCTCATTATAGGACTAATTAACAGCATTCATTCATATGTCAACTCATGTTAAATAAGTTACTGAAAAGGCAATCAGCCAAACTCCCAAACTTCACAAATTAAGTTTAATTTGGGGTAATCTACTATGTGTGCATATGTGTATGTACATACAGTATTCAGAGTCTGTAAGATGACATGATGCTCTCTTGATTCCAAAGCTGGATTTCTATACTTAGAGTCATAGTGACCTCTTCTGGGCTGGATCTCAACACTCCGACTTCTCTTGTGACAAGTATCACAGACACAGACATAAACACTGTAAGCTGGAGATATTGAACTGGTACTGAATACATTTTATTTAATTTTCTTTTCAGTGTGTGCCAAAATGTGACCTAAATACCAACATTTTGCATATTGTCCACAGAGTGAGCCATTTACACAATGTTTCATCAGGCTCGGCAGTATAATTTAGCTTGAAAGACCCCTCTAATAACCTCGTATGTTCAGTTTCTATCTCAGGAAATACACCCCTCTTAGAGGAGAGGGCATAAGTGAAATTTTATGCCCACTGAGCATCTAATTCATCAGTGATTTACACATTGAACTCTTAATGACTGCCACTATAGCTGCCGTCTTTAATAGGAATTATGCAATCACATCAATTGGATTTGGAATAAAAATGTGTTGCTTTATGAGGTATGACCCTTTTATCATCAGACTATAACCAATCCCCTACCCCATCAGGTATTTGGCTGGAGAGTCACAATGTAAATTCATTTTAAGTTCTGGTTCTGTTAGCTGTAATGTGGCACAAAATAGATGTTGATTTTGACTGACATTTTATGTTATGAATAGGTGAAGTATACATGCAGATTAACTACTAACATCATTATGAATAAAAAATGAAAAACAAAGGTGAATTTGCTGCAAATACATGCTTTTTATCTCACCATCTTGTATTCATTTCTTTATTATATTTGTACTGCACAATTTTTAATAAAAACTGTGATTTTTTTCTTTACTGTCAAGTGTAATGAAGTTATATGGCTCATTCCACACCAACTCAAATGATGAGTTAGCCCTTGGTATCTCAGATTTTGATGCCATATAGTGGACAATTGGAGGTCAACCTGGAACTAAAAAGAATTTTAGCTGAATTATTTATTTATTTTTAAATGAGATTTTGTTGATTCACCCACCCTCTTTTTGCTTTTTGATGTCATGGATGAAGCATGTGCAGAAAAAAAGAAGAAGCGAAAGTAAGTTTTCAACTGGATGGTTTAATGAAAGTAATAAAAACAAAACAGAACATAAGTGCATAATTGTAATAAAAGAAGCCAACATAACATTAATGACCAACAGTCCTACAAACACAAAGGCTTATAAAGTACGTAAAAACATAGCAACCTTCAGGTGACGTGGTAAATGAGTCCCAACACACACCACCTAAGGGGCGTGTGGCAAAAAATATACAAATGAAGGAATAGCAAAACATTCCATGTGTGCAACCGCTGCCACATGCCAGTAGGGAGACGCCACCACCACTGATCCTCACCCCCACACACTCACACACACCACAGAACCTCCCCCCCTGCCCCACATACACACACACACACACATACACACCACAGAACCCTCCATCCCTCCCCCCAACGAACACACACACACACAAACACACAAAAAGGGCACTGGATGCAGCAGACATAGCATGCCATCGGGAGCAAGGTGCAGAGACCACCTAGACTCCCAAGCATGGAAACAGCACCACTGCGCATCCCCAGAGGGTGACAACAGACTCTCCGAGAAATTGTATTGCATCAACCTAATCCTCGCAAACCTGAATGAATGGCCTGGCTAAATGACAGCATCAACATCTCAGATTCCCAAAAACCCCTGCCTTCTGGGGGACTTCCCCATCCTTCCAGAGTGAGGTCCAGGACTTCCTTGTGCATACAGAGAGCTCCAGGGCAAAACAACACCCCCATAAGCTCTGGATAGGCTCAGCCCCACATTCACCAGATGTGTTCTTTTGAAAGAGAAAACATGAAACACCCAACATGCAGGGGGAAATGTGAGTCTGAAAACACATGAAATGTGCGAATGCTGTTTTTTGCAGCTCTACAAATGTCCAGGAAAATAAACAAAAGAAATTTCAAAACATTTGATAATTCTAAATTGATTTTTGAAAATGAACCTTTTATTTTACTTAGCTGTGATCCTAAATGCCTTATAAATAAAAAAAAAAAAAAAGAAGTTGGATGAGTCATGAAAATTCTCCATTTTGAAAAATCTACTTGAATAGTTAGTTTTCACAAAGCTATTATACTCTTTTTAAGCTGTGATTTAATGCCTACTGATGATTTTTAACTGTTAACCACTAAAGGTACTAAGAACACCAGCCAACTGTATTTAATGTATCTCATCATGCTGGAACTCCAGCAGGTGCAAAATACCACCTGTAGTCACAAGCTCTTCAGCTGGTTGCCTTTCTCCCAATCCCAAAAATACTTTGTCCTCCTGCTAACATTTGTGTCAAAATGTGTCCCAGCACATCTGGAGCCATTTTTAGGCTCAGCAGGGAAGAAAAGCCCCCCTCAATGCTATGTGTCTGATTGCTATGCTGTACTTGTAGCTGTTGACTAGGTACTAAATTGCTATAATATAGACCTGTATTGCTTTCACACAAGCTCAGAGCAGTAGTGAAAACAAAGGTAGAAAGGAAAAAAACTGGAGTAAGATTTAAATTTATCATAGTTTTCATAAAAAAGCACTTGCTTTGTAATAGTAATAAATGCACTAAAAATTATACCTATGCACAGTAAAGTGTGCCATTTGTTAAAATAAGCATTTTCCCCTAGCACAACATGCTAATGTCACTAATCCCAGAATTCCAGAGTGGAGCACAAATATGTAACTTTTACTTCATGCTGTTCACATGTAACTGTAACGTTTCATGAGCATTAGACAGAAGGATCCATTCGCAGGATAACAACACGTCCTTTACTATTAGGAGCAGGCAACAAAACATTATCAGGAACCAGGTCATAGACAAGGCAGAGGTACAAAAGCGGTGAGGCAAAAAGACAAAAAAACAGGAACAAAAGAGGAGTGAAGGAAACCCAGAAAATCATAGTAGCAAGCCCACTTGGTATATGACTGGGTTGGCAATACTTTGCAGTGAGAGATGAGCTGGGAAAATCTATATAGGTGTATGTTAATGATGGGTAAGTGTGGAAAAATCCAGGGATCCTATAATTCCGGGGAGTGAGACATCTGGAGGCCAGATGAGGTACTGCCACATCTGACAATATATACACTGGAGATCAAAATTAGAGAACACACAATTTCCTAAATGTCAAGGTCGTTGTGTAGTCCTATGTGAAATTGCTATTTCAGGAGGGAAATAGCAGTATTTTAAGCTTATTTCATAAATTGTATATATTCTAAAGCACAGCATACAAAACTTAAATGACATCATTGAAAAGGAACACTGATCAAAATGAGAGAACACTTTCAGATACCTGCAAGTTATTGGTGTTAATTTGGCACCTGGTGCTAATTTCCTTAATTATCTGACAA
>JAOYMR010000198.1:0-13822 GCA_025802075.1 Tenebrosternarchus preto
TATTGGGTGACCAGTAAATCTTACAGGGTTCGTTTGCTTCGTGGTAGAGTACAGGCTGTAATAATTTATTTCAGCCAACAGATGTCACTCTTCTCTGAGGCTTCAATGCCTCGAAGCTATTTCGGCACAATCAGGAAGAATCTTCAAAAGCTTCAGTGAGGCTTCATCCGCCCATCACTACCACAACCACAACCACAACCAACCCTATATTAAACCAGAGAACTCCAAAATCAACAACCCACAAACTAAGGACAAATCAGGGAGTTTAAATAAGGGAGAAGATGGAAGGAAATGGAGAACAGGTGGGGGAAAGGATAACGATGGAGATAAACAAATCCAGGAACAGAGTGTAAACCCAAAGTAAAACCAGGAACAGACCACAGAATCCTTAAAGTATTGTGCAGACATAACCCTGTTGTTGGAAAGCTATGAAATGCATTTATTTATTTATTTTTTAAGATTTGTCATTTTAGATTTCACAACAAATCATTTGCGGCAGTGCTAACCTGATTATATTGTTGCCTTACTCCTCTCTTGCTCTGCACCACTCGCAGATAGTCCTGTCTGTTCATTCTGTTCATTAAACCCTATGACTTATCATCTTCTCTTCTGTTTGTTTACTCTATACAGTCCTGAGCATAAAACAAGGTAGCATGAACTTGCCCCTGTGTTCTTCCAAATGTTACAACCATGGCTCTTTTTTTTTTTTGGAAATAAGGAACCACATGTAAAATGATCAAGTACTGATCCAATCTTTTAAAAAAATGTTGTCTACTTTGAACATCTTTGGTATATTTGTTTTTACTCTCAGTGAATAATTCAGCAACATCATTGCTGAGAGTAAGCCAGTTCTCTCCAGTTTCTTTCCTATTGTTTTATTCCAGCTCTCTCTAGACTGCTAGGAGAAAGTCAGATTTAAAACCTTAAACTGCTCACTTAATCCATCTGGAGCAAATTCCACAAAGCACTAACTGATATTTCTTTACCCAATCAGCAACGTCAGAAGTGATATTCAGCAGCATGAGAATCATTATTCCTGCTATTCTGCAATACACTGATGCTCATTTAGACACTGTGCTGTGTTCATTCTCCTTGTGCTATTAACACATCAGCAGTCATTTCTGACAGTCACCAAACATAGTCAATTACAGGAATATTACTGAACATTAACATCATTGTGGATGCACTATATATAGCTGTATACAGTTATACATACTTGAGTGTCTTCAGACTACAGTGTGGATGATCCTCCAATAAAGCACAGAACTGCTTCACGCCTGAGTCTCCTGGGTGGTTGTAGCTCAGATCCAGTTCATTCAAGTGTAAAGGGTTTGAAGTTATAGCAGAAGCGAGAGAATAGCACCCTTCCTCTGTGACCGAACAACCAGCCAATCTGTTGAAAGGAGGAAAAAAACAATGGAGAGAGTGAGATTCATTAAGACACTTTATAAGATATAATATTGAACACTTTCGTACCAACCAGTCTGTTACATCGAAACTTACAGTTGTGCACATGCCCACATTAAAAGCAACTTATAATTTCTAGCATGTTACAAAGGCAGGGAGAGACAATCTTGTGATCCACTACACAGTACCAACCACACAAATGTTTATGTTGGACATAATAGAGAAAGAGTAATGACACTAAATATTCATAGGTTCAGTAGTCTGTAAAAGCTCCACTGGGTCTATTTCTTTGCTCTTTCATTAGTTTTTCATGTTTTTCACCTTCCCATCCTCAACTCTCCTTTCCATGTGACTCTTAACCATGTGGTTTTAATTTATATTAATTTAAAAGCATTACGTCAGCATATGTTCATTATATAACCAAAATGTTTTTGAGATTGACCTAATTCAACAGAGGTCCAGAGAGTTGGCACCAGTAGTCTCACAATTAGTGAAATGGAGACCCGAGTGCAGTCAATGTGTCTCAAGTGATTTTAGTAAAAAAGACCCCAGTGTCTGAAAGAACATGGAAATGGAAGAAATATGGAACACATCAAATCTACATAGAGCAGAGCATCCTCAAAAAGTGAAGTGCATACAAAAAACTTCTGCAGCTGATGGGTAAGACTCTGCATATGACAATTGTTCATATTCTGTTGTTCTTCACCAGAAAAAGCTTTGTGGGAGAATGGCAAAAAGAAAATGTTTGTTGAAAAAAGCTGGGGTATGCTAGGGGACTCCCCACCACGAAAGGGGGGAGCCCCCGGGAGAAGGGGAGCCACCTTAAGATGGCTGGGGCCCACGAGGAAGCGGCCCGACTCTTCACCCTGCCTGAGCCCAAACCCTGGAGGAGGCCAGAAGGACCCCAGCCACCTGCGAGCACGCATCGTCCACTGTTGAACGCGCCCTGGGCCCCAGCCAGAGAGACCCGGGGGACTGCAGGGACTCCTCCGTTTCCGGCCCCGGCACCACAGCTGCCAGGATTGAGGTTTTGGCCCTTGGTCCCACTCACCTTCCCCGTTAATGTTACTGTGCTTGTTCATGTCCCTGTCTTGCTGTTTTTGTCTGTGCCGGTCCCCGTGTCTGTACCTGTGTGTGTGCCCATAATGTTGTTTGTGCCTGTCTTTGTTCCCCTAGTATCATCCCTGACCCCTGGGAGAGTGGCGTAAAATTAATTCACAAATGCTTACCTTAGTATCTCCAGTTTACATTGTGAATTTCTCAGTCCAGCAGATAACAATTTCACTCCTGAATCTTGCAAATGATTGTCACTAAGGTCCAGTTCTCTCAGTGTGGACTTTGCCAATTGTAAAACAGAACTCAGATTTTTACAAGTTTCTTCCCCAATGTTACAGTTAGCTAGTCTGCAATAAATACAAATATGAACATTACAAAGCATCCTATAGACAGTACAGAGATGAAATGCTTCTAATGGTGAAAATTTACTCATAGACCTTTTCCGATTACATGTTGAAAAAGAAAAAAACAGATCTTCTCCTTACTTTTAGCAGTTCTCCTGTTTTGAATGATTTATTTTTCTCTCGATCTATTTGAAGGTGCTTCCCCATGTCCCCATACATCTTTAACCTGATTCAGCCTTGAAACTGAACTCCACAGGCATTTTGACTTCTATGCTGAACGTTATGCATACTAAAGAAAATTATTTTCCTTACTAACAAGCTGTTGTTATTAGTCATTAATATAATCATTACATGAATCTTTATTCATCTAGATTGGTTTTTGGTTTGACTCTTCTGGGTGAAGGGAATCACAGAAATGTTCCAATACAACAAGCTTCTGCATGTAATGCCATTTTATTTACTTCATGCTAATGTATTTACATAAATGTATGTGATGTAAATACGTGTGATGGAATTATGGAATTATGTGATGGAAGTATGCTGCTGGCCTTCACGAGCATTTGAGCATGTGAGGTGTTTACCTTTCTGGTTAATCAATGTATTTATTTGTTGTCCATGCCTCCCTCAGATGGTGTGTGTTTGCTATGAATAGTTACAGCACCTGAAAGCTTTTATGTATTTATGTTTAGCCTTTTTATAAGCCTTTCTGTATTTTATGAACATTATTCTGCCCTTGCAGGTGCATGTTGAGTAATACTAAACAGATAGTTAACATGTTCTGCCCGTCAACTGCTGCACATTCGCTTGCCTTCAATAGACTGAGCCCTGCTGCCTACAACTTAGCCAAGCTGCCGCCAGCCTTCGCAAGCTTTATTTTTGTTTTACTATCGCTAATAGTGCTATACGCAGCCTTATGCTGCCCATTGCTTCAACCAGCTTGCCTGAACTGCAACTAAAGACAAAATAGAAATTGCTACGTTCAAGCTAAGCATCTGCCACCAAAAATATCCATATCGGGGTGCAAAATGAGCTTAATTGGAAAACTTTAAATAAAAATTGTTAAGCATCATGCTTATTTTGGCCTCTTTTTGTTCTAATTAGTGCATGTTTATGTGTGGTTTTATTAACATTACTTTCATTAAATCTTTCTGTTGGAGTCCTCTATGTGCTTTCCTTTCCTTTGTGTTTCTTTGCACATTCTTCATCCTATGTATCTTTGATGGATGTCACTACAATGATTATTGTCACTACATTGATTATTATCTTTAGAATTTGTAATTATTATATTTGAAAAATATTTAATTCAATACCAAACAGATTGTATAATAGCCTTTAATAACATGCTGTTAAATGTTTTATGCTGATCGGAGTTCAGTTGTAAGGGTGTGCGAGAGTCCATTTAAAACATTTAATATAGTATACAGCAAGCCTAATATGATACAAAGAGCAAAACATACACAAACATTGGAGTTTATATGTTACTCTTAAGAATGTATGTTTGTTTTTACACATCTATAGAAAAGACATTTATTGTTCTCTTTTGCTAATAATTTCAAATAGCGATATAAGTATATTATACTTTGATGATTGACTGGAGACTACAAAGAGACACTGTTTTTTTTTTCCTATGCTTTGAAATGAAAATATATGTCTGCATAGTCATCATGGTAAATGTTTCAAAAGCTTTTAAAAATCTAAAAAAGTTTGTTTATTTTCATATTTGCATTTGATTGTGAATTTATATACATTTTGTATGACGATGTAATTGTTGTGTACTTTATCATAGTTACGAGCACAATTTTAAAGTGACAGCATTTAAATTTGAATAGCTATTGTGAATGTGTTTTGCAAAAATAAAATTGATATGATATTTTTGCGTCAAAACATCCCTGAAGAAAAAAATATATATATTCTTGCTACGTATAGGAAAGTAATTTAAATTTGAGCACCTTCAATTTTGCAGTGTGACTTTTACAGCCATTTTTTTCAAAACTCGGGTTAGCTCCACTCCACCTTACTGGTTGGAGAACTCTTGAACATCTTTACACTCATCAACATACATTCAAGCTGAAATATAATTTCATAAAGTAGAATTCTTATAGACTCATACACACTCATACAACTCAGTATGTTTTCTACTTACTTGAGTGTCTCCAGTTTGCAGTGTGGATCTTCCAATCTAGCAGAGAGCCGCTTCACTCCCAAGTCTCCTGGTTGATTGTAATTCAGATCCAGTTCTTTCAGGTGTGAGGGGTTTGCACTCAGAGCTGAAGCCAGAGAAGAAAAGCCTTCCAGTGTGATGAAACAACCAGACAACCTGTGGAAAAAGAGAAAGAGATTACTTACAGATATATCTACATGTTTTAACATCTGCAGTATAGTCAAATAGCCTAACAGGCTTCAAGAGAGTTATAGAAGAAATATGGTATAAGTGGAGCTGGGCACAGCTAAAAAGGGGAGGGTTTCTGCATAAATATGCAGAACATTATCAAATTTTCCTAGAAGTCCTAAAAGTAGATAAAGAGAACCCAGTTAAACAAATGAGACAAAAAATATACTTGGTCATTTATTTATTGAAGAAAAATATTCCATTTTTGTGAGTGGCAAAAAAATGTGAACCTCTAGGATTAGCAGTTAGTTTGAAGGTGGAATTAGAGTCAGATGTTTTCCAATCAGTGGGATGACAATCAGGTGGGAGTGGGCATCTTGTTTTATTTAAAGAACAGGGATCTATCAAAAGTCTGCTCTTTGCAACATGTGTCTGTGAAAATGGAGATTTCTGAGGATGACTTGTTGATGCTCATCAGGCTGGAAAAGGTTAAAAACTATCTGCAAAGACTGGTCTCCACCAATCCGCAGTCGGACAGATTGTGTACAAATGCAGGAAATTCAAGACCATTGTTACCCTCCCCAGGAGTGGTCAACCAACAAAGATCACTCCAAGGGCAAGGTGTATAATAGTCGGCGAGGTCACAAAGAACCCCAGGGTAACTTCTAAGCAACTGAAAGCCTCTCCCACATTGGCTAATGTTCATGAGTCCACAATCAGGAGAACACTAAACAACAATGGTGTGGATGGCAGGGTTGCAAGGAGAAATGGCAGAGTTGCAAGAACATTGCTGCTCATCTGCAGATTGCTAAAGATCAAGCCAGAAGGCTATTTGTAGAATGTCTTGTGGACAGATGAGACCAAATAGAACTTTTTGGTTTAAATGTAAAACGTTATGTGTGGAGAAAGTAAACACTGCATTACAGCATAAGAACCTCATCCCATCTGTGAAACATGGTGGTGGTGGTAGTATCATGGTTTGAGCCTGTTTTACTGCAGCTGGGCCAGGATGGCTTGCCAGTATTGATGGAAGAATGAATTCTGAATTATATCAGAATTCTAAAGGAAAATGTCAGGACATCTGTCCATGAACTGAATCTCAAGAGAAGGTGGGACATGCAGCAAGATAACAACCCTAAGCACACGGATCATTCTACCAAAGAATGGTTAAAGAAAAATAAAGTTAATGCTTTGGAATGTCCAATTCAAAGTCCTGACCTTAATCCAATTGAAATGTTGTGGAAGGACCCGAAGTAAGAAGTTAATGTAAAGAAACCCACCAACATCCCATTGAAGTTGTTCTGTACGAAGTAATTGGCTAAAATTGCAAAAGGGCGTCATACCAGATACTGAAAGCAAAGGTTTACAAACTTTTGCCACTCACAAATGTAATATTGGATCATTTTCCTCAATAAATAAATGACCAAGTATAATATTTTTGTCTCATTTGTTTAACTTGGTTCTCTTTATCTACTTTTAGGACGTGTGAAAATCTGATGATGTTTTAAGTAATGTTTATGCAGAAACATAGAAAATTCTAAAGGTTTCACAAACTTTCAAGTACCACTGTATCTAAATTTCATATGTTTTACATTTAGATTAAAACTGTATTCACAGGACGCTTACCTGAGTATTTCTAGTTTACAGTGTATATTCTTCAGTCCAGCAGAGAGATGTTTGACTCCTGAATCTTGCAGGACATTGTTACTGAGATCCAGTTCTCTCAAAGTGGAGTGTGCTGATTTCAAAGCAATGCAGAGAATTTCCCCAGAGTTTTCTGTTATATTACAAGCAGATAGCCTGGAAAAGAACAAAAAAGTGATTGTGGAATCCAGTCACAGAAAAAGGTTGAACAGCATGAACAATAAGCCACCAGTTATACAGGAAGATTTACAAATGGTGCAAGGCTCTAAGCTGTTTAAGTTCTTTTTTTTCCTTTTTTGTTATTTGTATTTTGCCAACAGACATCTATTCTTTTAATTTGGCTTCCAATCATTGAATGTTTAGAGATGCCCAATTTGCTTTTGCCAGCATAAGCACAAAATACAGTTGGTGGTGAACCATTATAGATGTTAATTTACAGGTTTATCTTTTAAAATGTCATTACATATGAGAGCACTTGAATAAAGGTGTCATGGTGCAGAGGCCCCCTATCCACGGCAACCCATAGCGGTAGTAGCCATCATGTGGACTGTCTATTTGTTCATTATACACACATTGTGACAACCACGTCCCCCTCAGGGGAGGGCTGTTTTGTCATTACGATTTTTCTATTTAAACTATATTTGTGTTAAGACACACGGCTGTCTGCCGTTGCATTTACATTACAGGCATGTTATGTTCAGTTTGGTTCATCATTAAACCCTTAACCGAGACCTGTGTTCGCTTACTTTTTGTTTGTCTCTTTACAGTTGGTTCTTGGCTGTGACAAAATATGAACCAAAGGAAAGAACACCACCATATCTGTGCATGCCTCCTTACACATTTACATACATAAAAGGTAATTTTTGGAGGATGAAACCTTATTGGAGTCCTTGGAAAATATATTAGAAAGTGCCCCCTCCATTGTTCTGCTGGAGGACTTCGACTTTCATGTGGGCATGATTGGGAGGAATGGCCTCTCTGATCTGAACCTGAGTGGTTGTTATTGGATTTTTGCACTTGTCACAGTTTACCCATAACAAACACCATATTCAAACACAAAGGTGTCCATAAGTGTACATGGCACCAGGACACCTTAGGCAACAGTTCAGTGATCATCTAACAATGTGTTTTGGACACCAGGGTGAAGAAAGGGTTTGAGCTGTGCAAAATCACGTGGATATCGAAGGCGTTGTCCCTGAAAAGGTAGATGATGGTGGCAGTCCCTTTTTGAAGAAAGAGGGCCAGAGGGTCCCTATCAGGGAATCACATTCCTCAGCCTCCCCGGCAAGGTCTACACAGAGCTACTGGGGAAGGAAGTCTGACTGATAATCGAATCTCAGTTACAGGAGGAACAATATGGATTGCACCCTGGTCATGGAACACTGGACCAGCTTTTACCCCTCACAAAGTTTCTGGAGGGTGTGTGGGAGTTTGCTCCACCAGTCCACATGTGCTTTGTGGATTTGGAGAAGGCATTTGACCGTGTCCCTTGGGGGGATCCTGTGGCTTGCTGCTATGGGCCATTCAGTCCCTGTACAAACAGAGCAAGAGCTTGGTTCGCATGGATGGAAGTAAGTCAGGCTGGTTTGCAGTTGGCTTTGGAGTCTACCAGGACTGCCCTTTTGTCATCAATTCTGTTCATAACTTTTTTTTCTCAGTCACTGCCAAGCGGTGGAAGGAGTCTGGTATGGTGGCCTCAAGATTTCTACTTTCTGTAGATGATATGGTCCTGCTGGCATCATCAGGCCAGGAACTCCAGCTCTCTCTGAGCCAACTTGCAACCGAGTGTGAGACGGCTCGGATAAAAACCAGCACCTCTAAATAATGCACTCTAAATGCGACTCTTCCTCAACTTTTTGATCTGGTCCCAGGCTCTGAAAGGTACCGCTGCTACATGGGCTCAGCTTATCAGCACAGCTTATCAACATTTCCACCACACTCACGATCTCAGGGTTAAAGGTTTATGGCTGGCAACACTCACCAGAGCTATGTTTTACGATCACAAAGTACCCCTGAGTGCGCTAAGAAGAATGCAGGAGCAGGAATCAACACTATATTTTTATACTTTTTATAATACATTTTGTACAGTATATACTTTTGTACTTCCATTTAATCAGAAGATCATCATTTGGAACATTTAAGCATTATGTTGTCTTCCCTCACCTACTCTGAACAGTAGAACTATAGTGCCATCAAGTGAATTAGGAAAAAAAAAACTTTATCATGCGACGAGAAAGGAGCACCCTACCTCTGAATATGAACAAGGACACATTGCATCTCCCTTAAGTTTCTGGTGGATCATTTGTGTTTATGAACTGTACTGTTTATTACCTTTTATTGTTTGCTAACTTCATCTTGTTAAGTAGTCCCTAACCTAGATATCCCCCTGTAATACTTAGGGATGTAAACAAATGTTCATATAATAGTTCTTTTCTTTCAGGTAGAAGTCATAGTAATAAGATAACAGTATATGAGCACCATGGTAGTGTAATTGTAATTGTAACTTTCCAGCCTGAAACCCCTGGGTGTGGTCTGGTCTCTGAAGATGGGAGAAATTTGGTAAATATTCCTTAGTGGTTGGCGAATTGACTGTCAGGGAAAAACTGAGGTGCCAACCCCTGAAATTTTGTATAAAATATGTTTCAAACAAAGGAACAATGGTTTTTGTGAAGTGTTGGTTATATATTGATTGGATGTCTGTTACCAATCAAAGTTCGGGCTTTTCATTCTAAAAACCAGCTCCGCCGTGCGATAGAACCTATAGATTACGAATATTCGTTATTTCTTTTGTTTGTTCAGTGTTTTTCATGTAGTACATTTTGTTTAACAAGCTTGCACATCTTAACTCTTGCGCCTAACACCATTTGCTATTTTAGTCATTTTGTACTGTTGTTCGAATTGAAATGAGTTCCGTTTGGCAATCGTATGTATGAAGTAAGTTGTATGACAATACGGAAAAAGATATTTACTCTCTGATCCATATTACCAGGAAGGACTGGAGAATTGGGTTTAGCTGATAGCAAAAGGTGTAAAAGTCATCCTGACGTAGGGAACTGAAATACGTTCAAGTAATGCAACAGACCTGGAGGACAGCTACACATAATTCAAGATGTTTACACAGACACCATGAAGAGACAAACAGGACTGTAACATTCAAGCAGCTCCACAGGGAAAGGAAGGTCCTAAAGACCCAGAATAATGGCAATAATCATAAACAAAGTCATAAACATGTATACCCAGCCAGTCATTAGCAGACGCAATAAGCTCACCAAGACAACAGCAGGAATCTGGCAATGACGAGCAGAAGTGTCTTGGATACATGGATCATGCCATCCAAAATGCAACATCTGAATGTGTGTGTGTCTGTGTGTATGTAATATATATGGTTTATTGGGTGTAGGAAATATATGGTGCATTTAGCAATAAAGACATTTTTATTATGTACACTAAGTGTTTTTACTGCCAGAATCAGTCATTTAAAATTAAACCATAGGGATGCCTTATAACTAATTAATGTTTGAAATATATCCATATATACAGATTATGGTGTGTAATTTTACTGAAAATACTTACAGAGCTTGTTGTGTGTTTTTAAGCACTGGCAGTAGTCTCCTAAGTCCTTCATCTGAAGGCATGTATTTCTTCAGCTCAAACTTCTCTTGAATTTCATCTGACATCAGCAACACAAGCACCAGAGCTGACCACTGTGTAGGCGTGAGTGTCTGTTTTGAGAGATTTCCTGAGTTCAAGTAGTTCTGGATTTCTGTTGTCAAGGAGTTGTCATTCAGTTCACTCAAACAGTGAAAGAGATTCAGGCTTCCGTCAGATGATATTGGCTCATTCAGTTTCTTTTTAATGTATGTAACTGTTTCGCTCACACTCTTCACTTTGACCTTCAAACTTGGGAGAAGTTTCTTCAGGTCATTCTGATTGGATTCCAGTGAGAGGCCAAGGAGGAAGCGGAGGAAAAGGTCCAGGTCTCCGTTTTCATTCTGCAAAGACCTTTTCACTGCATACATGTGGAGATCCTTTAGGCTCTTACGTATCCAAGAAATCCTCATCAAAAATGATTTCTGTCTGAGTGCATTTTGTTTGTTTTGGCATTGTGTATAATGCACATATAAAGCTGCAAGGCTTTCCTGAACACTCAGATGTTTAAAGCGGAAGATTTTCTTCTCAGAATCCCCCTCGCCCTGGCAGAAAATATCAGGGCAATCTGCTGAGAACTCGGTGCCTTCACTGACGTTGATTCCACATTTCATAAGGTCTTCCTCACAAAATACTGAAGTGCCTCTCTCGAGATTACGGACAGCCAGTTTACCAAATTTCAGAATTATGCGCTCAGCATCAACAGTTTTTGTGGACTCTTGGCTTTTATTTTCCATTAGGCTTTTCTGTTGAAGTAGGAAGTTTATGTACATTCCTGTGAGAGTGGAGGGCATTTCCTTATCACTGTCTTCCACCATCAGTGGTTGAAGCGCAGTGGCAGTTATCCAGCAGAAAACTGGTATTTGACACATGATGTGGAGGCTCCTTGATTTCTTTATGTGTGAGAATACTTTCATTCCCACATCATCATTACAGTATTTTCTGAGGTACACCTCCGTTTGATCATCACTGAATCCCCGTATTTCTGTCACCAGTTCGATGTATTTTTGTGGAATGAGATGGGCACCTGCTGGACGGCAAGTTATCCAGATGAGGGCCAAGGGAAGCATCTGTCTTTTGATGAGACTTGAGATCAGAGTTCCCACTGAGGCCTTTTCGTTGACATTGTTTGGTCCCGTACCATCTTCGAAGCAAAGAGGAAAGCAGCACTCCTCAAACCCATCAAAAATAAACAAAACTTTCCCATCATCCTCTGGGAGAGTCTTTAGTGCAGGTTTTGCAGAGAAAAAACAATGATTCAGTAGTTCAATTAAACTGAACTCTTCATCTTTTTTCAGATTCAGTTCACAGAAATGAAAGGGAAAAATGTACTTTATGTCTTGGTTTTCCCTGCCTTTTACCCAGTCGAAAATGAATTTGTTGACTGTAACAGTTTTGCCCACTCCTGCAACTCCCATTGTCAACACTCTTCTGTTCCTTCGACTTTTACCAGATGCTTTGAAAGCTTTATTGAATTTAACCATGGATTTGGCATTTCTACCATATCTGCTGGATGACATCATTTTAAGTTGCATCATCTCACGCTCCTGAAGGGTCCCTCCAGGTTCATTCACCACTATAGTGAGATCTGTGTATAGATCATCCAAGCGCTTCTCATGGCCTGTCTGTGATTTCTTAGTTAGTATATTTTTGCACATTTGGGTCATGGAGTGCAACAAATTGATCTGAGGTATTTTATCTGTTACAAGAAAAAAATATAAAGTTATAAAGCTTTGTTTTATTAAAAGCCAGCATATCAATAGGCATAACTGCAGCGGTCTAAGGGGGTGGTTCTAATCAACCTACAACATTTTCTGCAATTAAACAGTGTTTAAACATAATTATTAACTGTTTTATTGCATCCAAGTAAATGCATTCATGTGATTTGTCAACCTTGCAAAAATGCATAATAACATGCAAATTTCACATAAAAGACAGGAGATCTTAAAAGTTAATTTCAATGTACTGTGGACTTTGCTGAATCAATAGTATTTGTCCAAAAGGACAGTGAGGATATGGTTGAATTTACCTGATGGGGAAGGAGTCTGAGCTGTCCTGGAGATTTCTGAACTATCATTTACATTATCACATTTCTCTCCATCTGAGAACGCATCAGTACAGAACAAGAAATAAATAATCTGCTTTAATAATTGTGACTTAACTATGGTTACTTTCCATACATGTCTTTTCAGTGCCCTTCTGCTTTATATTAAGCCTTAGGTTAAACGGCCAGATACAATTCAATAAGGGGGGAAATTTGTGTGGTCTCAATTAAAAGTTTTCTTTATGTGAAGCATTACCACAAGAAAAAAATGTTAGAGAGACAGCCTTCCTTTTGATTTCTTGAAATTAGATCTGATGTTAATAATGAGTGTGGCTTCCTAGGTTGGGTAGCAATGGAATACAGGTGATAAAAAAGAAACTGTAATCTGTTGCAGATACAGATTTTATTTTATTGATCTTGTTTTTAAACATGTTTGTTTTAAGGCAAGATTGACTATAATGCAGGTTAAAAGAGTAAAATATGTTAAATATTGGTGTAATTTGTTCAATACCATATATATTCAATATAAATGTAATCACTTATAAGTATAAAATAATTAGGAGAGAGGAGAGTTGAAATGCTAAATTTCCAACAAAATATGAACTTTGCTTGTCGACTAATATTTATAAATAAATAAGTACATAAATGATGGACATAAATGCAGTTTTACGGCTTCTAGCCATAAGAAAAAAAAAAGTTGACATCAGCACGTACTGTCCATTTGATCATGATACTGAAATCATATGCTATTTTTGAAATTGATATTGATCATGTAGAAGCATTAGTTTACCTGGAGAGTGAGGAGGAGAATGTAATATTGGACTCTTATCGCTCCCCTTCATATATTTGTTTACACCTGAGGAAGACATCAGTACAAAGACAAAATGCACCTTTTCCGTTGTGTTTTATCATAGTTTTTTTTTGTCACAGCTGTGTTTCACCATTTATCTTTTTTTGTCTTTTTTTTGCGCTGCTTAATGTTAAAAAAAGAAACACAATCATGTGTGAAGCATTGAGGGGAGAAGGACAATAATGGGTGTAACATCCAGGATCGGTGAATAACGGATTATATGTTAACACAAAGATAATTTTGTAAAGAAGATAATAAAGTAAAGAAACAAAAAAATGTTGCCCTCTGCTCTGCCCCTATCCTATGTGTGTGTGTGCGTGTTATACAGTGTTCTGTGTGTGTTTATAGGTGTCTCTGGGTGTGTTCTGTAAACGTTTCTCGTCTTCGAGTCTTGTCTAGTGTATTTGCATATAAGCATGTATATGTCACTCCTTTTTAGGTGGTCTTTGTCGAGTCTATATCTCTCTGATGGTGGTGTTCATGTGTCACTCCTTTTTAGG
>JAOYMR010000199.1:0-13806 GCA_025802075.1 Tenebrosternarchus preto
AAAGAATCAAAAAGCTAGACTCACCTTTGCTGAGGAGCATGTTGTGTGGACAGAGGAGAAGTGGTCCAGAGTTCATACATTATTCTCTCATTTTGATCTCCAGTATATATTTAACATCTATTTTAAATAATTTTAATTTAATTTATTTTCATTTTACACTCAACCCAACATACAACAAAAACAGTCTAATTTAGTTTAATTTAATTTCAACAAATAAAACACTAAAATAGTTCAGTAATTATGATTTATAAATATTCATTATATAACACGAGGATCAGTCACCATTCAAATTGCATGGCTAAGGAAATCCAGGTGTTTTAAATGGTCCCCATTATTTGAAACCAAACCTGAATTCCATCCATCTGAAAAGATGTCACACGGCCCAAAGGTAAATCCAAGGACATTTGGTTGTGTAAGGATTTATGAGCAAATAAATAACCGTGAGTTTACCAGTGTAACTCTGGGTTTTCTTGTTTCTTCGTGTATCTTTCTGTGTCCAGCCGACTCTCGTGTAAAAAAGAAGGCTGGGCTTTGAACGACAGATAGCCAATCACATGGAACATATATGAATATCAAACGCAAAGGATTCTGGGGACAATTTCATTTTAAAATTTGAATATCGGAATAATGGTTTGATGTCTATGATTTATCTCTACACTAAGTTACTTAAATCCAGTGAAATCGGTGTGTTCGAATAAATAACACTTATTTACGCACACAGTGTTGAGAAAGTTTTTGAGTCACTAAACCTACAATTTATAGCGTGACCCAAAATATCATCTCGTTATTAGTTTAAGCTTCTCTCTGTTGTGTTCTATTGACTTGTCCTTACATAAGTTTTGTATGCTGACGAGCAATATCTTGCTAAATAAAAGAGGACTTGTTGTCGTTTGTTGGGATTAGAGGCCAGCCTAGCCTGTTACTAAGTTCGCCTTCTGTTGCCGAGAATTCCCTACTATCCTGATTGACATTGCCGCGCTGACGAGGGCGGGCGCCGACCGAAAGGGGAGCAACGGTAGACGGATTATAAAATTCCTGTAAGATTTTTTCCCCACTACGGACTTCGTGCGTGCGCTGAATGGAAATGCAACACGCGGATTCTTGTAAGTAACCTCTACCGTTCGTGATCGGCGGCAGACCGCATAAAGTAAGTTCGCGATCGCTCCTTTGATTTTATTCTTACGCCGTGGTAAATGCCCCCAGCGGCGGTCTGG
This sequence comes from Tenebrosternarchus preto, assembly GCA_025802075.1. Classification (NCBI taxonomy): domain Eukaryota; kingdom Metazoa; phylum Chordata; class Actinopteri; order Gymnotiformes; family Apteronotidae; genus Tenebrosternarchus; species Tenebrosternarchus preto. Next base: position 1,215 of record JAOYMR010000199.1, read on the forward strand.
AACCGGCCGTTGTTTCAGCCTGTGGCAGGAAATTTGGTCTACGTGTGTAGCTCGAGCAGGTGTTATAACATCGGGATAATGTATAACACGAGTTTTATGGGATTACGAGATTCGTTTGTGAATAGGAAGCTTTCCTAATTTGCGTTGTTTGACTGAGGACGGAGATGTTTTAAGACACACAAAATAAAAGTTTCGCACGGTGTTATGTCGATTTAAACAGGGTTACTGCGCACTTCACCGTTACGCTTGGTTATAGTTTCTACTTAAGATTGCTTTTAGTACAAATCATAGGTGTTAATTTTTTTTTTATAAAGGTTTATCATATTTTTACATTTCTTAGTGTGTATTATGCAGAGTCAGCATAGCACTGCTATTTTCGGGTGTAAAAAGGTGTAGAATACGCACGACATCGCCAAAAACTTCATAATAAATAACGTAGCTAACCTACGTAACTCTTATTTGCCTCATACATCTGTTCTGTGCTCTTACGTAGGACGTTTCGATGAACTATGGAAAAATATAAGAAGGTGTTTGTGCAGTTTTTCATTCTCATTCTTTCGTGTAGGTGGCATTAAAATCAGTCGACTTTGAATGGCATTCGCCAGGTGTGCTTGAACCCTTAAGACCACAAGTGGATGTGGCCTAATAACTGACGAGTCCTCTGCTCAAGTATGGATTTGAGTACAAGACCCCCGGTCGGGTAAGCTGTTTTAAAGAAGTTCTCCTCAAGGAGTTCTATTAAAAGGAGGCTGCTTGCTTAATCCCACTATAAATGACTGGAAGGTACTATCGAGATCCACTTCACCAGTGCTGAATTTAAAGAAAACGTAGTTTACGACAGTCGCCAAAAGTCACTAAATAAATAACGATAAGTGGAGCAGACTGTAAAGCTCAAAAATGTACGACAGTTTCACCCCCAGTGACACGTCGTTGGTACATTTCAGTATCTCGAACTTGTAATGGATAAGGCTTTCTGTATAGTACCGTAAAAATATGACGTGTATCCTCCTGTAGCGTTTTTGTATAGCAGCATTTTGGTGACGGCTGGAGTCGACCGCCTCTGCCGAAACGACACGGCGAACCTCTGTTTTGGTTCGTGATAAGGACTCTGAATACCTTTAGTTTCAGTGTGACTGGCCTGCACTTAATAAACACTTCTGTGTGGAAAGGTTTAGGTGTGTGGACTAGTTCTGCTCCCATTAAGAGTTTGGCCCTGTAGCAGGACAACAGTCTGCTTTGTGTGTCTGTTCCCCTTTCTCTCATCCTTTGGTGTAATCAGATGCCATTCCATAGCAGAAGTGTTAGTCAATTAGGTTTATTTAAAGCCTGCAGGTGTTGAATGTTCTCCCAAGCGTATCTTGTCATTTGAAGAATCTGAGGATTATTTTAGTGACAGATTATGATATGTGACCAGGATATAAACAAAAAACTCGGGTGCTCCTGCTGAAACCTGATTTAAGGGAAACCTGCCATTTCAGCTCAGGAGAGGGGAATTTTGCATTGTTTCATGGCTTATGTAAAGAGCTTTGATTAATAAGCACGCTGGTGTTGGCTTGTATTTAAATCTGGACTCGAAGTTCTGATGAGGACTGCCGCATGTCGTTAGCAGTTGGGCTTGGCTTAGATGTTCTGGGCCTGCACCCTTTGTTGTAGTGTCTCAAAGTCTCAAACTCTATTGTTTGTTTACCCAAATGATTTTAAGTGATGTAATTAGCTGAATGAGAATTAAAGTTTTCTCTGCTGAATATAGAGACCTAGATGGACACAACGTCTTTGCTTTTACACCAGCACCTAATTGAAAAGTCAAGCGAGCAAATGTCAGGGGGGGTGGGGGGAAACTTTCAGATAATGTCTTGTCCGTTGTACACTGTTTTTACCCTCAATATGCCCTCGTGGTGAATTTTGATGGATCTTCAATAATTCCAGTCAAGTTTTACTGTGTATTTGCCTTTTTTTATTTACTTTTGTCGTTTTAGTGTCGTGTTGCGTTTAAGGAGAACCCGTAGAGATGTGCAAGGCAAGCATTATTCTGAGATGATGTATGCTTTCGTTTGTAGCTCGGTAACCTCCTTTGAAAATTATAGGCTTCATATTAAAGGAGCCCTCTTAAAAATACAAGTGGTTTGAAGTAGAACTAGAACAGTCTAATCTTAAAAACCACAGTGTCTAGCCTCTAATCATTGAATAAAACACCATTTTTTGTTTAGTCTTTTCCAGCTGTTTTTTGCTTCATCGTCTGTGGTTGAAACGGTACAAAGCGCTAGCCTGACAAAATTTACAACTGAGCTGGTCTTCAGGCCCTGATGTTCGATGAACCCCAATAGCAAGAGTGAAAACACTCGCACTGTGGCATTGAAGACGCATGCTCTGATAACAGTGCTGTCATTTGTGAACACACTGAACTCGTGAAAATAGGCAGTTCATTGTAGTTCATTACAAAGTTTTGGCTGTTCTGCATAGTCCGGTAGCTTTGCATATGTTGAGGTAGTGCGGCTGTTGAGGTAGTGCGGTTGTTGAGGTAGTGCGGCTGTTGAGGTAGTGCGGCTGTTGAGGTAGTGCGGTTGTTGCTATTGGTTATGACGGCAAAGGAGACACTTGTTTACTTTTTGACTTGATGTTCAAGGTTGGCCTGATTTATTTTTGCTTGCTTCGTGATAAAGGACTGGGACGACTTCTACTACTTTGGCTCAGGAACTTCTCAGCTATCTGGCGGACTCCATCCAAACCCAGGAGAAACTGACCAGGCCCTGGCTGGCCCACAAACTGACTATGCCTCTCGTGCGCTGAGGTAGCTGCAGTGTTTATTTATTTTTTCCTGTGTGAGATCTATGGTTCTTCAGCAGCTACAGAGGCATCCATCCTTCAACATGCATTAGCTCCTTCTTGAAGTTTCTCTCTTCCCCCAGGTCAATGGAAAAGCTGTCATCTCTAAAAACATTATCTCCATTGACAACCTCAGATCTCTGTTTAAACATGTGCTAATCTAAAAATAAAATAGACTTTACAACGGATGGGCTTATCCTGTCACATTTTGTCATTAAACACCCCCCCCCACACACACACACACACACTACACCCCGTACTGGAACTGGGTGGCACTCCTTCTGGGCAGAAATAGACTGTGTTAAACAAAAAGACGAAAGAATAAAGCTCGGTGTTTTTTTGCTCCAATACCTCTCTGATCATGAACAAGTGCAGTTTGTTCAAAAAGAAACACGGGGCGTGGTCCTTTTCAAGAGTATCTGAAAAAACGTGGCTTTTCTTTCCTTAAATGAATACGCGTCTCATGGAATGAAATACGAGCGTTTGCGTTCCTTGGCAGAGCAGCAGGGTACAAAATGCCGTTCTATTTTTGTTTTGGACGACATAGGAAAAAAAAAACTACTGGCACTCCAGTAGTGGGTGTGGTCACCAGCAGTAAATAATTCACTCCCACAAGCAAGCCATACCAACCCCTCACTCCCATAACTTTCATGTGCCGTTGCTCACGAGCAGACTGCGTTTTGGGGGCAAAGGGCGTGAAGTATTACGCGTTTTTTTTCCCCGTTTGTTTAATTTTGAGGATGAGCTCTCATGGTGGTCGAGTGGAGGCACTTTGTCAGTTCTGTCGGAACACCGTCGGTTAACCCCAGCTGTCCGTCTCAGGACGGATTTAGTTGCGGTTTCTCTGCTCAGGGCCGCGACGGGTCACAGATCCTGTTGTGCGCTGCGTATTTTGGGTGACTGATAGAGAACTTTTGTTTGGAGAGGGCTTTCGTAGCCCTTGGTGTCATGCCTTCTAGTGGTCGACCGATACATGTTTTTCTATTGGTCATGACAATATTATAGAACAAGGCTCAATGCCGGTATATAATGCCAGTATCAGGTTGCTGTTGTTTTTTGCATCTAGGGTTAGGCAATTTATATTAAGTGTACTTTTTTTTTTACTTTTTTACTTAATAAGCAAAAAAAAAAATGCAAACAGAACTGCTGCAAAAAATTGCCACAAAAAGTTATCAAAATGGCATTTACTCAGCCCACGTGGCAATTACTGTTCAGAGCTTTAAAAAACAACAAAAAAAAAACACTCAACAGTTGCATGAAGAGCAGTTGGGTCGTTAATCAATAACGCCATGAAACTGGTTCCCCTGAGGACCAGCGGGTGTTGATAACACAGTAGAAATGCACACCTTTAGCAAGTGTGTGGTCCTGCTGGCAGGGCATGGAGACATAATTGGAAAGGGGGGTGGGGTGGTTATTCCCACTTCACCCAGCTGCCCTGGGAGTGAGGAACAGGCTAATTGTTATTTCCTGCGGCTTCCTCTCCACCCTTGAGTTTGTTCCTCAGGAGTCCTGCTGCTCTCCATTAACGTCCGTTATACCAATAGGCTAAAGGATGTGGTTTTAACAGAAACCAACGACTAAGAAAGGAAGGAGAAAAAGATGAACAGAAGACAATAGACTAGTAAACACGCAGAATTCACTCAGCAGTTTGTATACATCTGCTTTTAATTCTGCAGGTACTTTTGCATTGCCTGTTTTTGTATGAAGTAGATGGACTTCACACCAGCATGACTGAAAAGACTCTTCTGTACCCTTTTCAGGAGGTCAGGGAGGAATAATGAGAACTTCAGCAAATTTCTGCTCACATGTTTTCTTGGTACAACCCTGGTGTACATATGCTAGATGTCGCTGATTTGGTGCTGATTAGAAAAAGATCATTTAGATACACCAGTCATCAGTATAGAGCAGAATGTTATAGAGTACAGAGTAAAGTATAGAGTAAAATGTTCATATATGCTAAAAAATGGGATGATTATTATTGGTTAGTAAATGGGTTTAAGAAACGAGTCCTGTAGCTAAAGAAACATACATGGAAAAAACTGTATCAGGTCTGTTGTGAACGTTGTTGATCTATGCCTTAAGTTGCTCAGACGCTTTCCCATGACACCAACGAGTGGATAGCATGCAGTGTGTGTGTGTGTGCGCGCGTGTGTTTCTAATTTCTGCCTAAATAATGCGGTTTTGTTCTTGGGGCCCTGTTCACACCTGGCGTCAGCACGCGCCTCGGGTGATCCGGTCATAAGGGGCCCTGCCAAAACCGCTGTAGCCGTTTACACCTGGCATTTTGAAGTCTCGAGTGACCGCTTATGATCGGATTTCTTGCACAGTTTCCACTCTTCCCTCTTCTGAGGCGTCCGTTTTCAGACGGAAATGCGTCTCACGAACCCTTGCGGTGCCGATTGTTACGAAGTTTGTGATCGCCACGTCTGCTAGACGGAGAGAAACTGAAGACAGACAGGCAGACAGATGGACAAGCTTTGAAAAAACGGCTGCATTCGTCTGACGTGCATATAGTCCTCTTACATAGCCGAGCTTGCATAACTACATGCAGAGCAATTTCCAAACCCTTATGTGTTCTTATGGTACCTTTTCGGTACCAAAAGTGCCGTTCACACATACTGATGTAATGTGGACTTCTGCATCCAAAACCGCTTCCGAAAGTGTTTCAAGTTACCACATTACGGTGCATCTCCCAGACGCATTGCAGCCAACCCACTTCTGATCTGATGTTAATGCCAGGTGTGAACAGGGCTTTAGGATTATTTGCTTGAATGTGAAAGTGCACTTGCTACAGATTACAGCACAGAATGTTGGATCTCTCAAACAAACCAGTTTAGGTGTAAACACCTGAGGGGGAAGAAAAATTCTGTGAGCTTCCCACAACTGTAAATATTTGAAGGAAAAGCATGGAACAAAAGCATGGACCTTTCAGTTGACCGAATAAAACCTGCAGATTGCATCTGCTGGTACTGTTTGGCACAGAATCGTCACCATCGGCCGCCTTAAAAGGGTTTGCTCTTCCGACCTTTCCTCAACAGCTCTGCTTCTCTCCCAGCTGGCTGGGAATAATTGGTCCCGGGACACTGGCTACAGCGTGTTTGCAGGCCTCCGGTCTCCCTGGAGACTGCAGCGTGTTTGTTCCATGGCCACAACCATCGCGGGGTGGGGGGGGGGGGGGGGCAAACGACCGTCGGCTTCCTTCACTTATCCGGACAGCCGGCGCCCAGCAACACGGCATGCTGGGTAAAGGGCGGGCTGAGGAGAACCCTGTTACACTCGTGTGCCCTAATGTGCCCTGGCATCCGGGGGTTCTCTTGCCCACTGGCTGTACGGCCTTTGTGTGTTTGGCCGCTTCACCTTTGGCCTTTCCACAGCGTGTCTGGAAGACCTCCGGGGAGCTCTGCGGCAATGGCGACGGGGGCGGGGCTTCACAGCTGGCCCAGTAACCGGAGCACGAGGGCCACATGCCTAGCAACAGCAAACAAGTGCCAGAGTGGAGACACCGCCCCTCCAAGGCCACAAACCGTCTGGGTCATTCATGACTCAGTCTTCACTTGCGGCTGCTGGGGAGTGGAGTGCCACGCCCCCTTCCTTTTTCTGTCTCTTTCTCTGTTTTTTCTTTTCACCTGTTTTTTCTGTCTCTCTTCTCATTCTGTTTCTGTGAACTATTTCTCTGTCTGTCTCTGCCCTGCTCTTTCTTTATTTCGCTCTCTCTCTCTCTCTCTCTCTCTCTCTCTCTCTCTCTCTCTCTATCTATCTATCTATCTCTGTCTCTCGGGGTGTAAATATAGGTTGCTAGGACAACCACACAGGCTCAGGAGGCATGCGGTTGTCGAGTTGGCATGAACAGAGGTTGAGGGTGAAGGAACTCGGCCACACTACAGCAACGGCAATACAAACAAATGCACAAGGTCCTCTTCAAGTTCCCAGTAAGTGGCAACGTGTGTAAAGAAAAAATTCAAAGTAGTTTTTTGAGAGCAAATTTTTTTTTTGTTTTTTTTTTGCGCAGAGTAGCCATTTAGTTCAGTCATTCAGCCACATGTTCACCCCCCTCCCCAATAAAATAAATAAAGATACTTAATGGAATTTCCACATTATATTTAATTTATGTTAAGCAACCACCAAAAAAAAATCATATTTAAAATGTTTTCCGTTCCCTGCTCTGGTCCCTCAGACATATTACATATATGCTCAGGACCTCAGCTTTAAGCTGCTTGTCCAACCACGACCGACCGTTCCCACGGCGCAGGCGGCTGTGAGAGTCTCGCCGCCCGGCCGTGACCTAGGCCCAAACAGAGGCAGGATTAACGCGCCCTCACAAAGCCGTCATTGTTGTCCGGCCGAGGCTGGAAGCCAGGATGGTCTCTCCCACGAGCAGGTGGACGGAGTTCGGTTTGCCCCGCGATGCGACGTACCGCCCACTTCCTGCGCTGCAAGGAAGACGAGGTGCCTCGGCAGTTCTTGATACAGGGCCTTCCTCAGTCTCGGCTGTTTTTAATTTTTTTTTTTCCCCTTAAGCCTACAGCCTACAGCCTCGCTCTTTGTCAGTGTTTGGACTGGGTAGAAATATGGCCGCAGTAAAGGTCTGCACCGTTTACGTGGTTAAGCGGGACACGCGGGGGCCACCTGGTTTTCAGGCTGTGGTTTGTTAGGCAGGGAGAATACTGAGTAATCGAAGTTCTTGTTTTTGTGTTGCATAGCCGCTGAGAGAGCGAAGTCTCCTCCTACAAAGACTCCTAAGACTCCTCCCACCCTGCCTGTGCCTCCTCCCACTGCCATATACAAAATATGAAATTTCAGACAAACTGCAAACCCCTTGGTCTTTTGTGAAAAGAGATTTCTAGAACTTTCCACACCGCTGAACTGTTAAGTGGGATAGTGATCTTACCACATATAAAAAAAGTGATTTTCTCTGACGTGCTCAAAGGAAGGTATCATAAGTCTCAGTGGCTTGTGTTCCTGGCAGGTAACCTCTCCAGATATGACCGCCAAACAATCAAACAAGCAAACCAAATCTGGACAAGTCAATGGTCAAGCGCTCAGTTGCCCAGCAACCATTGGCCGTACCCCAGCTACTTCTCTCAAGTCGGACTTCCCTTTGTCTTCTGAAACCAGGTGTTTGTAAAGCCATGGCAACCGCTCATTGCCAGGAGCTTTGGAGCTACGTCTTACATACACTTGAAATATCAAATACGGCAAAGTGACTCGGCACGTTATCGAGTGTCAACGTTCAGATGTTTTCCTGTGAGCTGACGGTATTTGAAACGGAACTAATTTGCTTTAAGTTACTTTTCACGTGTGGTGTATAAATAAAACCTGCACTGCACTGTCCCAAGGGACTATGGTCCCACTGTAAAGTTTTACAAGTTTTACTGTAAAGTTTTGTAAAGTTATTAGTTCTTGAAATTAGACTAGCAGAACGGTTCCTTTAAACGGTGCCCTGTGGGCTTGGGGTGTGGACCTCCAGTCAGTACCGGTCTGCCCCACTGGGCCCGTTTACGCTGATCTGCATCTCGCAGACTGGCCAGTGCCGAACGCTTTGCTGATGTAACCGTGGAGACTGCCGCAACTTTATCTCTAATGTCATGGCGATGGATTGTTCGACGGTGTTTTATAGACCAAGAAAAGGTCGTTTCAAAAGAGCAACAGGCACATTGTTTTTTGCGTGAACATTGTTTTTTGCGTGAACATTGTTTTTTGCGTGAACATTGTTTTTTGCGTTTGTTTTCTTTCTTCCAGTCGCTGTTGCCGTCCCTGTTACCTTAGCTACTAGATCCTTGTTGACATTACATGGCCTCTTTTGCATCTGTTGTCAAAAGAGCTTCTGCATTTGCATAAAACTCATTTCACAGTATTCCTTATGAAAGTATGCAAAAAACATTTTTTTTGTCAAGTTTGCCACCTTGTGCTTGTTTGCATGTCATTTGCATGGATGAAATGTTTGTGTATCAGTGTGCTGTGCATTAGAGCAGCTTACATGCGCCTCCTCACGGGAGACTTGCAAGGAGAGAGAGGCGAAGGCAGGTGGAGAGAGAGAGAAAGGGAGGGCAAGAGGACGAAAGAAAGGGAGGAGGGAGGGAATCGAGGGAATGTCTGATCTGGGTCATGAGATGACCAGACACCCATAAATCCTGACCTCTTAATCAGACGAGCTGGACAGGAGTTTGGATGGACTTGGCTGTTAGCCTGTTGGATCCCAATGTCCTGAGCCAGAAAAAAAACTTATTGCTGTTACTGAAATAATTATAGAGCTACGTACATTCCTAAATATATAGATTTTAATATTCCTGGCATCCTTTTTTTTTTTGATCATCCCAAACCCAAACTGTGTCATCTGGAAGAGCCTTCCGTTCCGTCAGTAACCAGAAGCCAGTGCGGAATCGGAAGGTATCACCTGGGAAACGGAGTTTGCCCACCCACGACCCGGCGGGGGGTGGGGCCTGTCTCACCGGGTCACCTACACGCTCGCCTCCATCCATTTAGCGAATGTCCGGAAGCGATTCCAGTTCACGACCTCAGGTGCTGCAGTCCTGTTCGCTGTGCTTCTCAAGGGCACTGGAACATTCTTGATTGCATAATGGCAGACTGACATAACAGGACTGTGACATTAGAGTGCAAGGCCTTTATTAATAATTACCCAGCCGAGGTTGAGGGCTGCACACGGCCGCACGCTCCTTCACACTCCTCCCGACAGCTGGCCGGGAAGTACGTCTCACCGCTGCTCCTGCTCGGAACCTCGCCGGGTGTAGCGACCCTCAGGAGGGCTGACCGCGAGAGGAGTCCGCCGGAACGCCGTGAGTTCCATCCGTCCCGACCTTTGCCCTGTTGTTCATTTTGCTGAATCGCAGTTGGCGCCTCTGAGGTTGTGAGCGAGTCCCTGACAGAAATTTGCGGTTTTTTTTTTTTTTTTTCCATCACCGAACGTCTTTTTGTGATCTCTCAAGTAAGAAAGGTGGTGGGGGAGGTGGTAAACTGGGAGTTTCAGGATATTCTGGATATTTTCCTGCTTTGTATATGGAACACCATTCTGGCTTCATGTAGTTACATTTCCGTAAAACTGTTGTGTCTTAAAGCCATAAATTCTTCTTAATTGTTGCTAACTCGACAGTAATCGGTTGACTCATCCCTGCTGTTCTTTAAACAAAAAACAGCACGCAGTGGAGCTAGAGAAGTTTCAAGAGGTGGTAATAATGTTTTAAAGTTAACGCTCCACCAAACGTAACACCTAATTGCTGTGTAGTATAACGTTCCTGTGGAGAAGAGGAGTGTGCCAAAACTCCTCAGTGTTTTATGTTTCTGTCAAGAGTGGTGCAGTAATGAATCCAGTGTCGCCAAGGTTACAAAATCAAGATTGTGGCTACACCCGAGAAACCCGAGTGCCTCCGCTGCTCGCTGCAGTCATTGAGAGACTGAGTATACGGACTGACTGAGTTTGAGAGTTGCTCCTAGCAATGTTTTCAAGTTTACTAAACCACATAGTGTTTCTTCAGTGTTACAGAGAACCTGCCATATTGTACTTCTGATATTCTCTTTGAGAAATAGCATACTTTTTTTTTTTTTTTTTACATTGTACTTTTAGTAGGTTAAATATGAGTCTTTTTATATAGATTAGATAGGTGTGTGTGTGTGTGTGTGTGTGTGTGTGTGTGTGTAGATACACGTGTTTCTGACAGTATTCTTTAAAGAGGCTGGACTCCGATCTTTATTGGGCCGTTGTTCAGCCTGACTGCTTTAGTGTCACAGACGAGTAGAGACACTTCTGGCTTACCTTTGCTCCTAGATGACCACACAACCATGATGTAACAGGGGGTTTATCACAAAAGAGCTTTTGCTGTCGATACGATTCCACAAAACAACAGATAGCGTTTTATATTGATCTCCGTGTGCGACGTAGCGAGAGATCTTCTGTGAGATTGATGCGTTATCTTTTTGGAAAACAAACCCATATTTGCAGAATTGGTGAGCAGAAATATTTTTAGTGTTGGACTGGTTAATTTTGTCTTGGCTACTAGAATAAAATAGGTCCAGGAAATGGAAGACAGTGTGAAAACAGTAGTGAACTTTTCAGGTTATTTATGTGTATTTCAATAAATTTCACACTGATACTTTCCTACGTCTGTTGAAGTCATGTGACCTCTTGGCTTTAACCCCCCCCCCCCCTCCCATTTCAGGAGGAGAATGAAAGGTCGTGCCCCCCCACCACCCCCTGCCCCTCAGCCTGCACCTCGCAGGCTCCCCCGCAACGCCGTGCCCGATGGTGGCGCGCCCCCTGGTGGAGACGGAAAAGAGAATGCCATGCACCCCACCGTGGACCTCCACGTCAGCCTGCCCTCCGGCTACCAGACCACCGTCACCACGGACGGCAGGTAAATCCCCCGCCCCACCCCCCGACGGGTGGTGTCCGGGGTCCTCCACCCCTAACCCCTACCGCCCTGAGCTGATGGAGTCATTTGTCATCTTGAGAGTTGCACGATATAGGGAAACCCACAATATCCTGGTTATTTGTTGTCTATAGCATTCAAACACATAGAGACACAAAGAAACCTGCTACAGTGCCCGAGATCCAGGCAGGGTACAGGAGAGAGAATGTGAACGAGCAGGTCTGAGTGGGTCCAAAGTTTCAGTTTCCTGTAGCGGACACAGCCACTCTCGCCGCCCGCATCCGCAGACTCGTCTCGGTGTAAGACTTGGAATATCTCAGCACGATGCTGAGATGGTAAAAGGACTCCTTTGTGTGAATAACCGCTTCCCACCCACTTCCCCGATTTTTGGCTTTAATGGAAATTTGACACCCAAAACTTGAGTGCTAGAAGTCGTGCTTGATCTAGTAAAACCGTTGAAAAAGGCGCTACAGGTGCTCGGAACAGCAGCATCGAAGACGCTGTGGAGGACCTCGCAGCACGTGAGCCTTGCGCTAAAATGTGAACCCCTAGGGGCCGCTCTAGGGACCGCTCTAGGGACCGCCCATGGCTCCCCATTGTGGACTGTGATCAACAGACCTGATTCTAACAAAGAAGCTTCAAAGGAGGGTTTATTTATAGAGAGACCGGACACCGAGAAGCCCGTCAAACGATTGTCCCTCTCCCACGTTCTCCAGCAAGATAAGGTTGTGATCATAACACCAAGGTCACGGGTTCACCCCCTATATGGGCCATTGTTCTTTCTTGAATTTATCTGTGAGATCAATAAAGTATCTATCAGGTGCACTAAAAATGCAAATAGCGTCTATCTCTCTACAAAGACACACTGTACCAACATGCAGGATAAAGACAGGCGATCATACTGCGGTTATGATATATGATATGAACTAGATTAGATAAAGCTGGATTTCTGATGGCTCAAGAGGGTGACTGCTACTCTGACCCGCCATCCTCCGGTGCCACAATACAGACAAGAACACTTATTCTACACACCCAACATAAAACGCTCACGTGGATGCAAATAACAGTCCTGCGCGCTTCTGGAAAAACCTGACATGCCACATTTCATCCGTGTTTTAAAATCAGAATGTACAAAGTCTGAAAATTGCTTAATTAATAATATAATCCCAAAATCACTTGCAGGTATAGAACTTAAGCCACTAAGACCAGTATTCATATCCCAGTTTACTGTAATAGAAGGTCTCTCTCTCTCTCTCTCTCTCTCTCTCTCTCTCTCTAACTCGCTCTCCCTTTCTCGCTCTCCCTCCTACACCACTTGGTGTAATTACATGTTTTTCTATTGGCACTAAAGACCAGGTAACTCTAGCCAAGCTGCCTTTTCCCCCCCC
>JAOYMR010000200.1:3221-13802 GCA_025802075.1 Tenebrosternarchus preto
CCCCCAGCTCACAAAGAATCGTTTATCCCTCTCGGCTCCAGGGGGCGGTGTGTGATGGCCCCCCAGCTCACAAAGAATCGTTTATCCGTCTCGGCTCCAGGGGGCGGTGTGTGATGGCCCCCCAGCTCACAAAGAATCGTTTATCCCTCTCGGCTCCAGGGGGCGGTGTGTGATGGCCCCCCAGCTCACAAAGAAGCAAATGTGTGTGAACAAAACATTTTGTTGTACTGTATGCGCGTATATGTTATGACAAACTAATGGCTTACGTCTCATCTAGATCTTCATCTTAACGCTGCTGGCACCCCTGGCCGTTCTCTACAACGGCAGGGCTCTCCACTGCGTTGGGCGGTGGCCACACACAAGCTGTTTTTGGACTCGCTTTCTTGCAACTGGACCTTGATCTTGGAGATTGTGTGTGTGTGTGTGTGTGTGTGTGTGTGTGTGTGTGTGTGTGTGTGTGTGTGTGTGTGTGTGGATGCAAGCCTGCATTTCAAGGTTTTGTCAGTAAAAGTCTGTTTTAGGTCTGATAATGATGGCCTTGTGGCACTGTGGCAGGCCCAAGTGGAGGGATGTTTCTTTTTAGTTTGTTTATTTTAATGTGGACTTTTTTTGTCACATTACAGCACGAATGTTCCGAATAAGAATTTTCTTTCTCTCTCTCTCTCACTCACTGTCTCTCTCTCTCTCACTCACTGTCTCTCTCTCTCACACTGTCTCTTTCTGTCTCTCTCTCTCTCAGTCTCTTTCTGTCTCTCTCTCTCTCAGTCTCTTTCTGTCTCTCTCTCTCTCACTGTCTCTCTCTCTCACTCACTGTCTCTCTCTCTCACTCACTGTCTCTCTCTCTCACTCACTGTCTCTCTCTCACACTGTCTCTCTTTCTGTCTCTCACTCTCTCACACACTCTCTCACTTTCTCACACACTCTCTCTCTCACACACGCTCTCTCTCTCACACTCACACTGTCTCTCTCTCTTTCAGGAGAGGGACCCTCTGCGTGTGATTCCACTGAAGGAGGTTAACAAAGTTCAGGAGTGTAAGCAAAGGTTTGTTTCACAATGCATTTTTTGCACCGCTGCATGTGTGTGTGTGTGCGCGCGCGTTTGGCCGTTCTGTTGTATAAGAGGGAGTTCGCTTTCTTCCCATCTGGTGTGTGGTTGTGGGTGTAGGTTTGTGGGTGATGGTGTTTTTTTTACTGCACACTGAGGTTCTGCAGGACAATTCATTTCTCTTCTATCCTGTTGATCAGTGCTCTGTGTTTTTAGTGAACCAATGATGAGGGACAATCTTTTTGAACTCGTCACTTCCTCCAGAACTTTCTACATCCAAGTAAGAAACTTTTTTGGATCTTTTTTCCAGGATCTTTCTTCATTTTGGACCGTTTTCCACAGCAACATTAGCTGGGCTTGCATGAGTCATATTATTACCCTCTCTCTCTACCCCCGCCCCCCACCCCCTCAGGCGGACAGTCCAGAGGAGATGCACAGCTGGATCAGAACCATCTCTGGAGCAATCGTGGCACAACGAGGTCCTGGACGCTCTGTATCCACGGTGCGTGGTTGCCATGTGGGGTCCGAAGTTGGAGGGTTTGGAAGGGTTCCGTGATCGAAGGTTGTCTGGGCACGTCTCATCTGCGGGTCCAGAGTTTATACGGCCTTAGTGTGTTTCAAGGATCATAAATCAATATTTACATCTTATGAGATTTTTGGGTGAGCAGAAAGGGGAGGGGACCCAATGAAGCACTTATGGACTTGTCTGTCAGCCCTGCCCACTTGTCCCTCTGTCACCTCCCCTTTTATCAGTGTCTCCTAATCAAGCAGTGCGCTGTGTTGTTGCAGATGCGTCAAACCAGAAGGTTCTCGAACCCTTGTGTTCAGAGGTACACGCCCCCCAGTGAGGAGCACAGCACGTATGTGTTGAATCTGGAGCCCCATTGCCAGCTCGTGTTTGCGTTCTTTCCTAGAGCATGATGGAGTAGAGCTTCCAGTTTCCCTGCTCTTTAACACTGCAAAAGAAAACCGAAAAAATGAAAAACAGACTAACACTCTTGTTATCCATCCATCCATCCATCCATCCATCCATCCATCCATCCATCCATCCATCCATCCATCAGTGTGAAGGGTTGGGTGTTTGGGAAGCTACAGTTTTGTTTTAGTTTTAGGCAATTTAAGCACCCTTAAGCTACTAGCTAGCTACTATCGTATGGTATAGGACTGCTACCTTCAGAGCAAGTGCGACGTTAACTAGCGATGCTGACGGGACGTGCAGTGACTATTCTGTTGCTGGTAGCGCGGTTTCATAGCGCCTGAGAACAATTATTTAAACTGACAGCTCAGTCATGTAAGTGAGTACTTAAAAATAACATTAACGCAATATGATGTGATGTTGATTACTAAAAGTGAAAATGATCTACATATTTACCAGCTGCACCCTGCAAGCAGCTTGTTTACGAAAGCCGTTATCATTACTGTTGACTTCCAGCATTTGATACCAAAGTTGGCACTTTTTATCTTAAAGAAGCTCAGTTTATTCTGCCTAATGTCAAATCGGCTATAACTGGGATAGGTGAAATAAAAATCCTACATTTTATTTTACACATGTTTATTTATGTGGCACCAAAATGCGCATTGTTATCCGGTTCAGTAGATTCCGATCATGTAGGAGACACGTTGGAGATACGTTGCTTGGACTAAAATATGAGCTCCATGGTTTTCAGACCTTCTCCGTCGAGTCAGTGGCTGACTGGGTTTCTCATCACCATATTTTTTTCTTCATAATCACAAGCTGGTTTCATCCACGTACTCTCTTGCGTATATTTCCAGTAGCTAATAACCATGAGGAATTTGTGTCTAGTTGAGGGCTCTTAATCCTGATTAAGAGGGTTTAAAAAAATGTTGCTTCTACTTAGTTTATTCACCCTTCAGCCTGTAACCTTAAATTACTTTTTGCTAAAAACCTTTTTCCTTGATTTGCATTTGTAGTTTCATGACATTTAACCAAGACTGACAAGGCCTCCTCTCTGTAATCTTCTGGGAACACCTTGTAGACAGTAAAGTGTGACTAACGACTTGGCCAAAGCTGTTATATCTGTACTGGGGCTACCAGGGATCCTGGTGCTGCCACCTGCTGCCATATCTAGGGATAAAACATTACTGAATCAGCCACTCCTAAAGCTTCTGCTGCCACTACCTGAAAAACTTTTTCTTTGTTTTTGTTTTTTGCTGCTACATAAAGCTAGATTCCACTACAGCTTCAGCTGCCACTGTTTTGAAGCTGCCCCTTGGTCCAGCTTCTTTTCACCCTGCTGAAGGTTGAGGATCTCACTGACTGTGTTTCTCTTTGGGCTCCCGCCTTCCCCCGACCCTCTTTGTCCTATCTCTGACGCTTTTCCACAGGACCGCAGGGACCACACCTTCTACTGCAGCGAGCAGAGGCCCCCAATTCCTCGCTCGCCCATCTCCGCCGATCTTGGTTTCCCAGAATGCCACTTCATCCCGGGCCCTGAGCATGGCGTGGGACGGCCTGGACCCCAGCAGCCCACAGCGGGGCAGCCTGTGCAACCGCCTGTCGCTCCAGGAGGCCCCTTGCTTCCCGTTCAAGTGAGGGAACTCCCGTCACCATGGCAACGGAGGGGACGCACAGAGATTTCTCGATTGGATGTTCAGGACGTGGATGATGTGCAAATTACTGAGGTGTAGAGCAATGACAGTAAGCAGCTACTACACACACACACACACCCACACCCACACCAAGAAAAGACTTGGCACAGGAATGATCCTTACTGCCAGTGACCAGATGACTGCTCATGCAGGACAAGGTCTAAGCCAAACAAAGCGAGGTGGACTTGGTGCCCCGTCGGAGATCTGAACGAATAACTGCTACTCAGAAGTGGCTTGAGAATGGATGCTTTCCATGGAGGAAACCAAGAGACGTGTCTCAAACACAAACCAAACAGTCCAGCCAAAACAGAACTGAATATTGTGTGTGTGTATGCTGTGTGTGTATGTGTGAATTGGGTGTTTTTATCTTCATTCTTTCATCTGTTGTTTTTTCTTCCTCTGGGGTTTTTGTCCATTTTTGTCATTGCAGTGATGACTTTCTTCCAAAAGCAGTGTATTGAATTGAATTTTAAGTGTATGCAGTAACTTTATTTTTGCTAATATCATTTAACCATGTTCTTTTATGTATTTTGGCAAAATTTATGTGTTTTTGTATCTTTTGGTAAAAGTTTAAGTATTCTGTGGGATTGTTTTTAGGTTCTGAATTTGGTTCTGGACAGTCCAAAACAAAGATGAGAATCTCCCACTACTTACAATATAAGATGAATCTAAATTATTTTTTCATTGTTTACATTATATTTTAAGATCTGTCAACATACTCTTACTGTAATTCCAGAGTTTGTTTCAGAACATAATTAAATTATCCAAAAAATGATGAAATTATCATAATTTCAAGAGAGGGAGAATGATGACAAATCAAACGCACCATGATTTGGTGGATACACTTGTTTTCACGTAATCGTTTCACAAGCATACGGCCATGCACGATGGAGTGACACACACACACACACACGCACGCTTGAACATGAGTTGCATGTTCCAGTGAATGCAGGGTTCTACGAGGTGCTTTGCGTAACCTGAAGGATCCAAGTGTCTTCGTGTAAAGACAGATTGTGGCATTAAGCAGTGAACTTAAACGAGCACTGCAGCTGTTTAACGAACTGAACATCATACGTCAATTCGGAAGTGCGTGTGACACCGTTATTTCATGACATCGGTAAATTTAGGATTTTATAAATGAGCTCATAGTAATTCCACACTAATAGTTCGCCATGTTAGTAGTGTTTGAGCGGACTCGCCCCATACTGTTGTACTGTGAGAAGTATTGTCGGCGCGATCATCCGCGCGTCGCCACGTCCTGTCAACACTGCCGACTGTCGACTCGCACCAGGGTGATGCGCGGTTTCGCCTTCACAGCCGTCTGAAGTCTCCGCGACAAGCAATTTCGATGGTGTACCTCACGTTCACGAACCGTGTTAATATATTTACTGTGACAGAAGATTAAAACTGATTTGCTCGTTTGTGAGTTCCGTGGTTCGTCTATGTTTACTGTGTGTCAGGCAGTTGCACGTGATGTTTATAGTTCTGACCAGTCTCAGAACAAGGAACCTGTGATGGTGAGTGAACTTAACCCATTTTGTTCTACCATGTAGCATAGCAACACGAGTAATGCGCGATCCGCACGCCTCGATTAAAAAAGGCTGAGTCTCTTGAGTATTTTCTGCCATGGTGGATGTCTGTGCTGACCCCCGCCCACACACACACACACACCTTGCTTTGTTATTATTTTTCATAAATCTATGCAGTCTTCAATAAGGAGAACACAGAGAAAGAAAAATAACTGCAACCAAAAAGCACCAAACAAATAAAATGTAATGTGAATACACATTTGGAATTCAGTATTTATACATAAGGCAATACAGAATTTTATGAATGGCAACCATTTGCAATAATATTGTTTGATGGGTGTGTGTGTATGAAGGATGGTGGTGTTTGTGGAAAGACCAGTAATGTGGAGTGGTGTGTGTGCGGTAGAGATATTTAAAAATAGTGATGTACACATGGACTTTTCAAACAGGGTCCCAAACGAGTGCAGAAGCACCCTGCTTGAAGAGCAAGGACCTCAAAGTCCCATCACTATATGATATATAATCTGTAAGTGCCTTGTTTTGTTTAGAGAATACTGTTTTTGTCAAAGGGTAACAGTATGAGAAGTGTCCTGTTTTGCTTTGTTAATCTAATGGCTGATGCATCTCCTAAAAGCCAGTGGGATGGTGGGATGGGCTGGTTCAATAGTGTGATTAATTGATCAATACCTTGTTGCCAAAAGCTTTTCATGGCCTTAATGGATGTGCTGGACCTTTTTAACATGCTATTGGGAGTCAGGAATTGGAGCATGGCGCCTGTCCTACAAATAAAATTGAACATACGCTCCTCAGAATGTGGTATGATGTGATATGATGTGCAAATACTGCCCCCTGCTGACCACTGGTTGTCTTCACCAGAACATGGCAGTCTGCTGAAGGGAGACCAGGATCTTTTTGTTGTTTAAAGGAGGGCTGTGTTTATGTCTGGTGTAAGGGCTCAGGTTCATATAGTCACACTGTAACACTGCTGTAAGGGCTCAGGTTCATATAGTCACACTGTAACTCTGCTGTAAGGGCTCAGGTTCATATAGTCACACTGTAACTCTGCTGTAAGGGCTCAATATAGTCACACTGTAACGCTGCTGTAAGGGCTCAGGTTCATATAGTAACACTGTACCGCTTCTTAGAAGCTTTGAACTTCCACAAGTTTGCCACTCCAGATGGACTGTGGGTAAGAGAGAGCTCAAGTGGAACATCTATTATTTAGTGCAGCTGAAGTGTGTTCTGGTTCCAGATGTGTCCTGCTGCGCAGAAACCTATGTCCCTTGTGAAGCTTAGTGTCAAGCCTCAAGAAGCTCATCCATCTGCACACCTTCAAGGATTCCCACTGTGTGAAATCCAAAATGGAAAATCATCCAATCCTCCCGGCATGCTCTTCCAATGGGTCAAAGGTCTCTCTTGCATTGTGAAGGGGAGCCTTGTGGGAGTTTCCCATTGCACCACCTCATTTCAGATTAATTTGCATTTACAGCAAACTAGATTAGCATGGCGCACTGTTGCAAACACTTAATTTCCATGGTAACAATTAGCTAACTGCTTAATTCAAGAGGCTGTTTTAAGTACTTTCTCATGGGCATTGCAAACTAATGTGCAACTTCTTAACACTGAATGGGATTGATTAGTGTTTTACTGATAGGAATCAAGCAATTGGAAGTTGGCGAGGGCAGGCACTGGTCCTTGGGATTGGATTCAAATCTACACGATGATGGTGCTTGAAGATTTCTGCTCAGATGTTGGGCCTCTCTCAGTATCCCTGCCATACTGCAGAGCAGCTGAGGCAATGACTACTGGATCTGTCCCACTGACTCCTGATTGTGAAAAGGTTCCGGTCGGCCCGTGGAATCGCTGGATGCCGGCCCTGGTTCGATGGCACCAGGGGTTCCTTGGCAGCCTTCGGTGTTCAACTGGGACGGTTCTGTTACCACAACAATGTGAAGAACCAGTGATTCGGTGGCTGACAAGTTGGATCTGTCTTTGAGGGCTGTTTTGAGATACTGTGAGTCTCTACATGCAACCCCCGCAGTACAGTAATGGATACAGTGTGGTTTTAGGACAAAGTGTCTCAGCCAGGGCGTAACTGGTCTCAGACAACCAGTCTCACTTAGGCTACCTGAGTCGAATAACAGCTCAGACATATGCTCCTTGATAACAAAGCACGACTGACAAAAGTGTACCATACAGCAGAACCCTGCCGGAAATATAAAATATAAACAAAGGATATAAAAGTACCGTAACAGAACGCCCAACGTTGAAACTGGCTTCTACTCGTTTCAACCTTCTGGTGCCCTTCAGTGGTCACCACGACGATCGCCGGGAGACCGAGGCATGGCTTCCTGCCACGTGCTCGCCAGGCTTCCGTGGCCCTCCTTGGTTAACCGACAGAGCCTGGCGCTGGAGCGAGGTAGCACAGTGTAGTGCAACTGCAATGCCTCCTACTGGGCTCCTACCGGACCAGAACCCAAGCACAGTCGCAGTGAAGTTTCGATGAATGGCTGATTAGCAAAGTGCTTCAATGAGCTTGTGTATGGTGAGATACACGCCATTCCTGGGCTCAGACAGCCCCTTGACCTGAACAGACAGAATGTCTCCTTTGACAGAACCAGATGTCTTCATTACCATCCAAACCAGTCCAGAACCCTCATTAATGCTTTGGGCTGAGCATCTCACCAATGGCTGAAGATAAATGTTGGATGCCGTAATGATGTCAATGTATCAAAATTCATTTAAAGTCTTGGTTCTTCCAAGCCTGATGTCTGTAAGGGGCAGTTTCCACTCTGTTATGTAGTGATTCATATCAAAGAAATGAAACAAACGATGTGGAATCATGTAAACACTTTAAACAGGCACAGACTTCTTTTCATTCAAATTAGATTCGGTTTGATGGAATTCCCCAAGCTCTGTTAAACTGCAGATTTGTGTGATAAACAGCAGCATAAGACTACCATAGTTGTTTTACTTCATTATAATGCAAAGCCAACACATATTTTCAGTCAGAAGCATAACCTCTTTCATACGGTACCAAAATGCAGTTGTTAGTATTCAAGGCCATTTGGAATTGGGAAAAATGTGGGCACAGGAGAGGGTGGTGATTCAGACATCCTGGTGACAGTTTGGGGGTGGGTTGGTTCTGGGAAAGCTGCTTATGTCTGACCCAAACATGGCAAGGTCAGTTTTCCTCAACTCACAAAGTAACAACGAGGTGGAGAGCGGTCTGCATCAGATCCCCAGGGGAGATGCGATATGTCTCAAAGGAACACAGAGGCCACACAGTGAGCGCACATCTCTGGGTGCGTGAGTAACGTTATGTAAGCAAAAAATCTTACTTCATCTCTAGCGATGGTGGTGTCGAATAACGGCTGATCTGGATTGGATGGGCTTCAGCACACAGCTGCGAGCCTCCCCCGAGGCAGTACGTGTCTTCCAGAAATGCTATTCATCACCACAGTGGGGAATGACTAGATTTCTGTAAGACTTGCAGTTGGGTGCAACCCACTGTTTTATGGTAATTGAACGATTTTATTTTATCCAGGCAGCATATTTACAGCATTAAATAAAACTGTGATCCTAATGATATTCATATTAGTTATTTATATATATATATATATATATATATATTTATTTTATTTTTATTTTTTGGCTGTATTAAATTTTTCAAATGATGTCAAGAGTTTTCTGGCTCAATTTTGTTATGCATGTATATCCACTTTCAGATGTAGTTAGGAATAGTCTAAGAGACAGAATTCAGATCTTCAAAATTCAGATCTTCAGGCCTTGACCCCTCTATTGCATCAGAGGGAAAGCAATGCTAGTTTTACCCCGTAAGCAGGTCCTGTGGCATTTACAGCTCGCCCTGCCTTCTCACCTGGGAGTTGCGTATGCGAAGCACTGTGCAACATTCTTGTTCAGTGTTATTTGGGTAAAACTCTCTTTTGCTCTTGGATCTGCCTCAAGAAGCGTGAGATATGGCGCATAAAGATGAAGTGACCCGCGTCCCACCAAAGCCGGCGTTATCCGCGGCAGCGTGAGGTTTGCCGCGGGCTACTGTACCACAGCTTTAGGTGGTGATGGCGCATGTAGGGTGGAAAACCAGCACGCAGTGTGATTGAGGGAGAATTAGAGTTTCTCTTCCTTGGTCAACATGCAGTGTATGTGACAGCATATGGGTGTGATTCCACAGATGTAACATTCCACATCACTGACGTGGCCAAACAAGGCAGTGGGGTGTAGTTACATGGGCATCGTGGAGGTGTTATGGTTTACGCCTGCTGGACGTGACCAGGTGAGGCCGGCTGGCTTGTCATTGGAGGAGAGGAGCTTGTGCAGCTGCTGCAGGCCAAACAAACTGCATGAGCTTGTGTAACCTCCACTCTTTGGCAACTGGGCCGTGCTGTACCTAACCGGCCCTTGTTCTTCACAAACCGGTAAGAACACAGGTCAATGGTGTCCGTTCCACCATCTTGCTTTTGGGCCATGATCAGTTCGCAGCAAGGTGTGGAAGAGTGTGGATGCATTATTTTCTTTTCGGAAGGTCGTCTTGCTTTGGGAAAGGACCCTCCACTGCTGGTTGTTCTCCCGGACTCGGCCTCAGCGAGAAAAGGTCACGTCTCATGGCTGAGAGCTTCTCTCCTCGATCCCTGTCTTCCTACCAACTGTCAAGCCAGACTGGCTCTCCAAGGCCCACTGTGCACGTGTTCTCTTTTCCAGCTAACAACTGTGTTTTTTACGCCGCCTGCTAATAACGGGTTTGAGGCGCTCCAGATACCCCCTGCAGTCCCTGTTGAAGTGTGAACTAGCTGACCTGCAGTAGTGTGCTAAACGCCAAGGAAGCCCAGCACCACAGCACGGCCGTCTGAGGGCCTAGGAAACCCTCTTTTGGTTTGTAATTTTTGCTAAACTGAGACTCGCAAAACCTTTTTTTGTTTGTTTACTGATACTACACAATTTACTTCACTGTTTAAGGTTGAAGTTGATGATTCCTGAGTCATCTCGTGACAAATCTCACTCAAAATGTTATATGATGATACTGCGTTCTTATGATTATAAAACATTGACAAATGTAATAAAAGATTTTGTTCAGTCTTTACCATCACTGGAAAATCACAAGAGTTAAAAGTAATTAGATTACTCTGATAAAGGGTATATGAATAGTTTGAAATGAATTTATGAATCATTATTAATGAAATCTTGTGCAACTTTAAAATCATCTTTAACACAATCAAGTCAAGTCAAGTCAATTTTATTTATATAGCGCTTTTTACAACACGTCACAAAGCTGCTTTACAAATACATGGGTCCAGATCCTTTATGAGCAAGCCAGAGGCGACAGTGGCAAGGAAAAACTCCCTGGACAGGGGTTAGGAAGAAACCTTGGGAGGACCA
>JAOYMR010000202.1:0-13799 GCA_025802075.1 Tenebrosternarchus preto
AATTTTCTGAGATACTGAATTTGGGATTTTCATTAGTTGTCAGTTATAATAATCAAAATTAAAAGAAATAAACATTTCAAATGTATCAGTCTGTGTGTAATGAATGAATATAATATACAAGTTTGACTTTTTGAATGGAATTAATGAAATAAATGAACTTTTTCATGATATTCTAATTTTATGACCAGCATCTGTATATTGTGTGAGAAAGTTGATACATTTTAACTACTCTAGTCTCAAACTAGAGACGCTTTTTCAAATTCTTGGAATTCATAATTATACACTGGCTTTTCTTGGACCAAGTCCCAACTGAGACAGGCTAGGGTTAGGGTTATCTTTTTCTTTTTTTCCTTTTCAAGGTTCCTGTTAACATATCTTTCATTTAATAGAACTTAATGGAGACAATGGAAAACAAATTAGCCACATTTTTCATTCTATAAATACAAGAGGCACACAAGAATCATAAATGTCTTCTAGGTTTAAAATAAGTACATATACAATCTGTGCATTGCATAGGTAGCTGTCAAAGTGACTTAATTTGTTTTTTGCTTGTTTGCAGATATATTGCCACATGCTTTTTTGGCTACACATTGGTGTCATTTTATGTAGTGTGGTTTAAATTTGAACAATGAAAACTTAAACAGAAACTGGCTCAAGATCTGGGCATTCGTGAGCTTTGCTGTTGTAATTTTAAGATGAATACATTTATTTATTCCTGGGGCCAGTCACCAAACTGCACTTCCAAACTGCCACACACCTATTCATCCCTTCTACCCTTTCATTCATCTCTCTATTCTCTCTTAGGATTCCATTCATTTTAAATCTCTTTTAGCTGTAAATAACAAATGAACATGTTGTACTGATTGAACTACTGGGCCCAGTCACTAAACTGCACTTCATACTAATTTAATATCTCCCATAATTTTAAAACCATAGCTATCCAACTTGGTGAAAGGACGCAGTAGCTAACCTCAAGCACCAATCTTCATTTCATATTGATGCCATTTGTCTATTCCCCCTTTCTATCCTTTCTTTGTTATTATTATTTTTAATGCCCAGACCAGTATTCCTTGGCTGCACTACAACCCCACTTTCTTGGGACAATTAGCTTTTTATTTTTTTTTCTCCTTTACATTAGTGATGTCACCCAGTTCACCATTTCTATGATGTTCCACATTTATATCTGTGTAACCACAACACAACCACCTGATGCCCTCCTATCTGTCCACCCAAATTGAGACCAGTTTTCCTAGATGGTTCTTGAATTAGTTTTGAGATTTTCTGTGAGTCTTTCCAGGTTGGAATGATCTGTAAGAAGGTTAAGCCAATACTTTACTGAAATCTGGGTTCTGTCCTTCTGATTTAACAGTATAACATTTCTGACAATAGTGAATGATATTAGTATAACATTTTTGAGATGATTGAGTGCTGAGAATGAAGAGAGGTTATTTAGGAAGGTTATGGTGGGACAGAAAGGGATGACAAGGTCCAAAATCACTGACAGCTTGTTCATGACCTCTGACCAAAACTGCTAGATAGGGGGACAAGTCTAGAAAGCATGATGATAACTCTCTGTTAAATCTAGGCAGTTTGGGCAGGCATCACTGTGGCTAAAACCCATGTGGTGCAGTTTGGAAGCTGTGATGTAGGTTCTGTACAGTATCTTATATTGTATTCTTGGTCATGGAGATGCTGTTGCATATCATTTGCTTCTGTTATATCTGAGATCCATTTTTCAATTGGGACTGAAGTAATGTGTTCATTTGATGCTATGAATTTATGTGTTTGTGATAACATGAAGTTAAAGTGTAGTATTAGATGGGGAAGGTTATTAGAAAAGTCTGTGCTATTAACCGTTTTTCTTTAGAACATTTCTGAGTTGTATAAGTCAACTTGTTTTGATGTTGTTGATAATCATGAACAAGCCATTGGAGAATAACTGTGCCAGGCTGATTATACATGTCTGTTTCCAGACTGAGAATGTAAAGGGTTTGTTATTTATTAAAACATGGGGTTGTACCATAATGGAGTTTGACCAGAGGGAGAGTAGCTATAATTGAGAATTTTATTTGAAATCCAACGAGCATTCTTCAGATGAATTTCTTTCGGCAGAGCTTTCTTATCTGAAGTTTAGAGATTGGAGTAAGAAGTCCTAAAAATATTTTTAATAACTGACCTTAACAGAAGTGTCTCAGATTGCTATTGACTTCTCTGTTACCTGTTTCAACTGATTTGCTAGAATGTTTTTGCAAATATGATATTTTTCTAACCATTTCTATACTTTCATTCACTCCTGCATCCTCCCATTGGAATTCACTGATTTTATAACTCCTTCTGCTATAAAGATGCTACAACTAAACATGCTGGTACTGATTGAACTGCTGGGCTCAGTCACTAAATTGCACTTCATATTGATGCCACTTGTCTATCCAGTCCTATCCTTGTCTTGAACGTAACAAATGTCGTTTCATAGTTAACGTATATTCATCAAACCTGATATAAAATGATCAATTGTGATATAAATTACATGTGATATAGTTTTCATGCTGTTTTTTCTCTAACTTTACTTTTTAGTTCTTTTAGTTCATTGAAAGTAGAGAACTCTGGAAAGATTTTGTCATGAGTTTTTTTAATTTTTTTTTTTTATAAGAAAACATTTTAAAATCAGCTCCATTGATGAAATTTGAAAGAGATATAAATCATTATTTTTTGTAATGTATAGCATAAATAAAAACTTAGAAAAAATATTTAAAAATGAAGAAATTGCATTGTAAACCGAATCTAAATTTTCAGTATTTGTGTTTACAAAATATTTTAATATGATGATTTGCTTATTGATGTGGCTGCAGGTTTTGTTTGTGGGGCACAAAAAGTAACTTAAATTTGTTAAATGGAAAAAATGACGAGCACTGACTTGATGCTGTCTATACAGAATGTATATTCAATGCAAACCTAATTTATTACACAAAGTTTTATTTAATGTCAAATAATAAATGTCTGCTCTACGACAATTAAAAAAAGTAATTAACTAGTTAAGGCATGTTTTCAAAGATGACTACATCTTTGGACCCACATGGTCTTGGACTCATTTTGCTCATTTTGTAATTGTCAAAGGCTGTCTGGACTGCAGCTGTACTTATTACAAGAAGCTTGTTCTGAAACAGAACATAAACAGAATCTGTTGTTCTGAAACAGAACATAAACAGAATCTGTTGTTCTGAAACAGAACATAAACAGAATCTGTTGTTCTGAAACAGAATATAAAATGCATAAACATTCTCACCCAATAGACAATTACAGACTTTACAATACATTGAGAGAGAGACCAAATTATTTTCTTATAATTAAATGGAAAAAAGTTATCTCTATTTGAAAAATGTTAAATAGCATCCAGCATCGACCTAAGCCAACAGTAATCTTCTAAACACAAGCATGCAGACACACCATGGAACATGTCTTTATTTTGTGCCAGCGAAAACATGGTAGAAAGCAGTGACAGCACTCTGGAGATTTTTCAGCCTTCTAAGAATATTAAGACTAGAGAAAAATCATATGGTTTGTCTAACTTGCTAATTAAAAAAAGCTTTTCAGTGATGTAAACTGAAGCTTTCAGTGTTACATACTCTTCTATAATGGATCTCGAGTTTCTTAAGACACTTATTCACAGAAGCTCACCACACATGAGTTCATCCCAAATCCAGTAAATGAGAGAACATACTCTGTACAACACATTGTCAGCATTTACTGCATTTAGAATGAATGCATGCGCGGTGGTGAGCTGCTGTGAATAAGTGTACAAAGAAACTCCAAATCAGGAAGAAACTCGAGATTCATTACAAGATATTTAATGATTGAGAGACTGAAGACAAACAGAATAGCGCAATAGTAAAGGACACCAGAGAGAGCAATTACGGTAAACTAGACAGCTGACAGAACAATATAAATAAGACGACCTGCGTAACCAAAAAGAACTGATATGAGAAACAAGATTATAAAACCAAAACAGAAGGATAACTATCAACAGATGATCAGGACAGACTACACATATAGGACAAACAGAACAGAGATGATGGTGAAAGATAATGGTAACATAAATACAAAACTAGCTAAGTACCATAGAATATTGTGAACTTAAATACAAATACCTAACTAGAAGCAGATAGCTAGAAGCAAATAAAGAGTGAAAAAGACGAGAGAAACAAAGCACAGAACAGAAATGGAACAGAGCGAAAACCAAACGGACTGGAATGTGGATAGAGGAGATTCGTGACACAACCCCCTACTCTCACCCACCCCCCTAAAGTGCTGCACCTGACTCGGAACCCGGAGGCAAACCTAGTGCAGAGCAGGGAGCACCGGCATGCACAGGAACAGATTGTGGAACAGGAGCATGATAAGAAGCGGCAGAACAGACAGGACAGGAAGAGAGCAACAGAAGATAGAGGTGGACTGAGGTATGGGAACAGGATCCAGTGGCAGATGAAGAGCCTGGACAAGACAAGGAGGGGACATGGGAGCTGGAATCATGGCAAGACAGGAAACAGGGACAGGTGTCAATGGAGGAACAAAACCCGAGCCAAGCACCGAAACAGGACAGGGAACATAGACATGAGGAGGAGCAGGACCAAGAGGAACAGCAGAAACAAAAGTCACAGAAGGGACAGAAACAAAACAAGATGCAAGAACAGTGAGTCGAGTAAGTATGTTGAGTAGGTGACCCAACAGTGGAATTAAACAAGGTAAGTACAGGCATAAAACTCAACATCCACAGGAACTAAGACAAAATCAGGTACTGGGGAAGAAAACAACATGGGAACAGGTATCATTGACAGAGTAACATTAGATTTAAACAAAGGGGTGTTAGGTTCAGGGATTGTCATAACATTCACAGAAGTCCCTGGAGCGTGGTATGACATCACAACATGAGTTCCAGGTATGCTGCCAGCATCAGCAGTAACAAATACAGAAGAACATGCATGTGAAGATACAGGGGGACTGCAGAAAGCGGTTGGCGTCCCTGTATGACCACCAGGCATTATCCCAAGCACAGGCTTGGGAGGCCAATGGAGTGACTTCTGGTGTTGACCGGGGAAGGCTGCAAGGCGTAGTCTCTGGAACCTGAGGAAGGTTAAGGGCCGCAACTGCAGAAGCAGTCATCTTCTAGGGGTCACAGGGCATGGCCACAGAAGCCCAGGGAAAATGTAGGACGTTTTCACAGGAGCATGCTTCTTTGGAGGCAAGGGAAGTAGCCGATGGTGTCCTCAGGAGATTGCGGTGAGTGGCGACAGGAGCAGGCAGGAATACTCACAAACAACTTCCATGTCGTGGGCAGGAACAGCCAGGTTCAAGCTGTGGGGTGTAATCATCAGGGAAGGCTGGATTGGGTCTGGAAGATCCACAGGTGCTTCAGCTCCAGGTGGTGACGGGTCTGGAGACACAGTGGTGACTCTCTCGGCACTGACAGGCTCAGAGGCGTGGACAGATAAAACCCTGTGTAGTCTCTTAAGCCCACTATCTTACCTACACATGGAATAGGAGAAGACTGGTCAGAGGCTTCATATTCCACTGTTTGAGGGGATGAGTTAGCCAGGTTATGGCCAGCTTCCAAAAGATCCCTACATGTACCACTAGGTGCACATTTCATACCTCATTAAAGGTAAAGTCTACAGGAGTTGATATTGTTCTTTCAGATTTCCGGGTCTATGAGACGCCATTGTTCCCACAGTGCCACGGTTTTTGCTCTGTCCAGCTGGATGTTATGGTGACTGGAAATTGTCACGACAGAGCAGCCCAGCACTGAAACATAGTTCACGACCTGCGTTGTGGTCTGATTATTCTGTAATGTTTGTGGGATTTGGGATGAACACGTGTTGGTGAACTACTGCGAATAAGTGTGTGAAGGAACTAACAATGAGGAAGAAACTCAAGCTCTATTAGAACATATTTAATGATTGAGAGACCAAAGACAAACAGAATAGAGTGATAGTAAAGAAAACTAGACAGCTAACAGGACGATACAAATGAGACAACCTGTGTAACCAAAATGAACAGATATTAGAAACAGTATTATAAAACCAGAAGAATAACTATCAACAGATGATCAAGACAGACTACAAGACAGTCCGCTATTCCCCAAGTCTCCTATTTGGCAGAGGTATTTTTATACCTGCAGAATTTTATACAGACCTGCAAACACCAGCAAATGGCCAAAAACAGTTGTTAGACTGAGGTTTTCAGAATCCTGTCTGTCTGTATTTGTTCATTGATGACTTGCCTTTTCAAATGTTAATATCAAGCAGTGGTCTAGGTGTAGCTGGGTACTGAAGCTTGCCCTCTTCATTCCTCCCACCCACATTAGTAGTTCGAGGAAGTAGGTATAATGTAAAATATATGCTTTAGGATTACTTCTGTTCTTGTAAGTTCTCCATCATGAAAGACAAATACAAGAGAGGATAGGATGAGGCGGAGAATCTCCATGGGTAATCGGTTCAGCACTGCAGCTGGAATGATTCACCACTTCAGCACTGAACAGGGTAAGGGCCTGTCTTGTCATACAGTGTCTTGACATTTAAGAGCATTTGGACTGAAAGCACCAAAATCACACCGGAGCGGTGTGAGAAGACTAGTGATGTCCTGTGGCCGCAGATGTGCTGAAGTCATTCAAAGCAAAGGCCTAAACACTTCCTACTGATTACTGACTGTTGTAACCTTCAATCTGCTACCGTCATTGCTGTTCTCTAATTTTGATCACATTTTTTGCAAAATAAAGGTTTCATGTTGATATACTTTGGTTATTTTGTAAAACACTGTTCTAGTGACAAGGTGTGCCCCTTACAAAAAATCCTTCAAATGTTGATCAATGTACATTATTTCTGAAAAAATCAAGTGTTTATATGTTGTTCTCTAATTTAGATCTCCAGTGTATGTCAAACTGACATTCCACAATCAGTCAGACGGGTGCAGACCGCAAAACATGTAGCTTACATGTTAGATGACCAGATGAGGGTCAAAACCAGAGATGCAAAAACCGGTGAAAATACGACATTAAAAGAACCCAGTCCAGGTCAGAATACCAGAAGAACAAGAAAATAGCAAAGGTACAAAAGGGGCAAGCAAAAGACAAAAACAGGCAAACCTAGTAAAAGCCAGAGTAATAATATTGCAGAAAAAACGCTTAGTATGCTTCCTAATATAAGCTGAAAATACTTTGCAAAGTATTAGTCCAGGTATATATAGGAGTCCTGGAATTGGGAAAAGGTGTGATTAGCAATCAGGAGAGGATGATCTGGTTAAGTGGAGTGAGGGATGCTGGGATATAGAGTCTCTGGTGTTCGGCTGTGTGACACAATCCAATAAACCATCAGCAGCAGACTTTTCATTGTTCTCCATCAGATGTTACATATTAATCAAAATTAATCTGAAAATTGGAAATAAAAAATGAAACAATGATGTGTGAATACCATGACTTGTTCTATCATTTCATGACATCCTGGATATCTTGGAAGAGCTCTTCTTGATGTTCCCCAAGGTACACAATGAAGCAACATACAATTGCATTCCCTTTTTTTTCTCTCTGGGGCTATAAGGAGATGCATTTTATTTCTGTAAATTAGTTTTTGGACTTTTGTCACAGAAGTAAACAAAAAATAAACCTCATTTATATCAGAAGAATAAGGCTTATAGTACCAGCAGCTTCACTGTCATCTGTAGTGGTTTCCCCTGAAAAGACGTCAAAAACAACCATACTAGGCAAACCTCCTGTCAGTCTAAAATGCAACAATATCTTAACACAATATGAAATGCCTAAATTGGTGTTCCTGTGTGTCAAGTTCATGTCTGCTGCCCCATGAACCTTCCTAGCAAATGATACTTAATGTTGCTGTTTAGAACCTCCACTGCCATTTGAGTCATTCTGGACAATGATAGTGTTGGCCACTGAATGTTAATATCATGGATGTGTATGCAATCATAAATTGGTGTTTTCTTGCCATTATCAATGAGAATGTTTCTGAAAGTCCCGGTCTTCCTCGTGATCCTTTTAAAACATTGTTGTTTGGCTTCAAAACACATGGTCCAGAGTGCCACAAATAGTCTAAAAGCAGTTGGATAATGTTCAAGGAAATGAACTTTCTGTTTCTATATTGTAGGTGTGAATGTGAGATATGTGAATGCTCTCCAATGCAAAAGTCCAAGACTTGGTACAAAAATAGCATCATCTTCTAAGGCTTTCAAATCTCTCCAACACGTTTGGGTATCCATATTGATTTACATCATCTGCCTTTAAAAGAATGGCTAGGTAAATATTAGATAGAGTAGATAACATAGTAGTGGGTATGCCTGCAAACTCCCAGTACACAGCAATCTTGTAGTTCTTGTGGGACATTCCCATCTATGTAAAGGAGGAATAGGAGTTTAAGTTAATCTCCACATAAACAGCTGGTTTCTCAGGTAAAAGATCCATCATGCAATGATTCTATTCTTTAATATTGTCTTGAATGTGTCTGTTCTTAACAGGTTGAGACAATAATGAGACAACTTGTACATACTGGAAGTTTGGTGTCTTTTGTAGTGTGTGACCCTCTGAGGTCGAAGGGCGCATCCATGTGTAAAACTGGCTTTTCAATGTTTCTATTAATATCTTTGCAATAATATTGTAAATGTCCATAATATAGTATCCCCATTTTTATTTATATATTTTGTGTGTGTGAGTGTACTTACATGTGTCTATATGTTTTTATGTGCTTTTCCTAGCTCAGGATTTACTTTTTTATGCACTTATACACTTTTCCACAGTGCACATTATCCACAGTGTGATAGCACATAGATAGTTCATGCGCACATATGTATGGAGTTCATTTGAGAACTCCACTCAGACGTATGTTTTTTTGCAAGAAGACATGTTGGAAACCTCTGTACCTTCTAACCCAACCACCCATCTGAGATGGTGTGGTAGAGATAGAACTGCAATTACTGCAGTGTCTGTCAGTTCCAACTTGTACCACTCACTGCCCCTG
This sequence comes from Tenebrosternarchus preto, assembly GCA_025802075.1. NCBI lineage: Eukaryota > Metazoa > Chordata > Actinopteri > Gymnotiformes > Apteronotidae > Tenebrosternarchus > Tenebrosternarchus preto. The sequence continues at coordinate 9,015 of JAOYMR010000202.1, forward strand.
AGACCCAGGCAGCAGAACCTCTGCTATCTCTCACCCAGGCTTCCAGCCTCGTAAATTCATCAGAAAGTCTTATATCATCATCTAGCATCTCACAATTTTACTCTGATCAAATCAGTTTCAATGACCATCTTAGAGCTTGAAGTTTGGGAATTTTTGGCTTGTTTCTTAGAACTTGAAGTATTGGAGTTTGCGTCAGAATTTGGTATTTGTTTTTTTTTTATGGTTTACATATTCGAAATTGTATGTGTTTTGTTTGTTAGGAGTTTAAATCTATAATAAAGGTGTGCGTGTTTATATAGGAGGAGTTGCCCCCTGACGACACCACTGTAGCTACTAGCAGTCCTATCAAGGATGGGGAGGAAGAAGAGGTGGAGGTCAAGTCCGACTTTATGACTATGGTGAAGGACTGGGCTGAGAGCATAATCTGTGCACAGAACACGACAGGACGCATGCTGGTGAGTCTCACCTCTTCTGCAGAGCTTAGAGTTTTTGCCTATGACCTAAATGACCCTGCCTGCACTGTATGTGTTTTGGACTTTTTCTTTTTTACATTTGAAAATGTATACTTTCTGTAGATTTGTTAGAAAACACTTTTTAAATGGACAGTGTGATATAATGAAATCTGAATCCTAAAGATCAAATCTTTTTTGCACTGTATAATTATTGATTGTTGACACTGTATAATTATTGATAACATTTAGTGTCCTTTCATGAGAAGACTTGACTTCAATGTTTTGAGACAGAATCAATTAACTAAAATGTGTTGAAGCACCACTTAGAGTTCCAGCCTACTAATTTCATTCAACAAATCTAATATAGACGTAGGCAAAACTTACAAAATGACAGAGGGATGGATAAAGTGATCTCTTGTGTTTGTGTGTGTGAATAGGAATGGGAAAAGGTTGGCTAAGCATTAAGAGAGCATTAGGAGCTCTAGAAGGATGCTATGTGTAGTAAATCAGGCTTGCTTGCTACTGAACAAGTGGCATAATGTCTATAGTTCTACTGAGCACATAGTGCCTGTAGCTCTACTGAATGTGTGTGGTAATATCTGTAGCTCTACTGAGTGCATGCAGTAAACCACATTCATCTCAGCCCCAGGCTAAAGTGGTCATTGCCTTGGCTGTTAATGAGGGTTACTGGGTTGTTTCTGTGCATTAGGTAATGGAGCAGCATTAGCGCCAGCAGACAGAGCAGAACGGGCTAACCTCCACTCCCTCAGTGGTGACAAAGGAGCCCATCTCTCCTGTTACAGTCCTGAACCCTACAGGGCTCTGACAGCTCTGCTCAACACAGCCTTCATGTTTATATCTCCTGTATAGTATTAATGCAGTTTTTTAGAAAGGCAGTTCAAATATAAAAGAGTCAGAGGTTGATTGCAGAGGGGGCAAAGTTTATAGTTCAAACTTTAAAAGTAGTTACCAAAATGGATGGCTGTAAAGCTTACAATAACAAGCAGAATTTTTCGCAGAATGTTGCAGGACATGACACTAACATTTTGCCCCTACTTTAATAAGTACATGGCAAATAATTTTTTATAGTGCTTTTTACAGCAGCCGTTGTGTCAAAGCATCTTTACAGATGTCTGAGTCTTTAGCCCCCAGTGAAACCAAGGGAGACAGTGGCAATGGTAAATTCCCTAAGAGCATGAGGAAGAAACCATGAGAGGAACCAAGGCCCAAAGACGCCCCATCCTCCTCTAGCTGACACCGGGCACCACAATAACAAAAGCAAACGGTCATGAACAAAATAAATAATGAAAGCAGATTAGTAATAAGTCTATTCCAGGTTTCTTGAAGTCGAGGAGAAGTGGGAGGCTGGATCACAGCAGGGGTGCATCAAGGGGCTAGTGAGAGAAACCACGGTAACTGAGATTGGTTGAGGCTGAGCTATTTTTATGGGATCTTAGAAATAAAAGAAAGGTTTGAGATTAAAATGTAGTTTTACAGCAGCCAATGGTCAATATTAGCATTCATTATGGTTTTATAACTGCTAGTTTGAATGATTGTGAGGATCACCAGCAATCCCTACTCTGGCCACCAGAGGGCCTGCTCGCCAGGAATACTTGACCGTACCAGCCGTTCCTCATCCTCCCTGATTTGGTTGCCTACGCTGGAGATCAAAATTAGAGAACAGCACACAATTTCCTAAATGTCAATGTGAAATTATGTATGTGAATTTGTTTTTGTGAAATTATCCTAACAGCAGTGAAATAGCAGTATTTTAAGATTTCATAAATGATATATATTATAAAGCACAGCATAAACAAACTTAAATTATATAATTGAAAAAGAACACTGATCAAAATTAGAGAACACTTTCAGATACCTGCAAGTTATTGGTGTTAATCTGGCACCTGGTACTAATTTCTTTAATTATCTGATAAACCCTATTTAACTGACAGCCTAACTTTCCGATTTTTGCTGACTTTGCAAAAATGGTGAGCCGTTTCAAAGTGACTGAAATCCTCCATCAGCAGGTTGTCCAGATGAAGGCCAAAGGGGTGACCCTATCAGCCATAGCAAGAGAATTTTAGTGAAAGCAGGTTTCATTTATTTGGGTTTCTGATGGGAAACATTATGTCCGTCAACAAACTGGGGAAAGACTGAACCCAACATGTGTAACCCAAAAGTTTGTAACCCAAAGCTTGGGTTCACCCAACATGAACCCAAATTCAGTGAAAGGAGAAGGAGGAAGTATCATTGGTTTGGGGAATTTTTCAGCAGCAGGAGTTGGACCTCTCATGAAGTTCCATGGAAGAGTGAATGCAAGTGTGTATCAGAGCCTTCAACAGCATGTGGTTCCTTCCTTGTGTTCATCACTCAATCAGCTAGCAATTTTCATGCAGGACAATGCACCCTGTCACATGGCAAAATGGGTAAAGCAGTTCCTTGAAACTGAAAACATTGAAACAATAAAATGGCCAACCCAAAGTCCTTATCTAAACCCAATAGAAAACCTCTGTAAAATCCTTTTTGACAAAGTTATGGCCAAGAAACCCACAAGAGTGGTGTGAGACTAGCGATGTCCTGTGGCTGCAGATGTGCTGAAGTCATTCAAAGCAAAGGCCTGTACACTTCTTACTGACTGTTGTAGCCTTCAGAAAATTTAGTTGTAATCTTTTTCTGTGCTACAGTCATTGCTGTTCTCTAATTATGATCACATTCTTTGCAAAATAAAGGTTTCATGTTGATATACTTTTGTTATTTTGTAAATCACTGTTCTAGGGGCATGGTGTACCCCTTAAAAAATCCTTCAAATGTTGATCAATGTAGATTACATTATTTCTGAAAAAATCAAGTGTTCATACATTGTTCTTTAATTTTGATCTCCAGTGCATTTAGCCTTCCCTATAGTGTATGTCAGTGTTAAGTCTGGCTGATTTTTGAAAAGCATACCAAGCTGTGTTTTCCTGCCTGTTTCCTGTTGTTGACCTATTGCCTGCCTGTGCTCTGATCAGTCAGTTAGCTATTTTATGTCTGAGCTATGTGGGTTAAACTTGAACTGTGTTCAAAATACCTCATTTGTTTCTACATAACTTTAATTTTGCAGCACTCTGAAAAGGCAACAAATATGACGAACGTGATACAGCTGTTGTACTGAATGATCACCTTGCATACACCTGGCTTGGTGCTTTGCGTATCAACCAGCCTGTCAATTTGCCACAAAACATTTTCTGTTGCTTGCAAGTCACTAACCCTAACCCTGCTCCCAGACAAATCTATTTGAAATACAGTAGTTTTTATATAGTTTTTAAAGTTTACAGACATTCACCTACACTGAAGATATGCCAATATGACTGCACAGCTACTGCTATTAAATTGTCAACCTTCAGATGACACACAATCCACTAAACATTCCAGTTGCTGTTTCTAGCAACTGTTACTTTGAATAATATTCACACATATCCAGTGGATTTACTGGAGTGATGCAAATTAAAATTTTGTTGTGGGTCGAATTAGTAAGTGAAAGTGCAGGTGTATGCGAAGTCTGATATAGACGGAACATTTTAAGCATTGGACATTTTCAAGACGAGTCAAAGGTGTTTAAAATGTACAAACTCGTATGTTACTTTTATGAGTATTTGCCTATGGTATAAACAGAACAGTACTGTACTGTTCTAATAGCTGGACTGACTATACAACTGCAAGTAGTACATGCCTTGCAAATGTTTAACATTTTCAAACTGGCATGTTCTGCCCATAATCTATTGAATTTGATATCAATGTAGAACATTTATCTGTTTTTTTCACAAGGCCCACTATTACTTGTTAAGTAGATAATTGTACACTGTAGAGCCTCCTGATTAACTATCAGGATCAAAATGTGCAAGCAACATTATGCTGTCTTAACATGTTTATACATTTCTACATTGATGTGACATCCTTTACCTGACTTTTGTCCTCATTTGGATTTAAACACAAGGACTGTGATTATATTCACAGTAGTCCATTTTACGCTGTATCTCACTAATCCTAAACTTTGTAGTCAACATCATATTCTTTTTTAATGTATGGTTGCACACTCCAATTTAAGGATTATGATTTATTATTATTATTATTATTATTATTATTATTATTATTGTTGTCGTTGTTGTTGTTGTTGTTGTTGTTGTTGTGATGTGGAAGGCAGGGAAGGATCCATGTGCAGGTAGAATCTCTGTTTATTATATTCCGAAGTACAAAAAGGGGAAAGGCTATAGAGTATCCAAAAACCAGGCAAGGAGTCGATAACCAAAAAAGACAGTCAGACCAGGCAGAAGTACAATAGGGCAAGGCAAAAGAC
>JAOYMR010000203.1:0-13790 GCA_025802075.1 Tenebrosternarchus preto
CTCTCTCTCTCTCTCTATCTCTCTCTCTCTCTCTCTCTCTCTCTCTCTCTCTCTCTCTCTCTCTCTCTCTCTCTCTCGGGCTCTACTAAGCCTTCAAAACCCTCCACCTTGTGTTTTCCTTCTCTTCTCCGTCCACGAGGTTCATTCCATGTGTTTCTGTTCTCTGGACTGACAAATGTGCCGAAGTCATGGAATACTTTTCAATGCCTGTGCCATTCCTGCATTGAATATTGTTTGTCTCTCTCTCTCTCTCTCTCTCTCTCTCTCTCTCTCTCTATCTTCTCTCCTTGCGAAAGTCAAGTGCAGCTGTTCCTTGTTTTCTGTGAGTTCCTACCAGGATGTGGGACAGATTGTGTCTCTCCGTGAAACCCTCCTCCTCGTACCTGTACTGTACCTCTCTGCAGCCTCTCCACAGCCCACCATCCTGCCATCTCACAGTCTGTTTTTATCATACTATCATGCTTCCTTTACAAAGACCCAAGAAAAATACATCCTGATATTATTTGGTTTTGTCCATTAGCTTTGCTGATACAGCTGGGTTTAGTCAAATCAGCTTTGCAGGTGAAACTTACATTTTATATGAGGAATACTGAATAAACTGTTATTAGCCTGTTCTTTGAAATCTCATTCGTCGAAAGCAAATTCGTGCTTATATAACAGAGCTGAACAATCTGCTTCCTCATCAGCTGTTCTCCAAGCTCAGCATCTGTCCACCATCTGATGTTTATGTGAGTTCACCAGGACCCTCCTCTTCCCAGCGATGCCCACTGAAAGCGCTCCATCGCTGGATTAGCCAGTGACTCGCCTCTCCCTACGGGTGCTGGGCGAGTAGGCGGTGGCATTGGGGAGGTGATGCTGAGGGCAGGAGGAAAGTGGGTTAGTAATGGTGGTAGGATTGGAAAGGGTTAATGGGCTGGAACTGATTAAGGCTGGCCAGCCAGCGGTTAATAATAGTCTGAGTTGCCAAGGGCAGGAAAGCTCATTATAGGTGGCTGGTCCCATAGGGATGCAAGGCCGATCTTCACCTTCTCTACGCAGGGTGCAAGACGAGCACATACGTGGAGAAATCAGACCTTTCCAGCCAAGCTCTGTTCTGCGGCTCCAGCTACAATGTAGTTGGCATGGTGCAGTAAAGTATTACGTACAGACTTGCAGGGAGTGTGTTGGCACTAGAGATTGGCATCTGATAGGGAGAAGGCAGTGCACTAGCACTTGTGATAATGGATGCAAATTGAGTGAAAGCTTATTTTGAGTCTCCAGTGTCTTGCGCAAGGAACAGAATGTGAAATGGCAGTACGTTTTTTTTTTATTTCTCCCCCAGCAATACAGCTTTGTGTTACACATGAAAACAAGGCTCATAGAGTCATGTGAAAATCTTACATTGAAACGAAGGCTACACCCAAATGAAACACTTAGCTTTGCACAGGCCTGTGTTACCCCTCTGCCCCTCTTTTCTGCCCCCTGCTCCTCTTCTTTCTCTATTCTTCCCTTTCATATCTGTGTCTTTGAGGCAGAAAAATCAGCTTGAATTGGAACAAACTGTAGTTGGACAGTTATAGGTACAACAACGCTGCTCCTACGAGCAACTCAGGATCCTTGAGCTTTTCTCTAGAATAAAAAAGAAGGGCAGATGTATGAAACATCTTTCATATCCAGAAGGCAGGGGTTTAACTCAATTACTGCATCCGTCCTATTAAATTTTTACACATTCATATTAAGCCTCGTCTTTCAAGATAAATCATGCTTATAATAGTTATGCATGTGAATCCAGATATAGATTTGCCTTCTCATCTGTTGAGCTAGGGTTCAACAGACTCTTTGAGCATGTGTGTGTGTGTGTGTGTGTGTGTGTGTGGATGCACCAAAATGTTCTTAATCTAACTGATAAGATAGATAATAGCACCAAACAGGAATAATGGAGTTAGTTCCTACTCTGACTATAAACACAAAAAGCAGAGTTTGAAATTTTGAAGTTTTAGCCGAGTCAGCTGTAGTTGCCATGTATAAATGCAATAACAAAATTAGCATTTGTGACATTAGAGCTTTCATGACAGACCTATTCATGCCTTCCAGCAGGTCTGACTCCTGCAGTGGTACAGACTTTGCCAAAAAAAAAACCCATTTGATATTGTAACCAACTGCAGCTTCTGTTGCTTAGAATGATTCTGACCAGGACAAGAGGAATGAGGGACATTAGACCAGCACTCTTAGACCTGTCTGTTGATGTCTGCATTACTTCAAAGTGTTCCTATTTGTTTACAAATTTCTAAATGGCTTAGTGGCTTAAGGTTTAAATAATTCCATATTCAACCTTCTAGAAGAATACAACCCCTAAAGGTCTGGTTGTATCCAGATGTAGAACAAAACATGTTTTATCAGCTTTTAGCTGGAACCAACTCCAGGATATTCTCTAGCTCTGGATGTTTGCTCTAATGTGGCATTATTTTTTTATAAACATTGATTTTTTTAAATGATTAGTTTATTCATGCACTTTGAATTGCCTTTGTATACAAAATTTATTGTTCAGATAAGGTTTGCATATGTAATAATGTAGATCTAACCAAAAAACAATGAATATAAACTAGATCGTCCTTGATACATCTTGGTTGTGTGTTTGTGTGTTTTAATATAGTACAGTGACATGGTGTTGTGTTTTTAGTAAGGCACAGGAAAATGTTTGCTTGCCACAAGAGATGCAACAGCACTGCATAGCTGTATCATCGATGCAGAGACTCTATTTCACAGACTGTTTAGCACTGTACATCTCTGATCATCAGCTTGGTTTGTCCAATCAGCTGTGACAGGAAGTTCTACGAACACACTTTCTCTGTACTAGGAAATCTGAACAGTAACTTCCTCAGTACAGCAGAAGTCCTTAAAGGCAATTCTGCTACAAGCATCTAAGTTGCTAACCAGGAGAGAGAGCCTATCTTAAACAGGAAGAGTTGGAAATGAAAACCGAGACGACAGCTGGATAGAACTTGCTTCAATAGGCAAAGAGCACAATATGCTAGGACCAGTGTGCATGGTGCAGCACTGCTGGGAGTGAATGTTGTGTGATGCAGTGTGATACACTGGCTCTGAAACAACAGTGAGTGTCTTATAGATTACTAAAGCAGTCGCAGAACACAAAGCTATCCGTATTTTTTTTTAATGACATTAGCTTGTTTACCTGTCCAAGGACAAGCAGCTGCATGTTACTTAATCTTTTGCTTCAGACGCGTTAGTTTCAAAGTTCTTTGTGCTCTTTCTGAAGCCTTTGTGTTATGTAGAGGATAACTTGAAATGGTAAAGAAGAGAAATGATTGTGGTTTGGTCTGGAAACAGAGAAGGATGTGAACGGAGATGGGGGTTAAAGGAACTGCACTTTTAAAAGTCTCCTTCTTTGTCCCGAGGTAAACCTCGGTTCATGTTCTCATTCGCAGTGATTGGTGGTGAATTGTCTCATTCTCTGCTGTAATATGTGGGATTTGCTGGTTGGTGTGAGTTTTCTTCTGGTTCCTGTCCAGTAAGGAGCCTTCATGGAAGTAAAGTATCAGATGTACTGTTGATATCAGGGGCTTTGATGCACTTAGTGGTTTGGCTTATTTGATCTTATTTTCATGGTGAGATCTCAAGTCAATAAAATTAATTTAGTAGTCTGTATTAGAATATATAAATCAATACGATCATGTAAATTGACTCCAGGTGTTTCATAAACAACATTATCAAACACGTCTACTTAAACAGGTGAAATGGGATCAACTGAATGCAGATTAAAAGCCTGTGGAGCAAAAAAGGAACATTTGAAGCTCGTATTCTGAAGCATCAAATAACTGTTTCCATGGTCTTTTCAAATATATTTGATTTAACGCACCCAAGAATATATCGGGTGCACACGAGCAAGGGTTGCCACTCGGCCCTGGGCTGATAGATGGTTTACGATGGGCATTAAATCTACATTTTGTAAGTGTTTTAGTATTGGCCATTTTCTGTTGTGATGCTTTCGTAATTTATTTGGTCGTTTAAACAAATTGCTATGGAGCATATTGAATTCCTTTAGCCAGAGCAGTAAGCAGTCGATTGTGATTGTATGAGTATCAAAAAACCAGTAGAACCTAGCTTTGAAAGCTCCAAGGTACAGCAGTTTGGTTGAACTTTGCTTTACTTTTAATAATAAAAGATCTTGTAGGCTTTGTTTGGTTGTTTTACACTGCACTGAAATTCTATGAAGCTTCCTGATCACTCACAAAGCTCTTTGCATCCTGTTTTAATGTGTGTACATTTTGAAGGTGTACGATTACTTGCTTAAACACTATGTTCTTTAAAGTTCACTGGGTTCCATTTGAACTTCCTGGAGCTGAAACAGAATGATTCCACATGAATTTCTAACTCAATGGTTCCGTCTCCGTGTTCCCTCTGTGTTTGGCTTTGATACTGGTTTGACGTGATGCCAGTTTGAAGGCTCTTATACCCTGTTCCTCACTAGATCCAAAGTTTATTTGTTTCTTTTTAGACATGGACTCTCTGACCACTCTATTAGAAACATCTGGCTGTTTCAAATGTCCTTACACTCGCAGCCCGTCTTGCGGTCTTATAATCGCATTTATTAAATGCAGAATTAAAAGCTGGAGCATGTGCTGCTGCATAATGAGATCATCACTGGACCGTTTCTGACCACAGGGCCGCTGCTGACTGGATGTTATTTGGAGAGCTGACCGTTCTCTATACAGCTTTAATAGGCACATGGAACTTGCGTGCTTGTGAGGCGTTGAGCTAGTACAACTTTATTCCACACTACAGTGCTGCTGCTAAGAGAAGCTCTGTGGTCAGAAAGACCTTCACTGACGGGAGACTGGGGGTTAAGGGTTAGGGTTAGGGTTAGTACAAACAGGTGAGCTGTGGGTTAAGGGTTAGGGTTAGTACAAACAGGTGAGCTGTGGTTGCTAAGGGTATTTTTTTTAAATAAAGTGTGGTTTCTAAAACAGTGGCTGGAGGGGCTGGAGAGGATCACGTCCTTTTGTCTGTTATACTCCATTCCCCCCCCCCCCGCCATCTTTAGCCTTCTGGCTGGTAGGTTGAACAGCCACTGTGCCCAGGCTTTACATTTCAACAGTGGGACTTTGTTTTAAATGACCTGCTGTGTAGTTGGCAGGAATGGTAAGTGGTTTCAGTAGGGGGTGTATTAAAGAAGGCAGGCTTTGATTGCGGAATTTAGCCCTGTCTATTTGACTTACGAATTCAGCATGGAAGTGCTTCGTTCAGTCTGAATGAGATTCCTGGACTACAGTAAGAATTAAGTGCAGCTTGTCATGGTCTTATGTTCCGGTCCTGGTTTTCCCTCCCGTCCTGATTCCATGCCTGGTTTTTGGTTTTGCGTCTCTTTACCCTTCCACACTTGTTTCCCATTCCCCTCTCATTATCTCTGTTATTTAAAGTTCCTCAGTTTGTCTTCGGTTTTTGGGTTGTTGATTTGGTTGAAGGTCTCTTGCTCCTGGTTTCTCAGGCTTTGTTGGTTGTGCTCCTCATGTTTGTTCTCCTGTTTGGTTTCTATCTCTCCGTTTGTTCTCTGTATCCTTTCTCTCCTGCTTCTCCTTATGTTGGCTTTTCCCTGCCTCCCTTTCCTCCCTGAGTTTTCCAAGTTGCTTTCATGTTCTGCTTTGTTCTGGTTGGAATTCCTTTGTCTTAGATCAGTTCTGTATATTGTTTTGTCATTATAATTTACTTCTATGTTCTAACTTGTATTCTCCTTTTCTTTGTCTTCGCCATTACTCTAGTTGTACAGTTGTTATCTGTTCACCTGTGATTTAGTCCCCTCCTCTCCATCTTCCTTTCTTGTTTTCTCAGAGTTCCTAGCAGGCATTCTGCACTAGTCATTGTTTTGGTCTTGTGTTGATGTCCTCTTGTTTTTGTCAAGAGTTCATTAAACCCCTTTAGATTTTCCTCCCTGCCTGTGGTTCCCAGTTTTACACTTCATGCCCAAATGTTACATACCTCCCCACAAAATGCCATTTATTTTATTATGCAACGTTTAATGGCAGCTTTCCTTTTGAAAGCCTCCTTATTTAGATCTATTACATAAGTCCATTTACATAATGCTGCACTCTGTTTATGCCTTGTGCTGAAAGGAGGTTTGTAGTTTACCTTCAGCTTGTTTTAATTTTAAAAATATCAACATTGACGCGTGCATGATTGGATTGGACAGTCCTGGCGACCGGTCAACACTCGGGAGGCATGTGACTGCTGTGACTGGCTGCGTCGTAATGAGCAGGTGATTTGCGGTGTTTTGATTAGCGAGGGAGCCACCGACTGGGATTAGATCACAGAGGATGGGCACTCATGCCAGGCTCAGCCATGGTCAAGCTGAATATGCTAAGGACCTCTACTTGGACCAAGTTCATCAAATTCATGTTTTGGTGTCCACGCTGGTGAAATAACAAACCTCGGCCCTCTTGCAGTGAGCTTTGCTGGACTGTGGTGAGAACGTTGCACAAAACTGATTCTGTATGTTTGTTCTCCCCTTTCATCCCTTCTCTTCCTCTTCATGAGGGATGCAACGTTCATCCCTACCTCCATCTATTCATCAACTCCCACTTCTATTCATTCCCTGTTCATCTCTTATCTTTCTCCTCATTAGTGCCTCATTGTTCTAGGTGCTTTTGTGTTCTCTAACCATCACGTGTCTGCTGGGACTCCCAGAAGGCTCCTTTTATGGAGATTTATCGTTGTCTATAATAATGAACAGAGAAGCAAAAACTTCACTTTCCTCATCCAAACAACCTCTTGGTGGCGGAGATAAGTTTGTGTTTCTACCGACTCATTCATGAGAGGTTCCAGAATTGCTTCAGGTGAAATTTATTTATTTATTTATTTTTTCTGGTCTTTCTGGGCATATTTGTGTACTACTTTCACGTCTGGGTCTTTAAACCAGTGATGTATAACTCTGGTTCTGCAATCCAAAAAATTCAGAAAAACCATCCTGGACCTTCAGGAACATGTGATAAATTAGCTCCATCATATGGCTTTCATGTGTGCCCTCGAGCGTTTACGACTGCACTTGTTTTCTCATACCCTCATGTCGTCCTGCTGTTCAAAAGTATAGACAGTTTTATCCAGATATCGGTATGATTAGGCTTTTTTATTAAGGGGCCGGTAGCATGTTTAATAAAATTATTTTGAAAAATGTTGCCAATTCGCTATAACTTGTGGTGCTTTGCCCTTTGCAACAGGTGGATCGCAACACCAGCCAGCAGCCACCAGTGAGAGGCAATGATCTGGGAGCTAATCAGGGCTCCTCAGGTGGTCCTCCTCACTGTATAACTGCTTCACAAAGGTCACTCTTTTCAAAGCCTTTGTGTGTGCAATACGTGTGCTAAGCTTGCTAGTGATCGCTAATTCCCAATGAACGTTATCAAGAGCCGGTCTTCTCGTGTCTGGGTGGAGTTGTTTCTTCTGAGGGGCAGAGCGTTTCCCCAGTCTTGCAGTTGTTTCTGTCTCCATCGCTTGTCTGGTTGTTCTAGAATGGTGTTTTGAGTCTGGAGCCCTGACTTTTGTGGTCTCTGTTTCTGTCCCTGTGAGTGAGGCCTTAGCTTTGTTAATTTCTAGTTGGAAGTGGCTTTCCTCCTCCCCTAACATTTCCACAAAGCTCACTCTGCACTCTTTGTTTCACTTGTCTCCTGCTTACTCACACTCGCCCTTACACTCACCACCGTGTAGCAGGTAGAGCTGTGTGCACTTACCCCTCACTGCTTCAGTTCAAATCCCTTCCCTGCTATTTGGTTCCCTTTTTATTTCTCCTTCCTGGTTCCACCTCATTTGCATTTGGGTCCAGTGAGGAGGTCTCGCCCTCCTAGGGTCTGTCAGGATGCTTCAGCCTGGTTACCCTGACAACCTGGTTACTCTGACAGCCCTGTTGCGTTTCTTTGCCCTCGTAAAATGCTGTCCTTATTTATGGATCTGCACATTGCCACATTTGCAAATTCCACAGCAGTTCTTAAAATTACAGCGTGGATACTTTTCTGCATACCGTTCCAAAGAACGGATTTGTTTATTCTGTCCTCAACAAGCCAGCCATCTTGGTGCCAGAGAATAAAGATAAAAAAAAACTGCTGACCTGTTTTTCAAAACACTGAAATAACAGTGAGCAAAAAAGCAAGTATCCACTGTTTATTTGAACTTACTTTTGGAGATAAAGGGAGTCTGGACATTTAGATTAAAACTAGGACTGGTTCATTTTTCTAAAGCCGAAAGCACAGATACATTAAAGAGAAGATTGAGCTCATTATTACGACCCCAGGTCTCAGCAGGTCCTCTGCACTGATCACATGCTTAACTAGAAGAGTTGAATGTCTCTTACTGTCATTAAACCATCAACATGCTCATCATGTGGGAATTAATCTAATATAAGGTTATACGGAACAGACATGGCCTCAAAGTGTCACGACGATAAACTAATAATGCTATTGGTTACTTGCATGTTTAATTAAAATTTTAGTGAGGAACAACTGGGTGTTGATCAGTTAATGGTGTGTAATAAGTTCTCTGAACCTTAAGAAGAGACACTCAGCAGTGTCACAGTGCTGTTCGTTCCTCTCTTCCGTGTTGTCCAAGAATTTTTTTCTTTCCGTCAGTACACTATACTCAGAAGGGTAGTAAGATGCTTGTCATCATTCTTTACTAAATATGTAACCAATAATGAGTTTGTAATGTTTTTGTATAATTTTTTCCTGAAAAGAAAACCGTCCTGCCTCAGGGTGTGAGAGATGAGCGTCAGTGGTTCCCACTGTGAGTCAGAAACCTCACTTGTATCATCTCTGAGGGGGCTAGCACTCTTTCTTTTGTGTGTTTTCTTTATGATTTCGTTTGTGTGTCCCCAGAACGGGCTTCTGTGGTTGTGGTCACACGGTAGGAGTCCACAGCAAGAGTCTGAGTATGAGAGGATGAGTCATCAGTACCAGATCTACAGCCAAGCCTAAAAAGAACAACAAAAACCCAGATCTCTGGTGAATCGTAATAAATTGCGTATTAGCAGTTTGCCTGAAGGAACCTGTAGATGTTGTTAAACTGAAGTAGTAGAGTCAAGCACTTGCATGTTATGTTGCTTCAACATTTTAATTGGAGTTGGGGCTGATGAGTAGGGAAAGTGCTTCTAGAATGTTCTTCACAAGCCTTTGTACATCACCTCTGAAGCATGACTTGATGGGGCTTGTTTAGTTAAGTAGTGCCTTGTTTGGTTTCCACTTCCTCGTTCTCCCTCATAAGTCATTCCAGCAGTGCAGTATATCAAAATATCTCATCCTCCTGAATTAGAGGTGCAAACCTGATATCCTCCATAATCTCCGCTTCAGCCTCATGACACATGTCCCATAAGCGCTCTGACACTGGCTTGGCTTGGTATAGCAGGTGATGTCTCAGTTTTGCAGGCTGCTTCTCTTCTGGCCGTGAAAGGGCTCGGAGGCAGCCGATGTAGAGTGAGCAGTGGTGGGCCAGAGCGTCCCTGCGTTCCTGTCTGAACTCTGGGTAGGTCCATCTCTCTCCAGCGCTGCAAAGCCTCCATGTGTTTCATGGCGTTAAACTACAGTGGCAGGTGAGTCAGTGTAGTGGCACACTGTGGCATGCACTACCTCTCCCACATCCTTCCCCACACAGTTGGCCTTTGTGACGTAAGGTGGATTACATCATCTTCGTGCTGTTGTGTTATTGGACGAGTGCAGTGTTTTTGTTTTTGTGTTTTTTTCAACACGCTGCGGTGGAGTGTGGTGGAGGGGAGGTGACACACTCAGGTTTTGTGTCACCTGGAATCGTCATGGAAATGAACTGTAAATGATGGGATGTATTTTCACAGGTCGGCTTTGTCATGTGACCTCAAGCACACTCCCAAATGGAAAGCAGCTGCAGTGACTCAACAATGTTTATTTTGACTCAGATGACATCACTTCCTACTGCACACTTTGCCAGAATCTGACCGGCGGTCTGCGTCCTGGTGCACAGTAATCCAGTGTCACATACACACACTGTGTATGAAATTCTGTATGTGTGTGAAGCCTGAATCATTTCTCACACTATTGGTTTCCTCAGATTTTTGTGTTTCATGCAGACTTTGAGCCTCCGTTCCTCTGCTGTGGTGTGTGGAACAGCCCATGACGTGGTTGCATCAGTCAGGATCGCTGGTTCTTAATAACCTGCCTGTTCACATGTGGTCTGATGACCTGCCCCTCCCACTTTTAGGGGAGAAAGCCTTAGACCCCAGGTGTTCGCTGAGCGGATTTGCAAATGCGCTGAAGTTTGATCACCGATCAAGCAGAACTGGACTGATCTAATCTGTCTAACAACGTATGCATTCAGTCTTGCAGAACACATTTGTGATTCAAAACTCATGGTCTGGGGGAGAACTGGAATTTGAATTTACTTATTGATTTGCTTTGTCACTCCCTTCCCAAGGACTCTAGTCAAATAAGATCATGCTGAGAATCATGTAAAGGGTTGGCCTTCATACTGTTATCATGCAGGGGTTTTTTTTTGTTTGTTTTCATCACGTGTTCTTTGATTTATAATCACATACACTGGCATTTGCTCTACATTTCTTGAAAGCATAACTTTTACCGCTTGCTCTGTTGTGGGGGTTTTGTGTAGAATCAGCCAGCAACAGCCTGAGAAAGGCTGAGACGAAATGGTCATATCCCTGTGCATCACTGAGATCAGTGCTGATATCCCTGTACGTTTGATTGTTTGGAGATTTGAATCACAAACATCTAATAACCTGATATCTCTGTTTTATAGATTAAATTAAATTGCTTGCATGTTTGTTAGCTAGACCTATGCATATCTATATTCTTAAGATGTTTTGACAGTTTATTATTTCTTCTCCATGAATCTGTTACTTTTCAAAACTTGATCTGTCCCTTTTAATAAACAGATTTATGAATGTGATCCACTTCTCAAATCCTTTATGAAATGTAAAGATTTAAAGCAGAGAGCAGAATCCATCGTGGTCTTAAAACAAAGGCAACAGCCTGCAATTTAGCTCTCAAAACCAGCAAGACCTGAAGGTGCAATTAACCATCCAGTCCAGTGGCATGGATTCAGAGGCAGAGAATCACCCCGCATGTAAGTGACGTGTGAGGTGCTTTACTGAATCTTCTCCCACAGCTCAGAACGGGAGCGTTTTCTCTGGTGGTGGGTAGAGAGGAGGGGAGATCTTGCTCCTCTTATCAGGTTATGGAAGTGTGTGGTAGAGCATGTTCACTCTCCTCCTCTTTGGAGCTCATTTTTGTTGATTCCTTTTGACTCCTTTCATTAGGGAACAGTTCTATATATGGTTACAGTGCTGTAAACCATCTTGCTCACCAGCCTTGGTTGTTCTTATTTTTTTGATGGTATTAAAACCTGAGTAAAAGCAGAATTTAAAAAATAAGTGTGGGTGTTGTGGTGGAGCTTGACAACCCAGTTGTCGCGTGTTTCCTCCATGTTTCACCAACAGCGTTTACCAGCTCACTGTTATATAACTGATCCCAGGACACTCTCCATCAGTCCTGGACCTCTCTTTCACACACACTGTTGTAGAGTTATCATTGGGGTATATTTACACTGAATTGTGTGGGCAGGTATTTAGTTCTTTTGTGGATTCAGAATGTCCTGATGATAATGGGAGCATTTTGATGTTTTTGGGAACATTTGTATTACAGAAGTGCAGCTGCTATATGAAGCACAAAACAGGTGAGGGTTCGGTTCAGGTGAACGCAGCACATCATTTAGCAGCAGTTATTCTCACACTCCACTGCAATTATATATTCAGCTGCCGAAGTGCATAGCTGTGATTAGAATATACATTTGCTAAATGAGACTTTATCTGAAACGTTGCATCCAGTCTACGCCTGTGAGGGAGCGCAGGCTTGAACGAAGACTTCTGTTCCACATAACAGCATGTAGGTGCATGTTTCTTCCATTCCTATTCTAGTGCAGAGTTGGTTAGAAGCTGAAGGAACTGAACCTTGGTTTCAGTGAGACCTTCTCTACATTACGGGCTTATCAGTGCAGTAGCTTTAGCTGCCAAAGCTGATATGATGTCTGATAATCTTGATGGAAGGCTGAGCGTGTGATTCTCCGGGTGTCTCAGTTGTCTCATGTGATTCTCCGTTTGTGTCGGTTGTCTCGTGTCCTTCGAGCTCTTTCAGTTCTGCCGAACACCACAGAAAAAAAACACTGGAGCGTTTAGTCGTACTGCATAAGCTCTCTCTGATGTTCTGATGCTATCAGGTGGTCAGCTAAGGCCAGGCTGTATCTAATGATCTAACCAGGTAGAGGGAGGGATCCTTTCAGCAGGTAATAGCTTTGAGTTGCATGGTTCATACTGCAGGAACTGCTGGCAGCTGGGGAAATAATATACCAGGACCTTCATTACAATGAACACAGTGCTGCTGAATGGGATTTTTAGTGATGTGGAAACATGTAGTAATGTGTGTTCTCTTAACTGTACAGTGATTTGATACCAGATACTGGACAAACAGCAAGGTTCCATTTGAGGAGTAGATCGTGACTTTTGAGCTGTGTGAGCCGTGGTGTGTGTGATGTGTGTGTGTGTGGGGTGTGTGTATGGGGTGCAAGCTTGACTTGGATTATGGCGCAGACTCTCAGTTCACTGACGTGCCCTGTGTCCCTCCACCCTCCACAGGGCATCAACACCGTGGATCCCGGTAATGCAGATCCACCCCACCCCACCTGCCCCGGGATGTACGAGCTGGAGATCGTGCTGAAGAAGGGTAGTAATCTCGCCATCCGGGACAGAGGAGGTAGGAGTCTCCCCTCTCCTTCACTCTTCAGGCTGGATCTATGGACACAGCGGGAATCCCTCACCCAGTACTTCATGGCCAAAGTGAACCCTGCATTAATTTTTTTGTCTTTCTCTACTGCAACAAACAGTCTGTTTTAATAGCCAGGAGGCCACAGGCTGTGCTTGTGAAATCAATATCACTCACTGATTAATGTAAACAGCCTTGTGGTGTAAGCAGCTCCTCTGCAGCTCCTCTGTATCTCCCATTACCTTAATTCCTTCCTTTCTGGTTGGGAAGATGACAGACGTTTGATGGATGGCAGCTACATTTCCCCCCCATTATCTGGATATTGGCCTGAGACACACTTGAGTCATAGAGGAACCATGTATGAAGGAGTACATTTCAGGCAGCACCAGGGATGGTTTTGACTGCCGGACCAGTAATGGGATCATTAGGGGTTAATGGGATGCTAGAACAGACCTGTCCAGACACTCTCGTGTGCACAGACTGACTGGCCATACTCAGCTCAGTAAGGAGTGAACAGTTTGCCTGCAATGAGACTTACCCATGCATGAAAAAATGATTTAGGAAGACTTTTGATTAATCTTATATGCTAAATGGATATTATTTGTGCATAATATGAGCAGCGTGTTCATCCTTTGCTTTGAAAAACATTTTCTCACACACAATACACACACGAACATTTTCTTTCCCAAGTCATGTATAATACATGTCTCGAATGTCGTAATTTTCCATCCCTGTTTTCAAAGAAGCGTGTTTACTATGGAATTAATCAGTGTTCTTCACCTCAGCTGCCACCATATCCAGTTAGCAGTGTTGCTTTAGTCACATCCAGCCCAGTAGGCAGAATAAGAATGGAAGATGCACCATATTGCCAAAAGTATTCCCTCACCTTCCTTGACTCACATATGAGCTTAAGTGACATCCCATTCCAAATCCATACGGTTCAGTATGACGTTGGTCCACCCTTTGCAGCTAGAACAGCTTCAACTCTTCTGGGAAGGCTGTCCACAAGGTTTA
>JAOYMR010000204.1:0-13788 GCA_025802075.1 Tenebrosternarchus preto
GTGTGTGTGTGTGTGTGAGAGAGAGAGAGAGAGAGAGAGAGAGAGAGAGAGAGAGAGAGAGAGAGAGAGAAAGAGAGTGAGTATGTGTGACTGGTGTTGAGCCTTTGCTAAATAGACAAATGAGTGAGTTCTTTTGTCTCTTTATGGTGTGTCTTTATGACTTTTGGGATCCAGGCAGAGTGAACAGTAGACACACATGGTTCTTTTCCATGCAGCAGTTTTGTTTTACATGAATCACCTGTAAAGCAAAACATTATTTTCATCCAGGCTGAGAATCTAGTAACAGTATCCAGGCTGAGAATGAGGGCACGCTGCAGAAGGTACTGCTTGATACACTGTAGGAACATCACAACTCAGCTGCACATGGATCAGTGTGGAGCAGTAGCCTGCTAATATTTCTGGTTTAATAGCCCATTGATACATTACTTCAGAAATACAGATTAATTTACAAACTATTGACTGTGGAATGTGCGTATGTAACATATGTATGTATCATATGTAATGATAACTGAGTGTGTTGATGTGTGAACTAAACTACATTATTTTTTGAAGGTATGTCATCTATAAACAGTATAATTAACCTTTGATATGTCAGATCCTTAAAATAAAGCCTGTTGATCTTGAATTGATCACACTGGATAAACCTTTAAGGTGTAGATTCAGCTACATCTGGGCTGTGCTGATCAAACTGTATGTTCATTTTCTGGGCAGGCATCCACAATTCTACACCTATATCTGTATAAACTGCATGTAATTCCATATTCCTTTATTTATAGAGCTAATGTTGAGTGAGCATATAGTGACCTTTTGCCTGAAGGGATAATGGATCTCCCACAGTGAGACACATGGTAGAGTTTTGTGGGGGTTTTAATCACATCTCCACTGTCTGTTTTGTTCTGTGGATGAGGATCCAGATCAGTTTTTTTTTTTTTATGTTGGGCCCTTTTCAACACAGTGAAGTGTATCATTACTGTCACGCTGAAGTGCAACGGTGCAGAAGTACAGTGATTTAAACAGTTTCATTTGCTTTTCACAAATCAAAATGTATTGAGCTGAGAACAAAAGCTCTCTCAAGTCCGGCGAAGACAGACAATCATCCAGTCACACGCACACGCTTAAATACGAACCCTAACCATGACCCTGACCCTGACCCTGACGAGACACAGGTGAAACGAGTAACGCAGATAGTCAACTGCGTTACTCCCCACAACACGCGCAGCACACCTCCACACACCTCCACACCGACACACCTCCACACACCTCCACACGCCTCCACACACCTCCACACCGACACGCCTCCACACCGACACACCTCCACACACCTCCACACACCTCCACACCGACACACACCTCCACACCGACACACACCTCCACACACCTCCACACCGACACACACTACATAGTTTCACCATCAAGATTATGGTCAGGGATTTGGATGAGACTAGATGGGCCTCTGTTGTTTATCTCTTTCTCATAAGATGATGCTGTCCTTTACACACACACACACACGCACCTGCATTCATACCTACACACACACACACCCCCACGCCCTTGCACGCATCCACACCCTCCTGCACACACCCACATACACCCGCTCTCGCGCACACACACACACACACACACACACACCCCTCTCTATAATGTAATCTTTAGTCTTCCACTCTCTTTTAATGTGCTGCCATTATATCATTTGCTCTTTGCTGTTTATTATCGTATCCCCTGACGACACACCATCACGCCTGTCTAGACTCAAGAAGCAACGGAACACATGAGACCTGGTACTTCATCTGCACTTCACAGAGACTAAAGCCATTCAATCCATTTGCATGAGAGATAGAAAGCAGCTATTAGCAAGATCACGTCCTTCCACTGTCGTCTAAACAGTTGTATCCACCCAAGCTTGTGCTAAAGTTAATGGTCACATATATTCTAATAGTTTCAACATTTATGTTGACATGTTGAGGAAGGTACAAGACTGCTGAAACAGTGCAGGAGAGGGTGGAGAGAGCCAGGCCAGGAGGCAGGAAATTAGAAACATGTTTACAATTTCGCTCCTTTAAAGGAAAAGCAGTGAATGGCGTGCGTGCGTGTGTGCGTGCATATGCGTGCGCGTGTGTGTGTGTGTGTGTGTGTGTGTGTGTGTGCGTGCGCGCGCGCGTGTGTGTGTGTGTGTGTGTGTGTGTGTGTGTGCATGCATGTGCATATGTACATGTCCATGTGTTCATGTTGGTATGTGATTACCATTATTTCTTTTGCTCAAGACTTACTCCACATGAGCAATACGTCCTACTGCTCTGTTCTAACCAAGTCCCTCATTATTATTTTTGGTTTACAAACCACAAATACATGTTTCCAGGTTTCCCATTTAACTTGTACCTGAGCTGGAGCAAAGCACCACCCACTAAATGGTAAACAGGGCCTGAATTATTCCCCCTGCCAACAGGAGTGAAGGAGTGAGTGGTGCAGTGTTTACAGACAGGCCCCCTGCTGAGCTACAGTCAGTACTAGTGTAAACTGGAGCTACACTCTCTTCCATGCCTCAATGCAGCCTACAGTAGTGATGGTCTAGAGCTGGTATCTTTAGTCCTTGTGTAGGTTTTTGTTTCAGGGAGGAGTCTTATTTTCTCCCAGCGCCATCCTCATCCTCATCTTCACCACCATGGTGCCAGCTAAACAAGACTTGCTGTCTGTTGTGCAGTGATGTTTGCATTAGTAAAGCCTAATATTCTGGGACTTTTTTGGAATATTTTAGGAATCTTGTTTAAACCAGTGTGAATCCGCAGAGCTGGATCTGAGAGGACGATTCATCCTTCTGATGGCAGAAGTGATATACAGATGGAAGGTCAAACTCAACAACATCAGGATAGATGTGTGTGTGACCGTGTGTGACCGCGTGTGACCGTGTGTGTGAGTATATGTGTGTGAGTATGTGTGTGAGTATGTGTGTGAGTATGTGTGTGTAAGTATGTGTGTGTAAGTATGTGTGTGTAAGTATGTGTGTGAGTATGTGTGTGAGTATGTGTGTGAGTATGTGTGTGTGAGTATGTGTGTGTGTACTTCATTACATTTGCATGATATGATTAATTAATTGAGAAAATGTTGTATCATGCAAACTGATACTTGAACTACAAAGTGTTTGTTTAGAACAT
Source organism: Tenebrosternarchus preto (assembly GCA_025802075.1). Lineage (NCBI taxonomy): Eukaryota > Metazoa > Chordata > Actinopteri > Gymnotiformes > Apteronotidae > Tenebrosternarchus > Tenebrosternarchus preto. The sequence goes on from JAOYMR010000204.1 coordinate 3,150, forward strand.
CAGTTCCATTCACTGAAGCATTGGACTCAACTGTAATGGACATTTTTTATTCCTTATTATACCATGGTACACCTTAGCCAGGACCTTATCACACAAAGTCTGAGGTAAAATTGGATAATCTAATAGGTAACACATGCTCTTCCAAACCCCGCCCTCCTCATGAGGGAGGAGTCAGGAAACTCCATTGCTTTAATGGCGCTGCTATATTTCAGGCTTACCTGAGTCTGTGTTCCCTCCCTCCTCTGACACACTTAAGCCTGTTTGAGATGGTTATAAAATCAAATCCTGAGAGCACAGATCCCCTGGAGGCTGTAGTGTTGGCCAGCCAGGGTCCACACAACTCTGGGCTTGTGTTTGGGATAAATGCTGCACCTCCGGGCTCGACATGTGGTTCGGGTTTGAGTGCACATGGAGGACATGGGCTACATACTGAGGCCTGTACGGTTCTTGCAAAGCAGTGGGCTCCTCTTTGTTGGAAGAAATTGGGAGTGAAATTCTTTGCCTGTATGTGCCCATGTGGTCTCTGGAGTCTTTCTTTTATCAGCGTAAGGAGCACAGCGACCCGTTTGATGTGGGTTTGGGGACGGCAGACTGCACTCATGTGAGATGTGAAGAGATCGACTGGGACACTGATGGCTCTCATTTTCTCAGTGGTGGAAATTCCCAGAAAGTCCAAAGTTTGAGTGGCATAGATTTGAATTTTCAGACTAAGTTGGTTAGTCACCCTTCGCTCCAGGCTCACATCCTACACGCAACCGTGCATCGAGACGCAAGTCAGTCTGTTTGGGGAAACGGCTGAGAAAATTACAGTAAGAGTTTGATTTTCAGATAGTTTATACATGTATTTCCCTTCTTTCCCAAGACTGAACAATGTTTCTTACACTCTGGCTCACCACAAGTCAGTCAGTGCAGTAAATATAAAGTGTAAACCAAGTGTAAAATCTGTTGACATGGGATACTTTCCTCTCGTCTTTTTTTCAGTTCAAGTAGAGCTATTCTCCCAGCAGCTCGCGTGCAGAGTGTGAAAAAAGGTGAACATCTCAGCCCAGTCCTGTGTGAGCCAGAAACTACCATGACCCCTTGAAAAATGTTCTATCACACGTTCTATTATATCCATTATGGCACCTATGGTAATCTGCCTTTCTGCTCAAGACCAGATGGCTCTCCTCCTGGTGTTGAGGATGCTGTGTGACTGGCAATGGAAAAAGTTGTAACTGTCTGCTTATACTTCAGTTTTATGTAAAAGCTTGTGATACGGAACTGAAACCTGTCCTTTCTTTTAAAATGGCACTTATAGTTGGTAAACATCCAGCATCCAACATCACCATAACACTGGAAAAAAAAAAAAAAAATCTATGAATGGATTTTTATGGTATGTTATGTGTACCTATATGAGTGGAATATGAACACGGTACCCTGTCTGTCTTTCTCCCAAGGTGGACAAGCTCTTTGTCTAGATGGACGGCTTGGACACGTCCTCACTTAGAAAGGAATTAGGAGATGCACTGGACAGGCAGGTGTGGGTGAACTGAGCCTCAGTGGGATGGTGCTGTGGGAGTGAGGGATGCTGGCGGTACGTACAGGACATTCCCAGGTCTTCACACTCACCTAACTGATGAGCTTCCATGAGGCCTTAATTTCCCAGTTTAGTCATGAACACTGAAATGGTAAAAAGGTTCACATGACTAATTTAATTATGAAGTAAAAGCTCACAGAGGACTTATAAACTACCATTATAAAGTAGCAAACTATTGTTTTCCGAGCAAATATTTTCACATTCCTCTGCTGCTGAAAATCATATGACTAATGTGTATGCACTGAAACCAGCTCAAGTCATTTTTGCTGGTATATGGTTCTGATATTACTGTTCTGAAATATTCAGCAGTAATAATTTTCCTCTTAGATTATGTTATGGCTCTGATTTGCACATGTTGGTGCACAGATTAAAATCATTTAAGAACCCCTGACTTGACAATTGTTTACTGTGTCATCAAGTACATTATTGAAACTCCCGCCGTGCTTTTATGCAGGTCGGCATGAATAATCATCTGATCCGTTTATTTTTCTGACAAACCAGCTGCTTAGAAATGAAGAATAAAAACATTCCACTCTTTCTTTTTTAAACCGACTTTGTAAGAAGTTATAATGTTACAATTTCCTTGGATTTACAAGGTCATAAGAAGTGTTACCACAACAAATCTGGCCTCAAGGCGTAACAGTTTGGAACTCAGTCACCTGATTTCAGCGTTGCTACCCTGGGCAGAATATATACATTTTTTAATTATATATATATATATTTATATTTATTTATTTATATTTTTTTTACATTTTTATGCTGCTGTAGTTTCCTAAAGCCCTTTAACTAAAGACTGTCAGGTGTTTAACCATGTGAAATAATGTCAACAGACATTTTTGACATATTACAAGGTTTTCTGCAGTATATAATCATCTAGTGACAGAATGATATTGTGTGTGTGCTGTGCAGACATTCTGCACTGCCTGCCACTGACTGAATGGTTTCTACAGCTTTGTTTTTCTTCAGCTCCAGTGGTTTCTTTGCTTGGCTAGAATCAGTGTTAATCAGCTATTAGCACTTCACTACTCTGTACCAGGTAAATCACTCTAACTGGAGCTCTACCCCCTGAATGTGCTCTGATATGCTAACACTCAACTTGACCGCACCAGATCCCAGCACACAGCTCTGGTTCCACAGCCCCCACAGACTCTGCGCCTGCTGGGAATTTGCATCACTAGCATGGAGGTTCTTTCCTGTAAGGATTTTTTTCCCTTCCCTGGATGAATCAACAAACGTAGCACAGCGTCTCCTCGGGGAGCAGGCGGACTGGGATGAACCTTTTGAACTTTGTTTCTGCTTTGGGTCAGAGGAACCTGGCAGGAGGAAGCTGAAGACATGATTAGACTACAGAAAATAACGCTGGGGGAAACGTGCTGTAGACAGATCCACGGGGTCAGCATCATCTTTCCTCACTGGAGGGGGCACTCTGTCCAATAGTTAATGTAATGAAATATCTATGATGCTTCTATTACAAAAATAGTGAGGGACTTGTCCCTCTTACACCCTCTCCATCTCACTCACTCACCTCCTCCCTCAGAGCGTCACATGCAGAATATTGGATAAGAGAGTCCAACAGATGATTCTAGAATAATCTGCTAGTATAAATGAAATCCATCGCTGTTCATCAGGTTTTTGTTTTACTTTATTATATATTAGGTTACACTTCCAGGAACCTCTCAGTCTTTATTTAGATTCTGTGAAAATGACATTAGGCACAAGTGAACTGAGAAACCAAGTTTGTTGCTGAAAAGAATGTTTGTGCTTGTGTGTGTGTGTGTGTGTGCGCGTGTGCGTGTTTGTGTGTGTGTTATTTACTCTTTGCATCCTAGATACTAAATCGGGTCCTGTTTCATATTGCAGGGACCTTTCCTTAACATGCAGAGAAAGGGAAACAACACAGATCTTTTTCACAGAGGCCCCCTGTTGCTTTGTCAAACACACACACACACACACACACACACACACACTTGTGCGCAATTAAAAAGATACTGACAAACACGTATAAACAGACATGACCAAGTAATATGCACAAGAGATGGTAAGAGTAGCAATTTAATAACTGAACTTACAGTTTGTATATCAAGCTCACCTAAGTCTCTTACATTAGTGTGCAGATTAGTGTAATGAGGTTTAGCACTCTCAGGCTCCTGCTGGCTCTCTGTCTGTCTGGTAGACTCAGTGACTCTGTTATGATTGATAGCTCGTCTGTTTGGACTTCTGGGAAAGAGTATCTCTGCACTCTCTCTCTCTCTCTCTCTCTCTCTCTCTCTCTCTCTCCCTCTCTTTCTCTCTCTCTCTCTCTCTCTCTCTCTCTCTCTCTCTCTCTCTCTCTTTCCAGTTCTCACTGAGGTATTATCACCCTTCAGAGATTAGTTGACAGGTGCAGATTGGTGTAGCCTCTCACTCATTCCTCCCTGATTCCTGATGTCCAGAGTGTTGCCCTGTCAGTCTCAGACTCTTTCAGCTCAGCTCTTCTCTAGCATCAAAGAGTCCCACTGTAAAATGATCAGGCAGCCAGAGGGGCTGTGTAATGTGATAATGTAGTGGTGTGTTCATGTGTTCACATATAGATGGTGAAAGGCTGGCTATCCTCAGGACAGTGTGCACATCACTCTGCTGGAGATCAAAGGGTTCATGCAGGTCTGTGATGCTCATGTACCTTTTTCAGGAAGAGAAAGATCCTGTCCTTTGTCTCCACCCTACGCCATGGCAACACTGTCCTCTGACTCCACCCTACGCCATGACAACACTGTCCTCTGACTCCACCCTACAACATGGCAACACTGACCTCTGTCTCCACCCTATGCCATGACAACACTGTCCTCTGTCTCCACCCTACGCCATGGCAACACTGTCCTCTGTCTCCACTCTACGCCATGACAACACTGTCCTCTGTCTCCACCCTACGCCATGACAACACTGTCCTCATGGTAGTGTCACTCTTTGATAATAACAGAAGGAGAGACAGAGTCATGTGACCCAGTTAAAGCTCAACATAGTCATTCAGGATCAAGGAGGTCTTGTTATCAGGGAGCTACTGAAAATAGATCAATTCACAGCGATGCTAATTTCAGTTGATTATTAAAAACTGAGAACATCAATGGTGTCTTGTAGGTAATTAATTCTAAGTAATGTGTTTGATGGGTGTTAGAGACACTTGAATTAGCCTTTTTGTCACTACATGCATTCGTTTTGTATAGCTAACAATCAGCTTGATTTTAAATCAGAGCAATATCACTTTTACATGACTGATGGACAGACTCTGGGACTTTACCCTTACATCAGCCCATACCAATTACCCTGTCAACACTTGTATATGAGGGGAGTATGTGTGTGTGTGTGTGTGTGTGTGTGTGTGTGTGTGTGTGTGTGTGTGTGAGTGAGCCATTACACTTGGGCTCAGTGGCTAGAGCAGTAATTTAATCAGGCGTTTGGGAGGAGCTGATCTTCTGATGGTCTCCAGTGCCATGTGAGGGCTGTCAGAGCAGTTGTGCCCGTCAGTCTGAGCACAAGAGCACAGAGGGAATGAGAAGGGAGCAACAAGGAGGGATGTTCTAACTGATGCACGTGTTTGACAAACAGAGCCACGGTATATTTATGAATGTGGTCTTCCAGGATTACAAACACGTTTCCCAAAACTCATTCACAGGGATATTCACCTCCCAAACAGCAGACATGAATGACTGCGTATGTGTCATTTCCTTTAAAAAATAGTCTAAAGAAGTGGACCAAACATTTTTAACAAGCTAGGCCGGAGTGATCAAAGTCTTCTTGCTGGCTCACACGACTTCCAGGTTCTCTGGAACGCATTTCCAGGCATGTGTTATTCAGTGCTGGGCCAGTGTTGCCATTAGGGCTTGTCTGAGTGGTCTGGCTGTGGGTGTGTGGGGTCAGATAGAACAAATCTAGATAGCAACTAAAGTGCTTCTGGCGTCGATGCTGATGGACATGTACGTAGGGCTTCTGATTACTGTGTTCTTAGTGCTGGGGAAATGTGCGTTCAGACTGTCCAAGTGAATCACACCAGAAGCATAATCACACCTGTTTCTGTATACTTGGAAGGTTATCTATCCTTAGTCATCTAGAATTAATTTACTGACGTGGACTTCAGGTGGGACAATCTTGCGATCGAAACACATCTATCGCAAGAAACCTTGGAACCAAACCTTCCCACATTGCTATAATCTATTATTTAGGTAGGGTTCTGATTTATTTCCCCTACAGCAAAGTTTGTTGTTTGTCTTGGGTGCTTCCATGACCAATGTAATTTGTGTTTTGGAGACTGAAAGTTGAAGAGGCCTTTACAGATCAAATGGACAAAGGGTCCTTGCCTGTCCTTTCTGGCTGGCCTTCTTTTCTGAGACTTGCATAATTAAGACCAAGTTGCTTTCACAACTGTTGCCTGTAGAAACGTCTATATGGTACTCCTACATATCCGATCACTGTGTTCGTCAACACAAATCATTCCCCACTACCCTGAAGCCCTTTTGCAAAAACAACATTGAAAAGGTGCAATTAGTTCCCCTCAGTGATGTGCATTATTTAGCTTTTCTTTGTTGCATTTTATGTTAGGCTGTTGTTTTGCTACGTGAGTCACTGGTGGAACTAAAATGGCGCATCATAACCACCGATTTCTCAGTTTAACAAAGACGAGCTGTAAGAGCGTAACTGATAGTTTGAGGTACTTATATAAAGACGGCATTCATTCAGAAATAGCAGTTTGGTTCTGGAGTGGCCAACATTGTTGATTGGCTGTGTGTTCATGCTTTTTAACATCTCACTCTGTGTATTTACACTGGTTATATAGTTCCATATCAAAAGAACCAGCTATACTCCAAGCATTAACTCAGGTTAGAAACATTCGGGCACATCACAGCCAAGACGGCCAGCGTTACAGACGGGCCAGCGTTACAGACGGGCCAGCGTTACAGACGGGCCAGCGTGCCAGACGGGCCAGCGTGCCAGACGGGCAGCGTGCCAGACGGGCAGCGCTGATGAAAAACAAGCAGCAGAGTAAGCAGGAGGCTCCCATCAAGCCAGCCGAACTGCCAGAGTCATCTTCTGTAACAACTTCCTGCACATCAAAACACTCCATTTCAGTAATGACATTAACAGGTATATCCTCTCATATAATAATGCCTTATTTCCATGCAATCCAAGGTGATGCATCTACGCTTAAAGCACATAAAAGGAAAACAAACTCCCTCTAAATGCTTCTCAAGGACGGTACTGCTGTCGTTCAGCTGTCATGAGTGAGAACAGATCTTGGCCTGCCTATAAATCATCTCTTCACCATAAACGTATAGAGAGCTGCAGTAGGATTTCACAGTCAGCCCTCAAGGCAGGCCCCTATGGCAGACAGTGCCTGCAAGGAGCTTAAAGCAAGGCTATGTAAGTCTGGCTGGTGTTGGCAAAAGAGAAGGATTCCCTCTCCACTCTCTGGAGATGCGCAGAAACATTTAGAGAAAGAGGTGTGAATACAACAACACCTGTGAGGAGTTAAAGCTCAGAGTGCAACTGCCACTGGTGTGGAAGGTGTATCAGCAGGGGGGTGGAGAGCAGTTGAAGTCACTCAGTCACTTTAGTTCAGTCGAGGCTCACTGACACAAGTGTCTTGGTTTTGCTGGTGTTTACAGTGAATGCTTGCCATGCACTCCAATTAGTTCCAAAATAAAACTGTTCCAGAATCAGTGTGATAATCTTGAGTCATGTAAGACCATAGGCTGGTCCTGGTGTGAGTGTGCTCAATGTCCTGCATTAGGGCTACACCTGTGACAAATTTCTTCACTGACACACCCAGCAGGGGGTGAACACATACACACACACACACACACACACACACACACACACACACACAGTGGGCCAAGATTACCCTCAGTTTACGAATAAAAGTGCAAAAGTAAAATCTAAACATAGTGTGGTGCTTTCCCTGACTGGAGGCTGGAACAGTAATTGAGTGTATTTTGTTTTGTGCTGTACTGGGTAAGTAAAGGCTTTCTGTGTAAGCACTCACTTCAAGTTTTAGGTTCTTACTCCATCACATGGATGGAGTTCTTACTCCAACCATCATCTTCCTGCCTTCATTCCATTTTCAGTTTCTATGAGAACACCGGATAAGGACTGGACGGAATCCTGACATTCCCTGTCGCCCTTCAGTAGGTCAGACACATGTTCTTCCCTTCTACAATGGCAAAAGTGCAGTCTTCCTCAAAGCACAGGAAGGAAAATGAGGTTTTAACATGTAAAAAAAATCAGACAAAAGATGGAAATGGCTAAGGCTGTGGTATTTAAGGATGTAGCAAAATGCACCCGTCGTCCAGGAACGGGGACGTGTCTTCAAACCCTGTGTGTACAGTATCATCACAGTGCTCCCATGCGTTTTGTCTATGAATGCCACCGTACAAATGCAGCTGTCAAAAACTGTTCCCCTTTAAACCAATATGTTTAACATTTAACATGTCATCTTTCTCAGTTCAAAATACTGGAGAGGATTAAAAGTGACTTTCAAAAATACTATTATTTTGAAAATAATACTAAAAAAATATCTTCTGTAAAGACTAGATTGTGATGTGTGAGGTGTGTGTGTGTTGTGATGTGTGAGGTGTGTGTGTGTGTGTGAGGTGTGTGTGTGTGTGAGGTGTGTGTGTGTGTTGTGATGTGTGAGGTGTGCCACTGTTGCGCCCTTAACCTTCAATTGCTCCAGATGTATCCAGTAATAATTGGATAAAAGTCTCAGCTAAATGCTGTAAATATAATATAGAACCTATGGAATATAGAAACAAAAACAAACATTTAACTCGGCTATGGAATAATATGCCATTTGCCAAAACTGTAATGCAGCCAGTGTTCTCTCTGTACTTGAGATAGACTGACAGGCAGAACCACCCGTTTGTTTTTCTCCTTGTCTGACATTACCTGTAAGACTAGACCTTTGCTCTCAGTAGGATCTGTTTTGGTTTGGCCAAGCAGACGTGAACATAAACAGGAAACTCCTTTGCCACTGCTGTAAATCCGAATGTCTCCATGGTAACTAAGCCGTTGACCCCTTGACCCTGACTCAGTGTTGGTCATATGGAAACTGAAGGGAGAGAAATCAGTCTGGAAACTTCAAGACCTGCCACCACCATGTTGGTTGCATGGCTCGATTGATTCCTCTATGTAACTTGACACCACAGACAAGCATTTTTATCTCAAAAATATTAACAAAGCACAAACCCTAACCTAATAGCAGTCAATCTAGTGTCAGAATTAATAATAATAATGGTGAAAGATCAGAATTAACAACTAAGGCTTCTCACAGCTACACTGGATGTTCTCACAGCTACACTGGGTGCAAGAAAAAGCTTCAATTATTAATGTCTTTGCACTAGAAAGTGCTGAGTTACTGTGGTAAATCACTCACTTGTGTATTCATTCAATATTAATTTTGTAATTTTGCCAAACAGAGCTCTGAATGAACCAGAGCAAGAACCAAATATGGCTTTCAAACACTATTTCATTTCATTGCCTTATGTAAGTAGCATTTCTCACAGGCTTTACAAAGTTACCACTGATCTGCTGATGCTAATATAACCCAATTATAAAAAAACAACTTTAAAAATAAAAAAAATTGCAAATGTCCTCTATACTAGTGTACACTACAGGATCATTTGCAAGATCTTCTGGTTTATTCATGGCCTGTATGGAGAATTACTGTCCCCTAGAAACAGAGTCACCTAGAATTACATCAGTGCATTGATTTAACCATTGTGAATGCAGGAAGGATTATAAGGTTTAATGTAAAATCCTCATAGACCTTCAGTGTTTATCGTTCTGCTTACCACTTCATATTCAAATACCTTTCATATTACCCACAGTTCATCAACTTTTGAAATGTTTTTTTGCATTATTATTAATGTTAAGAGAACTTAATGATGTGTGTATCCCAAACCCAGAGTCACAGTCCGTGTTTCAACGCTCTCTTCAGGATTGTTGCACAGCATACTAAAGCTGGTAGCTTTGGCCATGGTTCCTGCCCACGACCACGTGCTGGTCCTTTACTGTTTGTGTTCTTGTGCAGCTACGTTTGATCCTCCTGCATGCTGAATGATAATCACTGTAAAAGAAGGTCAACAGAGTTAGGAATAAAACACAAGAAAACCACAATCTACTCTTGTAAAAATAAATACTGATAAAGTGTTAGACGCAAACTGCTGGAAACCAGATCAGTGTGTGGGGTTCTGTCACTATCAGTGTGAATTTGTCTGGTCATGCTCCCTAATATAGACACACACACACACACACACACACACACACACACACACCCTAATTGGCAAGCTTTAAACAAAGCTTAAACAAGGCTTGCATGGCCACACCAAGACACTGTAGTAATATATCTGTAGTAATATATCTGTAGTAATATATCTGTAGTAATATATCTGCCCTCTAATGGCTTGGCTCTGTACTTCACCCCACTCAGAGCGACACACTCAGTGACTACAAACTGTGTGGTTCAAATTGCCCTTTTCTCAACACAGTGAGTGTCGGTTTGTCATAACATTGGAATTTCCATCCCATTTCTAAGAAATAGTACATAGTGAGTAAGTGATTTATTTAGGCCATAATGTCGATGTTCAATATTTCACCTTTAAGCATGGTGTTTAGTTGTTACTCTGAAGCACTGATTTAGTCATTAGTCATTGTACGTTTATAAATCATCATCATTTTAAAAATTCAATGAGGCTTTTGAATGCAAACCATATTGCTTTTACTGATTCAAATAAGAAATCATGAGTAACTGCAGAAATCTGAGACTCATGGAGTCGCTGGAGTCCTGGGAGGAGGTGATTTGGTTCCGTTAGCGTTTCTAGTATGTGCTAGTAGGATGTAATCCATGTGTCGGGTGCAGTGTCGTAAGGACTCTGCTCCAAGTTGAGCTTTAATTAAAGGCAGCCTTTGTTTAGGACACAAAGCAGCCTCTATCTGTCCACACCTATGTGTACATGCTTTTGATTGTAATTGGGAGTACCATGCGCAAAGGTCAAACACCTTTGAATGGATATTCTAGACAAAGAAGTGTTGGTG